>VZSE01011877.1:302074-616451 GCA_013398275.1 Promerops cafer
CTGCCCGGCGGCTCCGGCGCTCCCGGCAGAGTTGGGTGCCGGCCGCGGGCGGCGCGGCTCGGCGGGGGACGCGCCGCCCAGGGGCTTCTCCGCGCCCCCGTCGGGTGAGGGACACCCCCGACCCGGCTCTGCCTGACCCGCGGCAGCGGGAGGGTCCCTCGGAGCGGCGCACGGGCGATGCGGAGTCCCGTGGGAGTCCTTAGCCACCCCCACGCCCGGAGGTCGGGATGTGTCAGGGTCACCGGGGTACCCCCGGCCGCACCCTCCGGCGGCGGTCGGGTGTGCGGTGCCGGCTCTGCCGTTGTTCGTGTGGCTTGTGTGCGTGTTGTACAGTCCGAGGAAATCCGAGACAGGCGGAGAGCGAGATGAAATAAAACTCACTTTGTAGTTCCACTGCGTCTGTTTCGTGTAGTTTTCACAGCAAGTGTCGAGTGAGAGAGAATTGGACATCTTAAATAAGAATCAATGGGCACAGCAGATGACAAGAAAAGGTTATTACTACTTTTGCAATTCAAATTGAGAATTTGCTTTGATATCATCAAGCAGAAAATTCAGCAGTTTGATTGGAGTTGATAGTAGAGCCAAGCTGACAGATCCACGAGCTTTAATCTTCACCAGCCAGTAATGGGAATAATTCCTGGCCTGAAAAAGCCATACTTTTCTCTACAATAAAAAGCTTGATTTTTAGTGGATAAGGATGATGTACCACATACATAGTTGATGGACTGGGGTAAAACTATGTGAGTGTATTATTAGTTATTTCTTTCCCCGTGTTAGTCAGAAAACTCTCTGCTAAACACAAGCGGCAGGATGCCCTGAGTGAAGGATTTAATGGTCTTGGGTGCTGTGGAGGCAGGGGTGTTCCTTGGGGAGATGCTGATGCAGGAGACAGACCTCAGGTGAGGCTGCAGCCAGTGGCTGATGACAAAGGAGCAGGTGAGGGGAGGGAAGGAGAAAGGGAAAGCCTAGGTTAGTAGTGTTGTGCTGGTCTGCATTGTACAGAATGGCTTTGTGTCCCCTTTGTGGAACTAGGGAGGTGTTAAAATAACAAGGTACTATTATGACAAATATCTGATACTGCCTACAAGAGCATGCAAAGCTAAAGAGAACCAAATGCCTGTGTTTTGCAGAATAAGCTTGTGAGTGTAACCTTGTTTAGCCTTGTTTAGCTGTATCCTGTGCACTGTCTGGCCTTAGGGAGTGGGTGGGAAGGGCTGTGTGCTGTGGGGAATCAGGGCTGTCTGGAGGGGGGATGATTGGTCACTGGGCTTCTCACTTACCTGTTGCAGCAGAACCCAAGCCTGTAGCAAGGGGAGTCTGTGCTCCTCCCTGTTCTTGAAAGGGAGACACAAGCACCAAAGTTCTCAGCAGAAGAACTTTGTGCAAATCTACTTTGGTTGCCTCTGGCTGGAGTCTCCAGGCATCCTGAGCTGATCAAAATGCTGAGTGCCTGTAAATGCAATTTTTGATAACAGGAGTTTCTGGGAAAGTACATGAATAACTGTAGGTGCTCTAAAAAAATAAAGAAATCAGGGGGACTCAAAATTGCAGAATTAAAGGATGCTTTGGGCTTGTGCCAGCTCCTGAAATGGGGAGAAAGCCTTGGAAAAGTCACAGGAAGTCCATAATAATTCTATGTTCACACAAGGGCTAAATAACAATGTAGTGAATTGTGGACAAAATGAATGCAGTGAGGGGAAGGATGCTGGGGTAGCTAGGATGAGATTCTGTAACTGAAAGCTTAATCCTAATCCATATATATATGAGTTACATGGGCAATAAACTATCTAATCACCCCAACCCCTCTGAAATTTTTTTTCTCCAAAAAACCCTTGAAGCCTGGTTCTTTCAAGTAGTCTGATCTCCCCTTGACATGTTGTGAATCATCAGCCTGGCCAGAACTGTTGGCAGCACTGTCTGGCCCCCTGAGGAGAGCTTGTGCACGGTATAAATGCATGTTTTTTCCCTTCTTCCTCCCCCTCAACATCTTAATTTAGTTTCAGGTGTCCCATGTTGCTCTCTTTGACCCAGGCTCCCTCCTTGCTGGCGTGTAACTGCTGTGAAACAAATGTTGGTGCAATGGGGGTGTTGAAGGGGGGCCCTCTGCTTGTCCCTGGCATCACAAGCTTTCTCTCTGGCTGACAAGCAAGTGTTGGAGGCTCTAGGTGTGGGATTTTGGTTGTAGCAGCGTGGTATATGGTCACTGGGTAGAGTAGATGACATTTTATCGTCTCTCTTAATGTATTCTGGGATTACAGTTGTGCCAAGTCACTATGCAGGATATTTAGGGGATGTATAATGGCAGATACAGCCCTGTCTTTTACATCAGGCTGATGTATGGGTGCAGGAAGTGTGGAGCTGGCCCAGCTTTCTTGATGTTCTAATGTGTGCATGGTATGTGGCTTAGTTTTGACCCAGATGTATCTTGTGTCAATTCCCAACTGTGGGGAAGTGCAGGTCTGTTGTTAGTCCGTGGTGTAGCTCTGTACTAAGTAAAACAGCAAAGAAAATATTTTCATCTCTCAGAATATTTCTTTTGGCCTGGTTCAGTAAGGGAAAGTATGAACTGCCTTTGGAAGTGGATGCCTGTTGGTACGGGTCAGTCCTGCCCTCAGTGCTAAGGCAAGCTGTGTATGTTTAACTTAAATGGCAGTGGCCATTGCAGTGTGAAGGCTCCTGTCACGTTCTGACAAACTGTGCCATGGTCCTCCATTGCTCACGGGCCTCCTTTCCCAGTCCCACACAATGGATGACGAGACTGCACGTTCCTGGTCCGCTGCCGTTCACGCAAGATCTACTTCTGTTCCAAATGTGCTCAGTCCTGTCAAGTTTCATAGTTTGTGCTGAAGGTTTTGGCATTGACTGGATGGGTACAATTCCAGTAGTGAGGTCAGCAGCAAAGCTCACGCATACGCAAGAGGAAAGAAGTGTCATCAGCAGCTGGGTTACAGACCGCAGTGAGCTGGGGCATGAACTGGACTAGTCCCCACTGCTGTTGTGGCCATTTGCTGCTGAAAGCTTCATCTGCTGCTAAAATGCGCCCCTGTTCCCAGAGCCTTAGTTTCTGGCTTTGCTTGGAATAAGCTGTGATTGCTAGTTTTTTAATTTGGGTTTGTTTTTTGTTTTTGTCAGCCTGTTCTCTACTTCCCTCTGATGGAAGCTTTTCCTGTTATGCTGCTGTTTAATGAAGAAGCCTCTCTGTTTCTGGAAGATATGTAGAATTGAATTAAATGGATTAGAAGAATAAGCTAGAAAAATGTAGATACTGAGGTTTCTTCTTGAAAATATAATACAGTGAAGCCTGCATTTTCTTTGCTGTTTCTTTCCTTTCACTTTTTATGATTCTTTCACCTATAGCAACATTGAAATTTCGTCTGTTTTCTCCAAAGTTAGTGGGACAGGCAGTTACATGTGAAATCATACATCTGGGATGTTGCAGGAATATACCACAGGGATCAGCGAGACTCTGATGTGGTAAGAAGATCATGATTTTGCAGGTAATAAGGGTTAGCATTATTCACACTTAATTTAAGAGAGATGATGTGGGACTATATCTGTTTGGGAGACTTTTTCACTTCTAATTTCTGTGGTAGCATTCCTGGCTTGTGTTTGGTAAAGTGCAGGTGAGCATATGGACCATGTGTGTACCTCCCAGTCCTCTCTGGAGCAGCAACCAAGGTTGCTTCAGGTATTTAAAGGTCGTTCCCCCGCTGGGAATGCGGAGACTCCAGTCCAGAGCTCACTGTACCTGCCTGATCTGATTTGTGTTGCTGTGTTTGCAGCAGACCTTATCAATGGTTATAAGCATTGGGCACTGATTTGTGACTTGATGTTTGAGGCAGTGGCACTTGTTGAAATTATGCTGACAATATTGTGAAATCTTTCTTTAAAACTATTTCCAAATGTACCCTCTGTGCCTGATTCAGCAGCCCTTGGCAGCACAGCTGGGATTTTGGTGCTGATGATCTCAGTGATGCCCCCGTGAGGACTCTGAAGTGGTGTTTGAAAACATGCAAGGTGTTCTCACAGCCTGAGAGGTGGCTGCTATTTGCTTTGTAACCTAAATTTTCCTGGAAGCTTGATGCCAGACATTGTTTCTAGATAATAAATCCCAGTGGGTGCATAGCTTCCGAGGTTGTGCTGTTTATAAGCCCGGTTTATAAGTTTCCCTGCTTCTCCTGATGTGTGTGAGTAACAGGGATCACCATGTTTAAGCAGCTTTTCCCGCTGAGCAGCAGTGCTGGTGCTGCCCAGCCCCGTGCTGTGTTGTCGGGCGTCCCTGAACTNTCGTGCTGGCATGCAGGGACGCTAGGGATGCCCATGTGTTGTCGGGCGTCCCTGAACTGAGCCATGCTCATGAGACCTCTGTTTGGAGAAGGTCTCACTCTGCTTCCGTGGGTGGTACAGGGGGTGGGCTCATATGAGTGGGGGCCAGGCACAGGGGAACAGACAGGGGTGCCGTGTCATGGAGCTTTGGGCTGGACTTCTGCTTGGCTTCATATGGGCATGCAGATAGCCAAGTGTTCACAGTAGGACTTCAGTGATTCTCTGTCTGCTCATCTGGAGGTTCAGTATTGTGATTGAAACCCACAGTTTGGGGCCATTTTTGGGCAAGGATTTAATAATGCACAGTTGTAGTGTATTCCCATATTGTTAGAATTTCTTTCTTTCATAAAGTAAAGTTCCACATCTCTCCTAATGTGCTGTGAAATACTGTGTAGGAGAGCTGCGGGTGGGCAAGATGAGATGAAGTGAAGCGGGTGATGAAGGGCAGGAAGCTTCAAGTCCTTTACTGGGGCAGATTTGATTTCCTGAACCCCAGCGCTTAATTCTGCCATCATGTAACTTGTGCAGCTCCTCTGAAGTCCATGAGAAATAAGATTGTGTAAGGCTGCTTTACCACAGTCCTTGAGTGGTTAGTGTAATGTACTTCCACATCATTACAATACAATACAGCAGTAAAACAACAGTGTAGCTATTAATGGAAGTGAAAAAAGTGAAAGCAGCAGTATTGGGGTCTTGCTGCTCACCTTGTGGCTGGGCTGTGAGCACTGTTTTCAAGGCTTCATAAACATATTGCTTGTTTTACAGGAATTTGTTAATGTGCCTGTAGCTTTGCATCTTCAATCTACTTTTATACTTTTAAATTTTGTGATTGTAGACTGTTGCTAAATTCATGTATATTTGCATGCATGTATGTTTGAATGCATATATATTACATGCATTCACTACCACTAGTATAACATCAAATGCCTTTCCCATATCAGGAGCATTGAAAAGATCTTTTACTAAAGAGAGGTCAGCTCTGGGTAGACTTACACATGTGTGATGGCTTCTAGGTGATCACAGCCACTGTGACACATGTTTGCATGCGTTCAGATGTAATGTGGTTTTAGGTGCTATTGGTGCTTTCAAAATGAGCTTCTAATCCTTTTCAGTGTTCACATGCATATGTATGTTAAAATACAGCATACAGTCAGTTGAAACAATAATATTCCAATTTTTCTACAGTCAGTTGAAACAATAGTTTTCCAATTTTTAAAGCATATGGAAAACCTTTCTAAACCAAACACAAGTGAGTTGTAAGCACACAAACAGCTGTCTAGGCAGAAACTGCTGCAAGACATGTATAGCAGGAGTGATACTACTACTGAACTCTGGTTTCATTAAATATTATGTCAGCAGGAAAAAATGATAAGTATTTGAAATTTAAGCCGGAGTCATGTGGCTGCAAACATCTGAAGTCTTACAGCCCGGTGTTTCGGCACTATATAGCTTCGGGATATCTTTCAAGGCATCAGAGTTTTTGCACTCATTTGCTGCTATGACTTTACAGCAGTCAGGAACCTTTAAAACAAAGCCCAGTGATTCCAGGAGGCTCATCTGGCACCACTTATTTCAGGCAGTTCCCTTTTTTTCTACATTATTATTTCTTTGTAGAAAATGAATGGCTCTGGAAAAATGTTAATTTTGGGAAGCATTCTATGACCAAAAGAAAATCAAAATCAGTGAGCGCCTTGTGGAAAGCCCTCTGGGAAATGATCTTCAGAGTTCATTTATAGTATACTACTAGTTTCTGTTTATGAAACTGCCAGCCTGTTTGATGACCAAGAAAAAAAATGTAAGCAGTGATTTCCTTGAAGAAAGGCAAGCTAAAGCATTCAGTCTAGTTCAGAATTTTAAGTGCCTGTTTCAGATTTTGTGTGTCCATGGTGTCATCCAGCAGGACAGGACAGTCAGCAGTGGTGTGCCCAGATGTTACCGTTTCCTTCCAGGCGTGGCTGTGTTCTCAGCAGACATGCCTTGGGTTGGTGCTGAGGTGTTGGACTAGGTGTCCTCACCCTTGCAGCACTACTGTGTTTTTGATGTGGCTCTGTGCACTCAAGAGGAGAATCTGATTACCCAGAGACAGGTAAATGTGTAGCTGAAAAGTCCCTTTAAGCAATGTTTACTGCTTACAATATTTTTTTTCCCTGTAGTGCTTTCATGTATAGTAGTTGAACTTATTTGCACTTCATATAATAGCTGGAAAAGTTACAGGTGACGGTGTTAAGTCTTCTGAGCTGTTTCTGAATAAGTGTATCAGAGCTCTTTGACCAAAGATGTTAAATATGGGTGATTGTACAAGTGTCCTGAGAAGACCTAATATAACATTTCATGATTTGTTTTTCCTGCTGACATCCTGAAAATATGGAGTGGCAAATGTAAATCTTTGCATAGAATCTGAAGGAAAAATAAAAACTTGTGTATTGCCAGTATTTAAAATTCTTTTAATGATGTTGCTTCAACAAAATTACACATAGCCTCAGAATGACTAAGTTGGTCTCGTTGCACTGACACCTCGGCAGTTTGGTGATGACTTCAGGAGTGCTAGTCTTTGAAAAACCTCCGTAAGTGTTTTCATTGGGACCATTTAAATAAATGTCCCTTTCACAGATTAATGGCTGGTTTTGCTTCCAGGCAATATGAGCAGGAATGTTTCTAACCTAAGTTGCTGCTGGTGAGTTTTACTGGTGGAGCTCTGCTGTGAGCACAGTGCTGCTGGGTTTGGGATAGCACTGGGGTAGTCGGAGCCCTTGCACCATCACCCTTTTTGGCCTTGTGTCTGTGTTATGCCAGACAATTTTCAAATGCCTCCTCACATGAAAATGTTTTCTCCAGATATATTTGATGGGAGCTGCCAAGAACACTGAGAGCAGATAGAAATGTAATTAAGTGACCTGAAGCTCAGATTTGTGGCCATCTCTTTCTTCCCATGCCAAGCTCCCTTTGGGTTTGAGAGATGGTTGTTCCATAAATCTCATGTGAAGCTTGCAGAATGACCCTGGAGTAAGTTTACAAGTCTTCAGCTGGCTGTATTCAGCTTTGTTCAAGGCCAGTCTTTTCCAGAGAGTGTTTTACCTGGTGGACTGTGCTCTTATGAAATTTCACCCACTCACTGAGTGTCTGGAGAGGAGAACTGATGTTCAGTCTGGTCCCACTGGTGAAGTAACTGCTCTGAAGATCTTGCAGTGGGATCTGATCCAAACGTCAGTGGGGTCAGTACCAACCTTGAGCCTCAAGAGCAGGGCAGGAAACCCATCCATTGGACTGTTACAGGAGATTCAGAGGGTTTGTATAGTCTCATTTAAAATGAACAATTCTCTCTGCTATGGAGCTTCCTTAGTAGTTCTGCTGGCTGGAAGGCAGGATAAGAGGAGTTTGGGGTCTGTGAGGGGCCAAGGCACAGTGATGGTGGCAACATCAAATACATCATCTGAATCTGCAAGTTTCTAGCTCTCCTTTCCCTCCCTGAGTCTGGGTGTTGAGGGACAGGAGGGAGGGTTGGATGCAACATTCCTTCTCTAAATGGCTACAGGGAGAGGCCCTCCAGAGCGAGTCTCAGCTGCTCTGCGCCCTTCCTCTAACTGGGGACCAGCTTCCTGCTGTCAGGATTAATCTGTGCTTTCTGAACTGATCATGGTGACACTGACCTGAAAATGGTAGTTTCTTGGGGAGAGAAATCACCCTTCCCTCCTTCCCTGTCATTCTGCTTAAGAAAAACAGGCAAACCAAATTTCTGTTAATATTCATCAAAACTGTCCCATCCAAATTAGTGTGCTGAACTTGGTTTCTAGTGTGGTGTTCAGGAATTTTGTCCTTGGTTTTCTAGTATTCCCTTCTGCTGGGGAGAGGAGCACTGGGAGTTGTGTTATGGTGTGCTGGTTGTTCTGGCTTTGGCTCTGAGCTGGAGAGTGATAAGACAAGCAGCAAACTTGTTAGAAAAAAAATACACCAGACTTCAAAAACAGTGTTTTAATCCTTTTTCCTCTCATTTGAGGCTATTTATTTAACCAAACCTTTTGCCTGATTTTAGCTTTTCCATATGGCATTTATTACATTTTTTTCTGTTTTTTGACCAGAAAAGTACCTTTTGGAACTTAAGTAAACAGCAGTTGGCAGCTCCGTGAGCTGCCTGGTTGTCAGGGCATAGTGTGGACCTCTGTCCCAGCTCGCTGCACAATGTGTCAGCAGAAGACAGCAGTGAATTTTTTTCATCTTTCAGAAAATTGTCAGCTTAAGCATTTTTCTTTTTTCCCTAGTCCATGGGAATTTTCTGTGCCTGACTATAAATTTGAATCAGAAAATGTAGAAGCTTGAATCCTGTCCCAGTGCTTTTAAGAAGGAGCCTGTACAGCGCAGATCTGTACAGGCTTCAGTTTTCACAGCTGTGCTCTGTTGTTTGGATTAGAATTAGAAGGAAGGATATTTTGAAAATTTTATGTCAGCCCTCTTGATAGTGTGGCTGAAAGGGCCTATTGAGCTTGGTACTGTGTGTTTGAAAAAACCTGATAGTAAAGACAGCTTTGGTGCCTCCTGCTAGAACGAACTGCTGGAGGGATGTGCAGTGCTGCTGAAGAGTGCTGGGTGCTTGCTATTTCTGGTAGGTAGCAACGAAAAAACCCATCAGTGGTTTCTGAGACACCCAAAGCCCCGAGATCCTGCAGCCAAGGACAAGGCATAGGGACTGGCCAGGCCTTGAGCTGGGTTCAGGTTCACCCTTGCTGAGCTGGGCTGCCCTGGGAACTGTGGGTTTGTGGCCCTGGCTCCCCCAGGCTGTGCTGCGCTGCCATTGGCAGTGCTGCCTGTTGGGATACGTGGTTGGGATGATGGGGAGGTGGAACCCTCTCTGTCACATTCTTGTTGATGGAGCATCAGTGCTGAAGGCTGCAGAAGGATGTTACTTTCTGAGATTGGACAGTTCACTTTGATAAACGAGTGTTAAATCACTCAGATTTAGGCGTGCAGCCTTACCTCGGTGCGTAGGGATAGGCCTTTGAATCCATTAACTTATCTTGCTGTTTGAGATGGCAGTGTAACTTTTCTGTGGTTTATAAGGAATGCTAGGAAGCATTTGTTTGTGACCGACTTTTGTTCTGATCTGGTGTTTAGAGGCTCTTCTTTCAATAAAGAGCCTGAAGCTTGATGCTGGGACATGTAACATTTTCAAGGACAATTTTGTACCTCTAAAATACAGAGTTGCTATGGAAGGAGGAGTTGAACAACTTGAAAGGTTACAGAAGCACAGGTAGGTGCTGCTGTTGCCTTTTCCCACAGATAGGTGTTGCAATAGTCAGATTTTTTCTTGTAGCTTTTGAGGTCGTGTGACTCCTTGCACCTGCCCTTCACAGTCTTGCAGCTTCTGGCTTGGGAACAGGACACAGAGCTCCCAGGACCTAACCTGCTGTGAAGACTTGGGATTTTGTTTTCCTCAATGGCCATCACACATGGAGTTCACATCATTTCCTTGGGGGTGTCCAGTGGGAAGTGGGGCTACCTGGTGTAGGAAATTGCCCTGTCAGAAATACCAGTCTTGCTGCAGGGTCTGCCAAGGCACAGGGGGGCCTGTCTGGGCATTATGGCCAGCCTAAAACCCATCTCTAAATGAATGAGATGACTGCCTTTTGTAATCAAGGCTAGTGAAAAGCCCTGGCACTTCAAGACAGTGAAAAATATTCACTTATTCAAGTAATAAATTCTAGTTAGTGCTTAATAATTCCTTTCCTGAAGCCATTCTCCCCCATCCTGCTCACATTTAAAATGCTGACAAGTTTCAGGCTGCAGAAGTGGCAGAGCTCATCTCCCCTAAGGAAAAGTCACATTTGAAGAGATGCTGAGCTGCAAGTGTGAGCTGAAATGAGTCATGGACAGATCTTCAACTGGAGGGAGACATTCAGAGCTGCAGCTTAGGGTTTTCACCCCTGTGACTGGACAAGCTTGAGAGGCTTACTGAGCCTGGGACTGTGCAGGCTCCAGCAGGGCAGAGCAGGGTCCAGCTGTGTGGGGCAGTGAGGTCTGTATAGATTAAGGTATCTACCTGTGTTTGTCAGAAAGACAGAATTTAAGGAGGCTTTGGATGAAGTTAACTGCTATATAGTGATGTAGAGCTTCTGATTGTAGGAGGAGCAGATCATCAGCTGGGGACTGTAGAGGTCCATGAGCAGCCTGACATGGCCCAGCAGCCACATCTGCAGAAATCTTGCACTGAAATAGCTCACTTCTGATTGGTTTAAATTAATTTCAGAGTGTATTTATACTGCTTTTTTCCAAGTTGAGTTTTTTATTTCTCTGTATCAGAAGTTATTCATGATGCTTACATGATATTTGAAAAATAGCCAGCTGCAGTGGGTGGCACTGACCAGGGAAGTGCCCATACCTTGTTTAAGTTTACTGCACTGGTCCAGAAAGTAACAGCCTGACCTTTCATTCCTCTGTTATGGTCTGAGGGTGTTCTTACATGGACGTGGAGCTTCCCAAGATAAACAGAGTGAGTGTGGCTTGGCATTTAAATCACTAATGTCGTATCAAGCTAGAGAGTTTCAGAAGCCATTAATGTCTACAAGAGATGTTATTTTGTTCACCTGGGGATAAACTTTGCCCCTGTCTATATGTGGGTTTTGGTTTTGGTCCAAATTCAGATTTTGAGAGTGTTGGTATAAATCTGAGTGCCAATACTAATGCCAGTAGAGTTACGCTATGTTCCTTTTATTATGACTGAGAAGAAACTTCATGCGTTTTTTTAAACGTCCAAATTTTACTTGACTTTTTTATTTTCTTTTTTTTTTTTTTTTAAGAGTAGCTTTAAGAGACAAGACTTAATGTCTGGGAGAGCTGAATTAAATGTTTCTGTACGACTCTTTTTGGAAAGTGTGTGCAGTTGAGGTCATCCTGGACCAGGCCCTAATGCTGTTTGGATAAGGGGCTGCTCTGTGTCTGCCAGAGGAACGTCTGTCACGCAGCGAGTGCACCGCCCGCTCGCTCGGGGCTGGGGGAGAACGCTTTACAGAATACTTATGGAAGCATTAAAAAGCCTCACAGTCACCCAGTTCCTCCCCTCTCTGGGGGGAAAAAGGGAGTGTGGGTCCCTCACAAAGGGTGGGAGCATGGCTATGGCAGCTGCCTGGCAGTGGGCTCAGAGCATCACCAGCCCTGATGCTCCATGGTGGCTGCAGCTGCTGCCCGGCACAGCCAGGAGCCCGACACACCTCCAGAGCCTCAGGAAGTATTTTCTGTTTTCAGCCAAACATCGTATTTCTTATTTGTGGATTGAGTCTGTTTCTAAGATATTTTCTTATTTTCACATTTTCTTGTGAAAATGTCATGTGTTTGTTTTTCAAAGGGTGAAAAATGCCCACTTTGCTTTTTGGTTTTTTTTCAACATTTCTCGGGAACAAACAAATGTTTCTTATCCAGCAGCCATCATTACAAAACTGAAGTTAAAGAGCAGTCTGCCTCATCCTGGGAAAAGAAAACGTTGTTTCCAACATGTTCTTACTCTCAAATCCTTACATGTGCAGTCATATTCTTCCTCATTTCCCAAAAATCTGTCGGTTTTGAAATTTTTATTCTTAATTTTTAAACACTTTTCTGGGAGGTTTTTAAATCTGGTCTGCACTGATCTCTGTAACTTGGTGGTTGCTTTAAAATGACCTTACACTGCCGTGCCAGCACCATATGTGACTTCCCATGCTGGTTGTAAAGTAATGTAAATTTGAGGAGTTCTAGATAACAATGTTAATCACTGCTAACAATTGCAGCTGTGCTGTAGAGCCCTCAGTGCAGAGTGGTTTTGGCTGTGCAACACGGTTTCCAGAAAAGTTAGTCTTTATAGTATTCCAGTTAGTAGGTCTCATCAGGCGTCAGTAGCTTTATTTAAGATAGAGTTTTATTAAAGCCCTTGAGTTGGAACTCTCTGGCTAAAGGAGCAGGTAAAGGCTCCCTTTGCAATGCCAGTGAGATGGACTTGCCAGGGGAGGAACAGAGCTGTTGGGAGCTCTCCAGGGGAATTGGGGACTATTTTGTAACAGGAACAAACTGACACAGCACAATTTGTCCATCTATTGCAGGTGGGGAGGAATGACTTTCAAGCATATCATCACCTCCTAAATGTAATCAGTTTTTCCACTGGGAAGAAGATGCTTTCAGTGCCAGCAATGCCAAGGTGACGAGATCCTGTGTGCTCTATGGTGACATTCCCCTGGTGAACTGAGCTGCCTGCACCAGAGTAACATCCCTTGCTTTGCCTGGGTGATTCATGATACTTGGCATTGTTGTTGCACTCTTTGGCCTTTCTAATTCTTCCTGAGTAGGGGTATGAAGTGGGAACAGAGATGGTGAAGTCCAGATCTCCAGTGGAATAGGGAGTTGAGCTGGCAGTGCACAGCATTCTACAGAAATATCCTGTAATCTTGTCCTCTTTGAGTTCTCGTGTATGGAGTAGTTTGTACAGGTCCAGCCTGTACAAACTTTGGAAAAGAGTCTGGAGGCAGATGCCTGCCTGACACTGCCATGACACTCAGAGCCTGCCTTGATAGATCTGACCCAGAGTGAGCGGCTCCAGAGTGAGAGTCTGTGCCGTGAACACTGTGTGGTGACTTGCTGCTGTGGCTGCTTGAAGCCTTACTGCACACTGCCTAAAGATCCAGGGCTTGCTTTAGGAAATACTTAATGCTGTTCTGCTTTGTACACCTGGAGGTCAAAAGGGAATGTGGTTTTTCTAGCTAATCGTCTCTTGCCAGCTAATTGTAAGTAAAATAAAAAGAGAAAGCATGGAGTCTGGCCAGTGCTTAGTAATGTCTGAACCAACAAGTCTAATGTGGTGTTACTCTTCTGACTTGACTTTATTGAACTTCTGTGGGAGTTTGAAGTTTTACCCTTAGAAGGTTATGTTCACTTTCACTGTGTAGTTGTTGTTCTTTATGGTTTCGTTTGATTTTTTTTGTTTGTTTTTCTTTTTCTGAGAACTAGTGGGTCAATATAAAGAATTACTTTGAACAGTGGGTGTGAGATGGCTAAAAAGAACAATGATTGTTGCTACCAGCACTTGTATTATAGATACTCCATGGAAGTTAACAGTAAAGGGTCTAATGGGTAGGATGCTCAGTTACAGGGGTCGTATTTACAAAGATCTGGAATATATATCTCCACACCCAGGCAGTGTTTGCTACTGGAGGGATGTGTCCTCATTTGGACCTGACCCAGGATCAGCAGGACACTTTGGATGTTGGGGAGGATGCCCACTCCTGCTGTGCGAGTGAGCAGTTTATTGATTTTCTCCCTCGACTGTTTTGCCCTCTTGTCCTAGAGCAGCCAGGCCTTGGATGCTGTGTGTCCATTTGCTGAGATGCTGTATAGACAAAAGCTGGGCCCTTGCCTGATGAGCTGAAGAGTTACAATTGGAGCAAAATGATTTCAGTTTCCAACGTCCATGATGCAATTAACGTCTTCTTAACCCTGTGTTAATGCCTGACAGCATGTGGTGACTAGTATAAATATTTATTCTTGGTATGTAGCTAGCAGATATGTGGTAGGATTAATGCTAAATTATTAGTACCCAGTTTAAGTAAAATCAGTTTCTCAGACTGCTTCCTTTTGTGTTTTGCTGTTTTGTTTTGGTTTTTTTTTTTAATTGGCAAGAAAATCCACAAACAGGGTTCAGCTGGCCAGAGCCTATAGAATCTCATTATCTTAATTGAAAACTGTCACCGCTTGACATTCATAAATGATTTAGCTAGTACATGATTTAGTCACTGGGGAGAAATAGAATTGACTGTTATAACCATCCTTCACTTCTAGATGCTAATGATAAACTACAACCCACAGCTCTGAAGAATTAATAGCTCTTGGTTTAGAACAATATTTTTGTGTACTGGAACATCTCAATTCCATCATATTTGGTAACATTTAATTCTGGAATACCTTCATTTAGAAAAAACTGGAAGGTGCTCAGAGGACATCCTCTAATGATGTTCTTCAGCTTTTTACACCCTGCAGATGTGTTGCCAGTGTTCTGCATCTTCTTTAGAAAAAAGCAAACTGTTTTGTTTATGTTGACCTTTCCTTGCTCACCGGAGGAAATAAGTTGTTTAGACAATGTGTGGGGATTAGCTGTGTAATGAACTACCACAGTAAACAAGTAATTAATTCTCATCAAAACATATACTGTGCTCTGTGCCTGGGTTTTATGGTGTCTTCTGGAAAAGAAAATATTTTTCTGTCTAAAAAGCATTTCCTACCCAGTGACTAGCTTAAAAGAAACAGCTTGAAAATGTTTCCTGGCTGGAGGAAAGAATCGGTACATTCAGTTTGCCACTGTGGTTAACATCACTGTGCGTTTTTCTAGCACTTCTTTTCCTCATTTTTATGTACCTAGTGTTAATAAATATAGGTACAGAAATTACAGTCTGTCTGAGCCAACTGATCTGATCTTTTCACTTGCTAATGCTCATGCTGGGGTTTTGCAAAGGATAATCTGAGGATTCAGGCTTGGCTTTGCTCCTGTTTGAAATCACTGTTAAAATACTGAAAACTTTGCTGCTGGATCAGGGGCCAGGGGTCATGCCTTTTTTTTTTTTCCCCCCTTTTCTTTTCCAGGAACTAGATCAGTGGGCAAAATACAGTGCTAGTGTATTGAAGGAGACAAGGGGTTGGTCAGTGTGCCTATTGGAGCCCTGTGAGTGGGGTGTGCTTTGTGCAATTGCAACCTGGGGTTTAGCATGAGATGTGTTTCGGAGCACAGCCAGTGACAGATGGGTTTTGATGACCAGCTTTTGCCTTTAGAAACAGAAGTGTAGTGTTTATTTCAGCTTCTGAACCAGGTTAGTGAAGAGCTGTTAGCAGTACCAGGTGCTGTGCAGCTGTTCGTTTGCAGAGCTTAATGTTTTTTATGCTGTTACTGGTCAGCAAAGGAAAGGTGGGGTTGGACATACTGATATTTCCAGAAAATGGGCAATCAAGGCTGGCAAACACTTATGTCTTCAAGATTTCTTCTCAGCCTCCCTGTTAATTCAGTTTGTTTTGCTGTTGGCTCCTGGTTTTGCCTGTTGCAGTTCTCCACGGGCCAGCACAGGGGCTTTTGACACCCTGCAGGTGGCATTTCACTGGCATCACTCTCGCTTAGCAAGCTGCCCTGCAAGCTCTCTGATCTACCTGTAACTCAGGAGGATGAAATTATTTCAGATCATGAGTATCTTTTGAGTTTTCTGGTACTACTTAGTTGTTTCCAGTCCTGCTGTTTCCCAGCACCGCTCAGCAAGGTCATGTGGTGTGTGTTTCCTAAGCAGGGGCTTCCCGGGCTGCTCTGCAGCATGGTGGTTTCCTTGGGTGACTTGACACTGAGGTTTCAGTGTCATTTGGCTGTTGTATCATACTGCAAATGAGTGATTAACTTGTCTGGTTTCCTTGCTGATTCCCGGCAGAGCTGTTTGCCTTCTTTCAAATCATGTATCACTTTAGTCTGACCTCCTCCATAGTCTGGCATTTCTGTAGTGCCTCATTTACTGTAGATGTGTGATTACATGTGATTTTCTGTCTTAAATTGTTGCTTTTTTAAGAGTTAGGTTTTATCTGTTACTATTGCGGACAACATCTAAAACTGTGATTAAGGTGCTCAGGAAACTTGGAGGCAAATGAGAAGATTCCTAAATTTATTCATCCCTTGAACTCCTTCAGCTGTGATGGTTTCCATACTAATGGATATGTTGCAACTTTAGGCGATCGAGGTGAAAGCAAGAACTTTGGGGATGGTGAGCTCTGTGATACCAAAAGCCAGATAAGACAACCCCAGTGTTTTTTTGGTAGCTGTGTTCTCTGGCAAAAATAGATCTGAAATGTTTTCAAAGGCTGGGTACAGAGTGAGACCCATAAATAGATCCTGTAAACCTGCTCTCCTAAATTGCAGAACAATCCTCTGTAGTCACACCTAAAAATGGTGAGCCATTCATGCTGCATATATTCACACATGAGTGTACTGCCATGAAATTATCACAGAACTGGAGCTGAAGCAAGCTGAAATGGAAAAGCCATGCCAATGGAAATAATAAAAACAGGAGTCATGCCCCTAAAAATGCTGCAAAGTAATTGCTCTGAAAATCTGCATGTATTTACAATAACCAAGGTCTTATTTCTGCAAAACTTTGCCATGTGTGTATTTTTACGTACTCTGAGCAGCCCCTGGCGCCCACAGGGCTGTGCACTGTGAGTAAGGGACTGAGGCCTTGCTGAGTGTTCAGTGTTTCAATGCACATGGATCTTTTCCGGAATTGAAAACATCTTTTATTCCCCGGGCTGAGCTGGCAGCTGGCACAGAAGGCAGTCTGCTTTATGTTTATCAGTCCACGGAGAAGTCCAGCTCTTGTGAGCATATATCTCATCTGCCAAGAACATCAACAGTAACTTAACTATCTTCCACCCTCTTTTTTATAATTACTTAAATATGGCCATTCAGGGAAGTGTTTAATTCTTTAAATATGGTGAGGAAGGTATTAGTGAATTGAGGGTAGAGGGTTTAACCTTGTGATAGCCAAAGCTTTGCTGATGGCCGGCCATTGCCGATGGCTGGATGCTGTGTGATTTGTCCTGGGAGGTGCTGTGGGAGCATCCCCCCTTGTGTGGACCAGCTCCAAGCAGGGAATCCCATCTTGCCATGCCCTCCATGCCCCTCAGCACAGTGGGATGCCACCTGCATGATAGAGCCATTTTGGGGTACCTGCAGAGGATTCACCTGTGGACTCTTTTGGGGAAATATTGCCCTGTGCTGTCATCTATGTGGAGTATATTCAGAGAGGACAAGAAGCTTGGTCCTGATGCACTCATTAAACTACTCATTTTATTTTAATTAGTCTAATTTAAGTTGTGGTGTAGGAATGTAAAAATGGCCTTGATCATTCTGGGCTTGGCTGAAACCCTCTCATCCAAGGCTATAAATAAACCCCTGGCAGTGAGTGAAAGCCGAAGGGCTTTTGAAGGGTCTTCTCAGATGATTCTTGTGCTCATGTGTGGAGAAATGGGGATGTATAAAAGGTGTCTTGAGTAGCTGAGGAAAATATAAAAGCCTGTAATGGTGTGTTTTACCTTCAGACTTTCTTAGTTACTAGAGTTCTAGGAAGAAAATTTCTTGCATAAATTTTGGCAGCCCTTTTCACTAACTGAATACCAGGTTTATTACTGTATGAACTTAATAATTAGTTTGTAATCCATGCATAGGCATTTCATCCTGGTGGTTTTCTTGCAGAGAATAATTTGCCTTTTATTTATTGAGAATGGTTTTTTTAGTGAAAACAGAACTCCCATTCATGATGGGCACAGCAAATGTAGTAAAACACTATCATAGCTGGGATTTGTTGTACACTATGGATTTATGTCAAGAATGTTAATGATTTGTTTATGAATAAGTGAGCCTGTAGTATTGTGAAACAATATCTGGCAGGGCTGCTGAATGGACATTTTGAGAGCAGAGGATTCTTCAACTGAATAAGCTGTAGATATTTGTGTGTCTCAAACTACTCATAAGTAAACTTATGTATTTTAAGCAGAAGTGTTTATTTAATGCATTATCATCAGCAGTGGTCATCTGACAGATATGTATGGGCCACTTGATAACAAGCAAAGAGGTGGTTAAGTGCTTTTTAAGAGCAGTTAATCTTCTTTTAGTGGGCTTTAGTTTAAAAATAAGGTTTTCGTCCAGAAAGCAACACAAATCCTTAAGCAGAGCAGTGTGATGTTTGTAGAGTCAGAGTGGATCAGCAAGGTACTCTGGTATTGCAGTGTCTCACTTGGGTGTAGCACCTAGTTCAACAGAGCCACTTGAATTTACTGATAAAGTCACCACTTGGTTCCCAGTATGTTGTGTAGTCCCAAATACACACCTTCCTGACAGGGGCTTGGGATGGGTTTACTGCTTTCTTCTAATGCCCATTTTCTTGGAAGAATGCTGTCTGATGGGCAGGGGAGGTGGTTCATTACCATCTTACATGAGTCCAAAGATAATTATTATCTCCTGTGTGTCAGGAGTGCTTGAAAGAATAGAAACACAGTCCCTCAAAAGAATACTTTGGGGGCTAAATTGAACCTCATCCCAGGTAAAGATTCCTTGCATTGTCTGTTACAATTTGCGAAGTCAAGGTGTTGGATCTAATCACTGATATGACAAATCTACTGACCAACAACCGATGTCCAACAGCAAAAAGTGAGAGCTCTGTCACTGTTTTGGACTCCTTAGTCAACCTAATATGGGACATTCCATGCTAAAGTTTAAAAATAAATGATTGCAATATTTATCTTCTCTCCAACCATCCTTCCTCTAGTGAGTTTTATACCTGGTTAAATGGGTTGTCACTCAGTTGAGATTCATGCATTTTTAAATGTTGCTAAGACTCTTGAAAAAGAAGATGACATTGTAGCAGGAAGCTTTGCTGTGTGACTTCACGGAACACGGGCAGCTGAGCCCAAAGCAGAGGGACTTCAGAGCTGGATTCAGAAAGTGTCAGAGGCAGTTGGTGTTGTGCAGCCAGGCTGCCATGTGCAGTGTGACTTAACTCTGCCTGATAAATTATGACATTTCTTGAAATAGTGCCCTGTACTTTTTAATGAGCTGGGCTATCAGCTCTGCATCACTGGATGGTTAAAATGAAGCAAGAATTGCTTTAACATTAAAACTGTGCCTGGAGGACTTCTCTGAGAAATCGCTTACGATTATTAAATGAATATAATACAGTCAGACAACCTTCCTTCTTTGCTGTTCTTTTTTTCATACCAAGTGCAGTTTTGCGAGTTGAAAAATGTACAGATGGAAAGTAATGTTTAGATGGGAATGTCTTTGAAAGCTGTGCAGTGCTCTCTCCCTTTGAATGGGGATAGGGAAAAGAGGCAAGTCACCATGTATTGAGATGCAACTTTTATAGATGAATTGGATTTCCTCTAAGTATGGTTTGATCGTGTGCCAAACAGAAAAGAGGCTGAAGCCAGAGCACTTCATGTGCCAAACTGGAGAAGAATGCCTTCCAAACCAAATGGGCTGTGCCAAAATGAACCTTGCATTGCTCGTTCCTTCTGCTGTGCTAAGAAGTAACTTAGAGCTAAAGACATGGAAAGGTAGTCATCCTCTGTGAGAATTGATGAGGAAGCAGCTGTGGGGGGTAGGTCAGGCTGGCTACAGCCTAACCTGCTACAGGGCAGCAGCGCCCCGGGGTGTTTCATGCAACCTCAGGCAGGTCAGAGGCCTTGCCATAGGTAGCTCTGCCAAGTTATCACTGAGATTTACCCCTGTGTCCTGCCTACGTTATTTCTTTAATGGTGCGCATGTCGCTGCCTCTGTTTTCAGAATTACCTCCCGTTTCTCACCTGGAATCATCTCTGAGATGGTGTTTCAGCAAATAAACAACAACTCCAAACCATCAGCACACATTCAGGGGTGAAGGCAAAGAGGGAAGCTCGATGAAAGCTGATGAACTAATTTTGTTCTCTAGTTAGACACTTGTGCCTTTTTTCCACTCAGATACAACACCATTAAACGCTATTAAATATTGGCGGCTTCACAGTAAACTGCATTTGTCATTTCTTTACTGTGTAAGCAGAAAAGGCAATCCCAAATCTCCTTCAGGAATGACTTTACTCTGCCAGGTTGGAAACATCAGTGATAGCCACCACAGTCTTTTAATTTCTGACTATAATGGTGATAAAACATGCAAGTGGAAGTGCTCATGTTGTTCAGGATGAGTTGGAACTAATCAGCTTTCTACAGATGCTACAGGGAAAACAGATCATAACACATAGCCCTGTTTCATGTGCTGGTTGAAGCTGTTGCTCTTTCAATCTTTATAAAAGTGAAGGAGCAAGCAGAAGGAGCAAGTGAAGGAGCAAGGAGACCTTGCATAATATCATGGTTTTCAAATGATTTCTGACTTGTATTTAAAGCTAATTATTTTTTAAAAAATCTGTGTTTTAGCAGATGCCCTTATCATACATTTTTTCATTGTGTGTCAGTCAAAACCCACCCTGTGTGGAGAACTATGGCATACGCTCCCCTGGCTTGAACAACAGACAGTGGTGATAGTTTGGGTTCCTGTTTCTGCAGGGAGTCGCTGTGGCTTCATCCTCTGATTTTCTCTGTTGTGCTGTGGATGACACTGAGATGCATGTGATAGCCAACGAGTGCATCAGGACAGGGAAACAGCAAAACTTGGAAGCCTTGAATTGTGGTGGTTGCTGAATTGTACCCGGGAGGGAACTGTCTTTGTTGAATGATCAAAGGTCCCCTTCGCTCATCAGCTGCTGGGAACGGAACAGCCAGATGTTTATGTAGCCGATTGTCTTGTAAAACTGTAGAATTGGCTTGTGCAAATAGCTGTGCATGCAAAACCTGACTGATGTTATTTCAGAGGCTTTTCTAATGTCATCTGAAAATCTGTTCCAGTCAGACAACCTGGGATCCAAAATTGAAAAAATCAAACAAGGATACCTTCTGTTCCTCAAGCCATCTGACAGTAAAAATAGTGTAGTTGGATTAAAGGTTGGTCTGTAGGAGGGGAACTAGGGGTGATTAATTGACGTGGAGTTAAAGTCCCCTCTGAAAATCTGTGACTTCAGTTAACAACTTGCTCAGGACTTTCCACTTTTGAGGTTATCTGTTTCAAGCTTTGCTTCTGGACTGAAATGACATACTTTCTTTAAAAATGAAAATATTTTACTTGTGGTGGTCTCCCAAGTAACTTACCAACAGTACAAACATTTTTACAGACTTTCCTCTAAATAATGGTAATGTTTGGAAGGCGAGGAAAAGGCCATCTGTCATTGAGCTCAGAATTACCCCTCAGCAAGAGAAATGTTCACTTGGAGTGTTCAGCTCTGACTACCTTTTGACTTCACAAGTGGAGACCTAGAGGCAAAGCCTTGTTTTGTGCCCACGTGGAACATTTTGTGCTGAACATTCCTGGTTAGGGTTTAGGCAGAGCAGTTTGCAGTGGGCAGCGTTCGGGATCTCAGCGGCGGTAATGAAGCTCTGGGGGAAGCGTGCGGTGGCGAGGCACAAGTCTTGTGGAGCTGTCATCTTGTGCCCTGGATGCTGGGTAGCTCTGCTGATAAATGCTCTCCACAGTGGTTCCCTTCTGAGGATGGTGTTTCATCAGACTGGTTGGTCTTGGTCATCCAAACCATGGACTGGTATTCACTTCAATTGCTTTCTAAGTGATCCTTGCTTTCCAAACATAAGAAACTGCATGAAACACTTGGAGCTAGAGAGTTGCTTTTCCTAAAAGTATTTGTGGAAGAAGGAAACTTCAAAGATTCCCTTGAAAAGTCTTCTGTGAATTCTTCATTACAAAATTGGGGCTGACCGATAGAGAAATGTCACTGGAAGTTCATATTGAATCCCTGTGTACATTCATCCATCTGCCTTATATATACAGTTTAACTCTAAATGTTTGGGTTATTTTTTTTCTTTTGGCTAAATTACTGTCCTTGACATCACTGAGTATGGCTTGGAGATCTTTCAAAGAACTGTATGGCCATTCTGTATGCAAATACCTTAGATAAGCAGAGTTGAGAAGCCATCAGCAGGGCTGCAGCATGAAGAATTTAATGAAAAAATGAATTATAAGGTTGATGACCCTTGTGCTTAGTGGTCAGAATGCAAGTAACAAGCTGCAAATCTGGGCAGAAAGACATGCTATAAAAAGCATTATCTCAAGATTAAGCTGTAGAGGACACATTTTTGCATGATAATCTACTGGATTTATTTTGACACTTATTTATTTGTGGTGGCTATGAAAGTGGAAGTTTTAGCAGTCTTGGTATAATTATAGAGGACTGAATTTGTAAAGCTGCTCAAAAATTTTGCATCAGAGTTGAGTATTTTCTCTTAGCCAAATATATGCCTTTTCTTTATTAAAAGAAATATATGTCTTGATACTTCTTTCCCCCGAGGCATGACTAATAGGTATTCACAGGATTCAATACTTTAATATTTTATCAGAGGCCCCTAAATTCTTTTATTCCCTTCTCTTTCAGGGTAAATAATTTGGATTTCAGCTACATCAAGTTTGATAAAAGCCACCTTGTTAACATCTCCTGCAGAATTACAGCTCTGTGTGCTTTGAGGGTTGCTGGAATAACTGCATCACTAATGCTTCAAAGTTAAATTGAATGGGGCAGAGAAGGAAGACTGGGGAAATGCTGGGCAGGCACTTAAATTATTTTAATTTTGTTGGTTCTTTCACATCTGTTTAGCTAGCTGCCTGACACAGGCAGATAGGGGTCTGTAAAAGTAATGGGTGTTCAGAATGTTTCCATCTTGTATTATAGAAATATATTTTAGATCTCCATCTAGAGAAGCTCAGGGCTTTAACATCCCAGGTCCCTTTGCTTGGATCTTGATGTTCTGTATTACTTCATTTGTTCTAAGCTTAAAATGTGTTAAAACACAGCTTGCAATAATTGACAGGGTTTGCATGAACAAACACTTAATAACCCCTCCCTCCCCCCCAAACAACCCTCTCATCTACATTACTGTTTCTTTTGCAGCTTCATTTCTCAAAGTTGAGCCCAAACTTGAAAACACAGGTTTTTTTCAATGCAAAATTATTTTGGTTGTAAAGTGACTGAGAACGGATGGTGTTTGTAGTGGTGAGCAATCAGTGGAGGAGGGGGGAAAGTTGAGATTGTACTGAGAATAAGGATATTCCTCTTTGTTGCTAAGTGGAGTTCTTTATTCTGTAGGTCTTTCATGTGTGGAAACTTGTAAGTCATTGCTGTGTTGAACAAAGTTTGGAGCAGATTGGACAAAAGTGAGAGTATAATTACTGGAAACAGAGGAAGGAAGTTTCGCAATGTAAAGAGGTTGAATGATGATCCTTGTACATGCCTGAAGTCTTCCAGTTCTGCTGATCTCACTGGAAGGGAACATTTGGATAGTTTTGAACTTTTCTGTTTCCTTTAGTTAAACAATTCATTACATCCCTCATTCAGTGCACCTAATTTCATTGGCAGTGTTGAAGTGCAAGACCAAGACAGTTACTTCTTTAAGAAGTGGTATTAGTTCTTCATGCAGGTACAGGTAGTAGCACTTGTAAAGCAGCAGTAAAGATGAGGGTAGTTCTGTTCCTGTTGAACTTCAGATTGTTTTGCCAGAGATTTCTGTGGAAGCAGGGTTGTTTTTTTCATGGCATATGAGATTCCTAAAGACTGGGATTTGGTTATGAATGAGCATGTGTTTCCAGAATGGAATTACTTGGAATGAGTTTGTTTAATGGATTGTGGGTTCCTCCAGAGTGACGCTGCAGCGCCTGTGTGAGGAGTTAGCCGTTTTTAATTGGTCCCATATGTACTGGCAGATAGTATATTAACCATGCCTTGAGGGGATAAGGGCATCTGGTTGAATCTCATGGTGCATATTTTATTTCTTTTCTGAAGGGATTTGCTTTTTTTCCCTTGGTTTTTTTCTCCCCTCTTTGTTCTTAGAACTGTAGATATGTATATATATGTATAACCACTAGCGTTTTGAAACTTAATAGTCAGCTGAGGGATTAGTTAAGCTTCTGCAAAATTATCTGAACTTTGCTGACAAGTAAAGAGGAGGAAACTGAGCTTTTATAGAGAAGCTGGAGTTTCTGAGTATCTCTGAATTTGAACGACTAAATTGCAAGAAGTCAGAAACTTAATCTCCGTCTTGTCAAGTCTCCGTCTTGTCTAAGGAATTGTTCTCTGAAAACCAGAAAAATGGAACCATCAGAAAAGATTAATTACTTTCGGAAAAACCTTGAAAACACTGTGCAGATTTAACCTTTATATCTGGAGGATGTCAATATTGGAGGGCTGTCCTGCCCATGGGCCCTGCTGGCCTTAACAAAGGGGAGCACCATCCTGAGCCATTTTACTTGACTCATTCTGAACTGGACAAAGCAGAGTAATTTTGCATCTGGCTGTTTTGGCTCAGCTTAACAAGTAAGGTAGTTGCAGGAGAAACAGGAATGTAAATGAGTTGGTGTGATTTTTCTTTTGTAAAGGTTTCTTGGTGCAAATCCTGTCAATTATCCAACTCAAGTTTTGCTGAATTAATGAGACACTTTGTAGAAAGGTATTTTTGATCACTTTCTGTAGAATCCCTTATTTCTGATGTAGGCTCTCTAGTGTACTACTTTTATTCATGGCTTAAAGAAGTGGAAAGACCTACTATGTGAAGTTGCCCTGGGGTAGTGGCTATGTATCTGCACTGCAGTGGGACCCAATTTTCATCTATATTCTGCATTGTCTGCTCAAAGGTTTGTATAGCTATAAATCCTGGCAGAGTTCCCCCATGATGAATAATTCGCTGTTGGAGGTGCGAAGGGAGTAGTGTTGCAGGAGATGAAGTGCCTGGGAGTGTAGTCAGGGCTGGGGAAGTTCCTTGAGATGGAACAGTAGTGCTGGCCAGACACAGCTCCCTGGGGATGCTCTGGGGCAGGTACTGATGGTGCTCGTGGGGATGTGTGGAGGGAGGGAAGGCTAAAGCCACCAGGCTTCTTCTTTATCCCTTGCAAGCGCTGAGGGGGAACACCCTGATGAAGGCTTCCCAAAAAGGCTGACTTGCTAAAGATGCAGGCCCATTCCCTTGGAAGTGGCTTGTGTCCTTGGGAAATAGGAGGACCCCTTCTCAGAGACCCTCAGGAATGCCAGGTTTAAATCTTGGGGGTGGTTCTGACCTGGAAAAGGCAGTGCTGTACATTAGCATCAAAGGACTCAGTGATAAAATAGCTTTAGAGGGAAGAATAGATTCTCATTATTTTGTAGCTGTAAATACAATAATTCATTAGACCAGAAATTAATTTGATTTATATTTAAGCAATACATAACGTTTTTTGTCAAGAATTTGTACACTTTGTTTCTCCATAGTGTTAAACGGTGTTACTTGTAGCAAACAATCAGGGCAGATTCCTTGTTTGTAGCAAGTGCCTTTGTCACCCAGGCCATATCCCTGTCTCAGAAAATAAGTCTTAGCAAGGCAAGAGAGGTGACACTGAACTACATAAATGCTTACCAAGTTATTGATTTATTGCAAAAAATGAAGGAGAAGAGTGGCAGAGTGAAACACTGGTTTTGAAAGGGCTGCATTGGAGGATGCAGTGGCTGTCTGGCAGGTATTGTCTGAGATGGGCTTGTTGTGCCAGGCACAGAATGAGGAGAAAAAACTTTTTAAAGCATCCTCTGGCACAGATATTATTGGAACGCCTCCAAGGGCAAATTGAAAAAGCAACAGCTGCCTTCATGCTGCAGGATTCCATTGTTTTAATATTGGGCCAACTATACCAAATTATTCATGTACTGGAAACTCATGTTAGGAGAAAAATATGTTGGAAAGCAGCTTAGGGGTCAGTTCAAAATCAAAGTGAATGAACTTGATGTATCTATGCTGCTGCATGTTCTATTTTGTTCTTTCTTTTCTTGTCAGCTCCTATTTCTTAATTTATTTCTACTTTTTTTTTTTTTTTTAAAACAATTTGCCTTGTCTTGGATTTGTAATTTGACTGCCATTTGTCCTGAAAAATGCTGGCGCTGATAAATTCTTCTGCTTCCACTGAGAAATTCTGGTACCTTTTGAAACTGTAATCTAGTTTAAAATTCCAGAACTGGTTCAGTTGTGACAGTTATTAGAATTTGAGAGTTAATTGTAATTTCTAGGGCCAAACTTTTGGTAGCAGTTATTTATGAGAGCAGCTCTATTTTCCACTGAAATTCTAGCCTGCGAATTTAAGAACTGTAATGTAGAGACTGATGAAAGAACATGTTACTGAGTTACTGTGACTTTTTTCCCTCCTCCACTCATGTCTTAAGAGGGGGTCTTATTTTTTTTTTCATGATTTTGAGTGTTCTGAAATATTGACTCCTTCCTTCCTACTCTGATGTGAATCTCGGTAGTGAGGCTCTAGGTTCTGAGCAGTTGTGACTAAACTGGGAACTTGGTCTCTGAATATCCTGTATACTTAGAGTTGTTTACGTTGGGGTTTAGTTTGACTGATGATGGAGAGATGCTAGAGGATCAGTCATGAAATTCTCATCTGGCTCTGAAGTTCCCTGCAGTTTGGAGGGTGTTTGTATCTGGGACTGTTTTGTTTGGGCAGCAATCCTGCTGATTGGAATCGCATAAGCTTGGCAACAGAATGGGGGCATTCAGCCAGAGCAAACTTGAAGTACACAGGGTCTGAGAACAAAACGTTTCACATGAATTAAATGGTGAGGAAACAGAAATTCTTTAAACTTGTAAGAAAACAAGGCAATGTGAGCACCGTCACACAGGCAGCTGTGTGATCACAGTTATTGATAGGGACGGCTGGTTCTATTTATGAAATCTTGATAATTATGTGATTTTAAGAGATATGTCTTGCCACCACAGGAAAAAAAATATTCCCAAGAAGTTGGTGTCAGAGTGAGATAGAATAAGTCTCGGTACTTGCATGCAAAGATCCAGTAGCATCTTTGCTGGAAGGCTTTTTGACACGCAGCTGATTTTGGTTTCCTATGTACTTTGTCATGCTTTTCTGCCTGCAGTCCTGTGTCCCTTTCCTTTCATGTATCTATTGTTTCTGCATACTACAGGTTTTTCCATCGGAGTTCTATCCTTGACTCCCTTATTACCCTCGGTAATGGCAGGAGGAGTCCAGGAGGGGCCCTGCCTGGCAGCACTGCCTGTAGTGCTGCCTCTCCTGGTGCTTTCTCTTCCCAAGTCTCATGCCCTGCTTGCTTTGATGGCATCTTCTTGTTGCTGTCCTGTCATAAAGATTGGAGCTTATCCTGTCAAATGCAGATTAGTCCTTTCTGTGCCCAAACTCACTCTGCCACCCCATCTCTCTCCCATGCCATCTGCTGGGTAGGGTGGAAGGAGCACGGGGACATGAGAGGGGAAGTGGTGGCAGGCACTGGTTGAGTCTTTTATGTGCAACCATGCATGGTCATTGGACATGTGGAGAGGGGGCAGAAGTTTGCTTGGTTGTTTTTTTTGGTTGTTTTTTGGTTGGATTACAATTCAGTTTTGTGGAACATTTCCCAGATACTTTTTCCAAGATTTTTGGGGGTGCCGTGCCCTCAGCCCACTGAGTAATGCCAAGCTGTGCCATGCGCCTGTCCAAGCTCCTCTACTTACAAAATGTATCTCAGGGTGCCTGCAGGCAAGCCTGTCTTACCACTTCCACATGTTGCCACTTCTTTGTGCTTGAAAGATGAAAATTTAGACATAATTATATGATTTTTCACATAAATAGCATCTGTTGCCTGAAAGAGATTGAATGGATTTGTCTTGATAGGCTGGAACAATATAGGTCTTGAGATGCTAGATGAGATAAGCTTTTAATAACCAGGTTTCTGGAGTTGGATTGGCTTCAAGAAGGTTGCTTGGGATGGATCTGCTTGAGTATAGTTGTAACATGGTCTTGGGTTTGTGCATGCCAGTTTTGTGTTACAGACCAGGCTGCTGATGGGATATCTGACTTTATCATGATAAATTGCTTCCATCCCTTCTATAGCAGGTGTTATTGCAGTCTTCAGTCCAATGTTTATATGAACTGCTACTAAAGGATAAATAAATAAAGCACGATATAGTTTAATGTAGGGGAGGGAAAGCATTTAAACTGTATTAGCAGTATTTGTTTAACAAGAAATGGATCAGAGATGACATTTATCTGTACTGGACAGATTAGCTTTAAACGAAACAAAGCCTTGAAATGGATCAGTTTTCATATAGATCAAAATTCTTCTTTTCTTGCTGAAAAGCTGGAGGTTTGGGGTTGGGTGGTCCTCAGCTCACAGCTGTGCTCTTGTAACTCATGGGGTAACCATAGTGCTAAAGGTCTACTGTGTTGTCATCTCCCCTTGTACCTATAGATTGGATATGCTGGTAGTCAAATTCCACTGGGGACAGACGAACAGGAACCTTGGTACTTTCTAAAATTCTCTTGCAGTTCAATTCACTTGCTTGTGTCTTTCCTCTCTTAGGCTGCTTTGTCTTGCTGTAGGATGCTGTTGAAAAGTTCTGGGTTCATTCCAGAACTAAATGGGTTTCAGAGGTAGAGAGGTACTTGTGCTGAAATAGTAAATTATAGATATTATTTCTGAATTTCCCTTCATCTTTTGCTGATGCAGTAACATGGATTTCATATGAGAATTCCTTTGTAGGTGCTGTAGAAGGATGAATTGCCCAGAGGACTGCTTCTTGTTCTGGCAGATCCCTCTTTCAGAGTCTGAACTTTTAGAATAACTCTTTTTCATAAGTTAACATCCTATCATTTTGGGGTTTGGATTCAATGTGCTTCTTTGGCAAAATTGGCCAAGTACAGTTTACGCAGTCATGTGTTGATTGTAATGCTGATGTCAAGAGAGAATGGAGGATGGGGACTAAGGTGCTGAAGACTTTTCTTTCAATCACCATGTTGCAACCCAGTCAACCTGTAAAATGTATTCATTTTGATTAATTCCTGTTGCTGGATTACAGATTACAGTGAGTTACAGTCCCCACTTTCTTAATATTTATTTTTATACTCCTATCCAATATAGAACTCTTTCTTAGATTTTTTGAATTTGGGCCTTTATTTGCATCAGGAAAATTAAAATATCCACTAGGCTTGGCTGCTGAATACTCAATATTGGGAACAGCAGTGACTGTTTTGTCAAGACCTGAAGATGAAGAGCATTTTTATTACAAATTTCAATGCATAATTTTCTCCTCCAAATCATGTTTCCTTGCATGGAATCATAGTAATTTTCTCTGAGATATTTGGCCTGAGTTCTGGAAGTGACTGTATTTTTGCTGACAAACTAAACCAAAACCCAAATGCTGTTAATTTTTAGTTTTAACCACAACAGAAATTGTGCCTGAACTAAATATGCAGCACGTAAAATTTGCAAGTTGAATGTTCTGAACTAGTTAGTCTAGAGCTAATGTGTGACTGTTGAGCTGATAACAAAATATATGTTAAACAACACAGAAGTTCTTGATTCTTACATTCAATTAACTGGTAGCTAAGAGTGTTAGTGATGGCAGGCCTTTCACTGAAATAGGGAGCACTTTGAGGGTCACCAAGGAGACAAGAGGCAGTACCTCTGTAGTGACAGTCTTAGCCAGTTATGGGTTTGGGCTGCCAGTTATGCACCATTTGGTTTTCTTCTGCAGGGGAAAAGGATGCCATTAAGATGGGTAAACTAAGCAAAATAAACTGATGGAACTTGAATCCTTGAACAAGCAAAGCTATGGCTTTGAATTCAGAGAATTGTCCAGTGTTATTGGAAGCATTACTTAAATTTTGCTCTGAATGATAAAATGTTCAGCAGCTAGAAAAATACAATGCTAATTACAGGTCTGCTGCTTTCTTTGGCATTTAAGGTATTTTCATTTGCTCAAGGTATTTTTAAACTTACTGCCAATTTCTTACTGTTATGTTACTCCTTGTATTTCTTTCAAATATAAAGTCATATCAGTAGCACCCTCTAAATGGATAAAGAATGAGCGATGTGTAGTTTTGAGCTGTTGGTGTAATCATGCCAGCTAAAAATATCTTCTGATGATGAATTTCAGTATAAGAGCCACCAAAAGAACCTAGTGGTTCTGGCACATGAAATGTGAATGGTATAATGTTCCCTGAAACTTTATTCACTGGATTGCCAAAGTCATGCTTTTCAAGAACTTTGTGAACTTAAAGCACTTTGAAGAAGTATTTCGAGTTCACAGCAGTGGAGAGTGAATGCCTCTTCTCAAAAAATACATTGGCTGCTGTTATAGATCAGCTTTTGCCAACAGTTTCTGCAGGAGATACCAGTTTGGAGTGGAGACCCAAGAAATGGGTTCAGTGAAGCACTTTATCCTGTTCTTGCTTAAAGCACGTGAGTAATCCCATTGACTCCCCACGTGTGCTTTGCTGCGGCTGCTCACATAGTGAAAGTTAGGCATGTGTTTAAATAACGTGCTTATTTGGGGGTCCCTGCGTGATGTCTGCTGGCAGAGATTTGATTTTCTTATGGCAGCCATCACATGACCTGTGCAGGGAGCACAGCATGGTCTGCATTAGCCCTGTGGGCCAAAGCAAAGGCTATTTCTGCATCCACCCCCAATCCTTTCTGCGCTTCTCTGGCACCTGATCAGCTCTTTGCTGCCAACTGTGCTCTCGTGTTTTTGGCACCCAACTGCTCCAACTTGCTGCTCATACAAGTATTGAATTGCCTTTGTAAGGCACAGAGTAGGCTTTTCCTTGTTTAAGATTGTATATGTGGTTGTTAGGACATGAAAAAAAGATAGATCATTGCCATAATTTTCTTCATTTTGGTCAAATTGTGCCCTTTCTGTCAGGAGTCCCATTCAAGTTTATAGAGGTGTTAGCGCAGGAGAACAACCATTTTGCAGGTCCAAGGTCACTGCTCAGGAGGGCTAAATGGAGTTTTTTACATCTGTTGTCTAATGGAAGCACGATTCTTTATTGGAGAAGCCCTGTAAACAGATCATGTATGGAAATAGAGCTCTTTCAACATTCAAGGGAGGGGAAAGTTAAAAGCTAGGACAGGTTCTTTGACCTGATTATTTCACAACCATTATCTCTGTTGATCCAAAATTGGCTCACTTGGAAAATAGTATGACTTAAGGTTAACAGTACATTTTTTCCATCTCTGCTCTCCTCTCCCATCCCCTGCATGCACAAGGCAGCAGCAGAAAGCCCTGGAGGCAGCATTTCCCCAGGCTTGAAAAGGGATCATTGGCAGGGGAATTCGCTGTGACCTGTGCATGGCTGGGCCTGAGCTCCAGCACCCTTTGCCTTCTGCATTTTTTTCTCTTCCAGAAATACAGCCTCAGCAGCAGGTTTGCAGACCTAGAGCCTATGGATAAAAGCAAGTCAAGCTGTAGTAGACAGCAGTTAGTCAGTGGGAGCAGCAAGCCCAGCACTGCAGCTGGTAATCGGTGATGCTCCTTCAGACACAGCATCTCGAATCTTCCGCTTGCTTTGTGCTCCTCCTGGCTTTGTACCTGCTGTTCAGCCCTTGCTAACAACTCCACTGGAGAGGCTAGGAAACTCCAAACAAAAGGCTGTTAATTGCAACCTAAAGGTAAAATGAAGTGGGTTTTCTCAGTCAATTTAGTAATCCTAGCTGTCAAAGAGCTCTGCTATCTCCAGAAACGTGTCAGAGAATATTCTTTAATGTATAATCATCTTAAATGGAGTACTTTTTTGCTGGAGCTGTATTTGGGGGAGTGAATGGGGTAATGTGTAATATGAGCAGATGAAAAAGAGTATGAGTAGAGCGCTTCACTGGGATGAAAACTTGAATGCTTGCACAAACACCACAGAGGCCCTAAAGTATTGCTGTTAACAGGCTGTAACTTCATGTGTGAAATAGGTAAACAAGTACTATTTTCACAGACTGTTAGTGTATATGCCTTGAACCTATTTCTAAGAGTGTTTGAAGTGCTGTACTTCCAGTAGCATAACAATTATTAGACCTAAACACTGACAAACTAAGGACTAAACTGTTACAAAAGTGTATCAACAGGCTTTCAGTTGGCACATGATAAAGTATTTATGATCTAGTAGCAAGTTCATTTTCAAAGGAATATTCACATCCACAAAAACCCATAGAAAACCAGCATAGTATCTAAATAGTTGATTCATCCCCTGTGTATAAATAAAATGTTGAATAGACACTCTCTTCATCTAAAGTACAGCACTGAACAACGAGGACCTGTGTTGGTTTTCTAGCTACGATAGAGACTTCCTGCATGGTTCTGGGAAATCACTCAGCATCTCTTTTTCTGCAAGCCAGACCCTGTAATGCTTGTCTGCCTTGCAGAGGTAAAGTGGAGACTGAGAGAAGGGGTGGCTGCAAAGAAGTTAAGAATCTCATATCAAAAGTCAGAACAAATTGGCTTAGTTTTGATGAAAGTGATCTGGAGTCTTTGCACATATGTCTAATAACTGCTGCTTGATAAGAGTCAACTTATAAAGTTTTGATAAAGTCATATTTCACTGGACAGTGCTGTGGCATGTTGCTACATTGATTTGGTTAATATCTGCATTTTTTTCTCCCTTAGATAAGTAGTAGCATGTGAAAATGTTCTGTTTTTCAAATGAAGGTCAGTTCAAAGAAACATCTAAATGTTAAAAAATTTCTCTTGACTCCCCTGATTCCACAAAATTGATTTGAAAGTCTTTCAAGGATTGACTTTATTCACTCTAAGCAATTGCTGAGAAACTTTTAATTTGATGACTTTACTGTCTACTTGGATAGTTCTTCACCTAAGCCTGGGGAGTCTGTTTAAGAAAGTGACGAGTTTTGAGTGACATCTATTCATTGGTACCAAGAGTGACATTTACACTGGAGACTACAGGAACTATTGCTTACAAAGGAAGAGAATATAAAATTCACATGACAAAGGCAAACCAATGAGGGATTCAGCTCAGTGGGAATGGTAACATCTACAAAGGTCAGTGGGATGAGATTTAAGTATAGAGGAAGGAGAACAAGGATGAATCCATAGTTCTTTTAATGGTCTTTTATCCCCTGTTCTTCCTCCCTGTGGACATTAGTAGAGGAACTGGGTCCATGAACAGCTTTATTATATACTTGCAAATGATCAGAGATTGAATTTAGACCCTTTGTGGAACAAATGTGAATTGTAATTAATCCTTTCACTTTGTGTGTGTATGTATTTTTAAATTAAAAATAATCTCCACATTGCTGATAGTAATGAGTGCTCTTAAGTTATAGAACTTGTTAGCTCTCCCCAGGAACGCTTGCGAGGCATTGAACAGCAAGGGAAACATGCAGGCACATCCAATTATTAACTGTCATTTTTCTGCACTAGAACTGGAGGTAATTTCTTTTCTTCTTCTGTTTAGCACTTTCAGACCATGTTAAAGACTAAGTTGAATGTCCTAACTCTTCGTAAAGAGCCTCTCCCGACAGTGATCTTCCATGAACCAGAAGCCATTGAGCTGTGCACCACAACCCCCCTCATGAAGACCCGGACTCACACTGGATGCAAGGTACTCAGAAGTATAAACTGAGGGAGTGAGACCACTGTGGAGGTGTCCCATGTGATTGTGAGAACTCTAGAGAGCCCAAAGTAACCAACACCGTTCTGGAAATTCCATTAACTGCTACTATTACTATAAAGTTTCTGAATCAAAAAACTAATTGAGCATTTCTGACCAGAAATTTTGGGTTTCAGGAGGAAGAGTTTTGGGTTACATGTCATGATGCAAATTGTGGGGGATTTCTGTGATAAATTGCTGGTTGTAAACACTGACAATTTCTGTAAGGGCTGGTGTTGAAGCTTAAAACTCAAGGTTTGTTTGGCTGAGTTTTTTTTCTTTGTTTGGGGTTTTTAAGATAAAAAAGGAAAAGGGGGATCAGGAGATTTACGTCTTGATTTGGTTAAGCAACAAGATCAGTTTGCCCAGTTACATCAAAGCAGAGCTTCTGCAAAGGCTATTCCTCTTTTTAAAAGCTTAATGGCTTAAGAGCCTTGAGTGTGTTCTTCTGTGGTAAGAAACAATATAAAAATAGGAAACAAATCTGCTCTGTTTGCATCTTTTCTTGGAGTCATTTTCCTTGATCACAGAGCTCGCCTGGCCTTGCAGAGCCATGGGCAGGCTTGCAGGCTGAGCTGGGTACCAGTCTGGCCAGTGCTGCCAGCTGGGGCTTGGCAACCGATTCGCCTTCACCCAGCGTGGCTGCCAGTTGTGGGGAGTGTCCACCTTGAGGGTCTTAGTGAGAATGGAGAGAGCTGGGCTTCAGACTCCCCTGCTCTGTGAAGTGTTAACTCCAGGAGAGCTTTTCCTTGATGCTTTGTGTGCTGGATAAGATCCAAAGTGCAATTAAATGTCCTAAACCCCTTCCCTGCCACAGTGTGTACACAAACACGTGCACACACACTCTTCCCTGCTGAGGGATCAGGTGGGAGCGAGGTGGGGTTGGAAGAAATTGCTTTCCCCTGCTTCTCTTGGCATACTGTACTTGGGCACCTCCAGGCCTGGCACTTCCTTAGCAAAGTTTCTTTTTGGGAAATGTCACTTCCCAAGTGTTTGACTCTTTGCCTGTCACAATATCCAGGAACAGGACTCTGCTGGGTGTTGAAGCAGAGCTGCCCTGTGCTGATGCAGAGGAATGCAGGGGAAGCGACCTTAATATGCTTTGTATGGTAGCTTGCAACATCTGCTTTTCCATCGTGATACTTTTTATCCTTTATGTTGACATCCGATGAATTTTTAGGGAATATTAGCTATGATCAAAATGGTCCACAAAGTATCTGGCTTTCACCCCCAGTGAGAGAGGTCAGGCATAATAATGCTTTCTGAAATCAGTTTATCTTTGTCAATGTGTATAGAATTTAAATGAAGCCTTTTTTTCAACTTACTGTCCTTCAGTTGGAAAAGAATTGCAAAGAGATGTTGAACCCCTCAATGAGATATAGAATCTCATTCTATATTTAGATCTCATTTATTCATTTATTTTTCCTGCAGTATAGCGTAGTAGTGCTGACTAGGGATCATCTACCACAACTCCCATTTTCCTTCTTGCACTGTTTCTCCTTCTCCCCTTCTCCTGTAGCTAGTTTACCTCCTGTCAGTGCTGGAGTCTTATGATGGTGGTTTTGGGGTAGTGGCCAGGCCCTCTTCAGGTGATTCAGCTTTTGTGATTTTCACAAAAAAACTGACCTGCCTAGGGAAGATGATTACATGTGTATGTTGTTCCCGTGGCTAAGAAATCCTCTCCTATTAATAAGGGAGAGGCTTCAGCTTTACCCAGTCTCTGTAGTCACAACCTCTTTCTTTTCCCCCTCCGTTTCCTGACTAAATGTGCTCTTCTTGCCAGCTGTTAATAGGTAATTAACTTTCCTGTCCTCTTTCCCCTCCGATTATTAGTTTTTGCTGACTGATACAACAGTAGTGTTGCCATAAAAAAGCTAGAATTTTATAATATGATGTTTTGCTCTGGTGGGTCTGATCTATTCCTGTTATTCTGGGTGTAAGGCAGGAGATGCTGTGGTGTTGCTGGTACCACCAGGCCTGTCTGGTTCTGAGACTTGGGCTTTTCAGGCAAGAGCACAGCATCCAGTTTCTACTTGCTTTCATGAGTCACACTTTTTTGATCCTTAAGCATTTTATTCCTCTTGACTGAAATCCCTCCAATTTTTCTATGTAATCCCATTAATGAGATAGCATCATTCGTCTGACAGAGGCTCCAGACATCTAATTTTATTGCACAGTTTTAACATAAGCCCCAGCTGGCACCATCTTGTTATGGGAACTTGACACATGCAATTGCTTTGCTGTTTAGAGGTCTGAGCATTGGTTTTCTGATGTGATTGCTTTTTTACTTGCTCTTTCATCACAAGGCAGGCTTCTCTTCTTGCTTTCATTTGCAGTTAGCTGCTGAAGCTTGAAGAAAAAAAACCTTTTTTCTAATCTCATCTCATTTAGTAATTCAATGGGATGGTTTCAAGAAGAGCAGGGAAATGTCTAGTTTGAAGTAATCTAGGGGAACCCCCAACAAATCTGGAAAGTTAAACAATTAGACAAATTCAGAGAGCTTTTCTTTCTTGTTCAGTTCCACATCTGATGCAACTTTGTTGCCATCATGGTTTCTCAAATATATTTTTTACTTATAACAGAAGGCTTAAGACTCATTCCTTCTGTAACTGCCTGTCTATGCCTGCCTGCGTGGGTCTGATGTGCTTGTTGTCCTTCCCATCCTTCTAGACTCGTGGACAGGATTTCCCCAAGCAGGAGAAATTGATAGTGTTAGCACGGATTTGCAGCACAGAGCTTTAGGTGCACACATTGGGGAGTTTGTGGCACTGGTTGCTCAGTTGGGTGGGTTGACATGGAGGCCGTAGTTCCCAAAGGGCACCTTCTTTCCCTCCTTTGCCCACCGGCTCTGTTTGCAAATGGGGAGTGACAGCCCTGGGATCAGAGTGGTGCAGCCCCACGAAGCAGACAGCCTAAACCAGAGCAGGATTTCTGGGTACAAGAAAGTACTGGGTACAAGAAAGTACTCTGTGCTTTTTCCTGGGGTATCATTTGCTTTATTTGAACCATGGTGTACAGTAGCTGGCAGGCAGGTCTCTGGCCTGAGGAGCTGCAGCTTCTTGTCCATCCTTCAGCTGAGGATGCCTGGGAGGCAGGGCACTGGGATGCAGTGCCCAGAGAGGTGCCATTTCTCTGGGACACACAGCTGGGACCCGTGTGCATCCTGCCTCTTCCCTGCAACAGGTGTGGCATTTATGCATCACCAAGGACTAAGGTCGGCAGCTGCTCCAAAGAATGAAAAAACCCAACTGGCTTATTGTGTACCTGTAAATGGCAAGTCTCAGCTTAAGCTAAACCACCCATTCCTGAGGAATGACAAAAAAGAGTGAGAATAAATCTTTTGTTAGTAGCTGGACCACACTTTCAGTCCCAGGTTCTGATGTGATTTTATTTTAGTAGAGTGTGTTTTCCATTTGGGTATGAGTGTGATTTAGATGTGTGTATATCAAAAAGCATCCATTCTTCTTCAGATCCTAAGGATTTCAATTAGACTGTGGCTGTCCTGCTTGTAGTATTTCCTGTCAAATGGGCACTCCTGTGTTTCAGCTGGAAACCTCCTTGTCGCTTATCCCAGCACTAAGTACCACCAGATGGAAATGCAAAATCTGGAGTATCTCCAGAAAATAAGTTACTCTCTATTCAGAAATGCCTGCTTTCTCCATGCCTTTTAACAGATTTTGTTTAAGTTCTGCGTGGTTTATTCTTCCTTAATGTCCTAATCGGCTTATATTGATTCTAATGTTTCTTGATTTCTGTTCCCTTTGAGCCATGGTGGTGGCACGAAGGGAGCTGCCTAAGTGACTTTCTCTCCTCTGCTGTAGCTTTTCCAGGCACTGGTGCAGTAATGCAAAAGGACAGAGGTTAAAAATGCTGTCTGCAATTTTGAAAGTGGTATAGTAGGTTTAATTTTTTTTTCCTTTTTATTGGAAGACTCTTCAAAGTGAAGTCAGTGCTGAATAATCAGCACTGGGTCAGGCAGTCTTATTCCTCCAGTTCCCACCAGTGGACAAGCTTTTCTCAGCAGCCTTGGAGGCTGAGAGGAGCATAAACAGTGCAAACAATTGTATTGTTGAGAGTATGCTTTAATGAAATAGGAAAATAAATTTTAGTGATATGGTATTTACAGGAATGATACTCATTGCTTGCCTGTCTTATTGGATTGATTTGGTGAGCCTCTTAATTCAGGCTTTGTGGAAGGCATGATGTGGAAACCTCTGTAATGGTGTATCTTAATTTAATGTGGATGAAAGTTGTGTTTAACAATTTGTATAAATGGCATTTGTGGAGTAATAGTGTTTTAAAACCAAGTCTTGCACATACTGATAGAGATTTAAAAGTAGACAGGAAGTAACATAAATAAATGGAGTTTGGTCTTTCAGAATAGCTTAATAGCTTCACTCCCAAAGCAAAAAGAGTTTCTTGTGCTGAGCTGGCTACAGGCTGGTGATGACAGTGGGGCCAAGGCCACAGCTGGGCTTCTGTGGCACCAGTGTAGTGTCAGCAATTGGACACCAAGCTTGACTGGTGTAACTCTGGGGCACACCTCATGCTGCTACATGTTTGTCAACCTATGAAGTGGCTTTGGGGTGTTTTCTGGGACAGCTGGGCAGTGCCTGAGATGCCCTGACCTGTGCCTGCCCTCCAGCAGCAGCTCTGGCCCCTTCAGCAGAGCCACAGCCTGTTGCTCCTGTTCCTGCTCTTCTCCTGGCTTTGCTGGCTGCTGCCAGCAGTTTTCATTTTCCCTTTGTCTCTCTGTCTTTCTCCCATTTTCTTCTCTTCTCAAAAGTAGCGTTCACCATTAGAGACAGTTCCATCACCTGTGGGCCCTACTAATGAATCTCCATGCACGTGAAATTGTCTCACATGCTTTGAGCAACAGGATGTACAGCAGTGCAGCAGACTGGAAGTTTGGTCTGCAAGGACTAAACAGACAAATGGGGATACAATTCAGCATCATAAAGCCACCCTAGGACATAGGGGAAAGCTCGTAATAAGCTTATAGGATGAATACAGAGTAAGATTGATTATTTATGATCTTTAGAATTACAATGTTTCTCATTAGGATAACTATTAAAAAAATGAAACATTGTTCTAAAATTGCCCTCCTTGGTCTGGTTCTAATTCCTTGTGTAAGGGAGTAATTTAAGAATAACGTCTTCTCAGATATTACTGCCTTTTTTTGTTTTTCTGCCTTGTTAATTTGATTGCAAAGGCCTTGCAGGAGGACTGTCTCTTACCACAAACTTGCAAAATACCCCATTTCTAGTCTACCCAACATGCCTCTATAACAAATTCAGTAATGCTGTGTTGTTGCTTTTGTTGGTCATTGCATTTTTAAAACTTACAATGTTACTTTTTTCACTGTAGACCAGACTTTGCCAAGCTGTTTTTTCCAGCACTTCTGACCTATGCAACTTCTTCCACTGCTGTCCCATCCTAATCAGCTCAGCCTGCGGTGGCCAAATCTGTTACTGCTTGAGCATTCAGGGGCACAGCATCTGCTGGGCCTGGAGGCCCTTCAGCATCCAGAAAATGTTTAAATTGATGAGCCATCCACCCAGTTTCAAACAACCCATACAGCATGGTTTTGGTGGTGGCAATTTCAGCCTCATTCCACTTCCCCTTCATTGGTCCCCAGTGCCTAAAGTTTGTCTCTGGGTCGCTGAAGCGTGGGCGAATGGCTTCCCTCTGCTGCCCTGTAATTGTGTTACTGTTATGGGTTGGTTTTGTGTCTTCATCCTGAATCAGACAAAATGCAGCAAGAACACTGTCCCTCGTGTCAGTACCCAGAGACCAAGGTACTCTTTACTGGTTTTATGTCCTGTTGACTCAAAATGGCTGAAAATGCATCCATAGTCTCTCTGGGATGGTAAAATCCAGATGACATAAATGGGTAGATAAAAATCTTGTGTTTTACTTAAATTTCCACAAATAATTTAAAAAACCTACTCCTCTTGAACGTATATTGCTCTTTTGGCTACTGAAACCATAGCTGATTGGAAGCTGCACATATTCTTAAAACTGCCTCACTTTATACTTATAAAACTTAATAAAAGTGATATCTTTGCATCTATAGAATGGTCAAGGATGATTGTTTTGAGTGCAGCTGTAAATAAAAGTCCCACTAACTGCCTGGTCTTCATTACCATTTTGTAGGCCTGTAATATTAGGATGACCATTAACTTTAATAAAGAAACAAATTAAACAAGTGCGAAAAGCTAATTGTACCATCACTCCACAGCCTGCTGTTTTCCATTGTGTTTCATCTGGGTCGGAAGCACAGAGGGCTTTTTCTTCTTGATTTATTAAAGACCTTCTACTGTTATCCTTAAGCGTTACTTACTTTGTATTGTGAACTGAGAGATTGTTTTTCTGCTTCTTTCTCCCCTCATAAAATGAACCAAAAGGACACACATGACTTCTTGCATGGGACAAAACTTAGTAGCTTCACTATATTTAGATATAGATACAGCGCTGGTTGGTGAGAGATGCAGAGGCTGTAATGATGTGTTTTCCAAAGGTGAAGTGCATCAAATAAACTAATAACAAGTATGCTATATAAAGATGAAGTATGTTTTTTACTTTTTTTTTTGCTTAGTGTTATAGAAAGAAAAGAAAAAAAAAAGATGAATCCTGAAGTTGTGGAAGAGAAAACTGCTTGCAGAAACCTTGAAAGATGACTCTATTGGCTGAATCTTGTTCTAACATTGAAAATGGAGAGTTGCACGTGCTCATTTCTGTTTCAAAACATGCCTATATGGCAAGGTCCTGCCTGGTACCTGTGAAGCTGCTGAGTTTTGCTGTGGGCTCTGCTGTGAGCAAGGTGGGATGAGCTGTGTGGGACAGCAGCAGCCCTCAGGCAGCACTCACTGCAGGGTGTTTGACACTGGCTGCTCTCAGCTTAGGAAACAGTCTCTCTTGCATATGATTTTTTTAATTACATGCATGGAAAACCCATTTATGTCAGTGAGAATTTATACTTTAAATGAGTGCAGAGGATCTAATAGAAACATGAAGGGTAGATGCAAGTGCAGAAGGTTGTTAAAGCATTGTAATGCTTCATTTCCTCATGTCCAGGAGTTTTAGGTGGAGAATATAAATTGGGTAAAGCAATTGAATTAATCTTTAACTGAGCCTGCTTTAAATAGTATCTTCTGCAGTGTTCAGTTTTGCTGTGTTGGGTGTATTTTGGCATAATTTTATTTGCTTACTGCTAAAGTGGCATTGTAAGAATAATGTATATTGAGAGCGGTGGAAGTTATGTCTTATGTCCTGTCAGATATGTTGGTGGTATTTGTTTTTTCCTTAGAATTTGCATTAGTGACATTTTTCAAGCTATGGTTCAAGTAAAGGGCATCTGTTGTTGGGGAAGTTCTTACATCCCATATAAAAATGGTTATATATTGCAGTCAGCTTCATATTTCTGCTTTAACTACCTTCATAGAAGAAAGTATATGTCTGTTTTCTGCGTATGGCAGAGCAACCTTGCTCTGAATATATGTATATTAATTAAAGGAAATCAGTTTTGCCTATTTCGGCTTCCTTTTGGATTTTCATTAAGAAAGTGTGTTTCAAGTAATTTTAAAGAGCTCCATGAAAAGAATAAGACCACCACCTTGGGAGGAGAGCACTGGTGACAGGGAGGATTTCTGGGAGCTGCCCTGCATTTTTGTGGCCAGCAAAGGGCTGGAAATACCCTGGGTGCAGGGCCTTCACCCTGTGGCTCCCCTTGGGTTTACTTCCAGAGGGAGGGAGCTCAAGGCTGGGCATGTTGTCAGGAAGATCAAGGCGTGAGTTGAGTTTCATAGAGATGTGTGAAAATATGCTGAAAATAGTTGTGTGTGTGTGTGCACGCTCCCAAGAGGACTGTGATCCCTACTTGTTGGGCGGCATGGGAAGGCTTCCAATTGCTGTGGACCCTGCAGACAGGGGCACCAGGGAAGAGAGGTCCCCCTGCCCCAGTGCTGACAGTTTGTGTTGAGGGGGTCTCCTCAGCTCCTTGGAGCAAGGCTCAGGGTCCCAGGCTTTGTCTGTGGACAGACCTGTTCCCAGCACTGCTTTGTCTTGCATGAGTAAATAAGAGCAGAAAGGTTGTGCCGGGTAAGCCAGACTTTGCTCAGATATATGTGTGTCGAGCCCATTTCCTTTGGCAGTAGACTGTAGACACTAACCCCTAAATAATAAAACCTCATTGAAAATGCAAGGGTATAAAAACTCACAGCATCCATTGGCATGTTGTGCTTTGCTCATCCCCTTGGTGCATGTATTTTATCACTTCCACAACCAGTGTGTACATTACACTTCTTACTGCTGTAGTTCTGCCCTTGTAGTGGATGCATTGGGTCCCAGTGAAGAAAGTGGATGACAGTGCATAATATGGAGCCTGGGAAAATGTTTTTAACTTAAACAGAAATCCCTTTGGTTGGAATCTAGCACTTCCTTTGGCTTCAGAGCTTTGACGTTTTTAGTTGCCTTTGATTCAACAAAAGCTTGAATTGGAAATCATCGACCCTTGATTTTGTTAGCAAATGGTATTTATCAGCAGAAGTCATCTAAATCAAACCTCTTAGTGTAAAACAAGGCACAAAACAGTTTATATTTCATTCAGTTATGGAAGAGAGAGTGATTGGCATTCAAAGAGCACTGTGTAAAATGCCAACATACAGCAATTAAAAATGCTCTCTGTGACTTGGTTAAGGACAAGCACTGTCTGTTCCTGAATTTCCACCCTTGCTTGTAAAAGCAAAGGGAAGGTTGTGAGGTACTGTGGAGGCCAGACACTGCGTGCAGGTGAACACTCAGTCACTCTTAATGAGGGTGATTTGTACTTCTGTAGTATTTCTGAACCAGAGAGATCCCCAAGCTGCTTCTAAAACAGCTTTGTTGTCCCCTGCTGTTCAGCTGCTGCCCTCTGCCAGCAGCCCTGTTTGCAGAGGTCAGATCAGCTCACCAGAGCTCGGGGGAGAGCTGTGTGGGCACACTGTACTGTGGATAAAATATACAAGAGGAAAACTGAAAAAGATGATGAGGATTAAAATGCATACTTCTATTAAGTAGTAATGCATTGAATGAAGGTACTAGAAAGCAATATATATTAATGAAATTCCTTTGATGCACAAAGCTCCACAGAATACTTCTGTATCTTGAGACACAAATGTAAGTTGTTTTGTCAGTTTTAGAAATACCACTTTACAGGGTACTTGGAGCTGCTGTTTAATTATAGCTGTCTTTGTAGGAGATAATGTACCAAAATAGTTTTCTCTGAAAGAATATTTAAATTTCAAAACCAATTTAATCTCTCTGCAGCAGGAAATACTTAAATTTTGAAATTCTAAATTTACAGAATACCTTAGGAGATAATCTTCAATTACACATATATACAATGTCATATAGCTTATGCCAGTAAGTTCCAGCTTTTGCAATCTGGCACAAAGCCAGGACACCAGTGGGAAGCACAGCGGCGGTTGCAAGGTCCTAGATAGCTACAGATGTGTCAAGATATTTATTTTTTATACTGCAGAAAATATTATGCTCATTGCAGTTGTTCAGGCAAAGCCTTCCGGTCATAGGAGCTAATTGCTTCCATAATAATTAAAGTTCAAGTATTTAAGACCTAATAGCTTTAGACATATAAAAATTAAAATGAGATTGAAATTTATTATGTTGGCTAGGCTGAGCAGATGCTGCAGTCACTGTCAATTGTTTTGTTCTAGTGTGTCCTTGAGAAATGTTTCCATCTTTGTGTGGCTGTTGTAATGTAAGGATGGAGCTGTGGGTTGTGTTGCTGGAGAACACAGGAAGCTGCTGCTTCTCCATGGCCCTCGGGGTTTTAGGGACCCTGCTGTGAGCTGGCTCTTAGGAGGAGGCACCCTTCCTTCATAGCACATGAAGTTATTCTTTAACAGAATCAAAAAACTTCTGGTTCAGCGTTGTTGCTCCCTCGTATTGTTGCAGTGGGCACCTCCCCACTCACCAGCATGAAATGTGCTGGGAGAGGTGTTGGCAGATCTTTTCAGATGTGCTTTTTCACAACAAAGGCATGTGTGCTTATTCTGTGAAGGTATTCTGTGTGGCTTTTCCCCTGAAGCCATGGATATTGTTTCTTTGATTTCCATTAGAATACTGCAAAATTTGCATTTGGCACTGTGTACCCACTGCTCACACTAGTTTGAGCCAACATGAGCCTTCTTGGGAATTTGTAATCTGTGGTTACAGCTGTACTATGCCCAAACCCAGCAGTACTTATTCTGGGGCCAGTCCTGTGTGCTGAAAGCTTCCCACTGGAGCAAATGACACTGGCAAGCAAGCAGGCTGAAACTGGAGTACAGATCCATTCCCCTGCAGATGAGGTACCAGGGCCATGTTCATAGGTGCACGGGCTGCCAGAGTGTAGATTAATGTTGCAATCCAAAATGCTTTATGTCATAAGAGAAAGGAAGGTCCTTTGTGCCACCTCTGTTTCTGGTAGTTCCAGAAGTAATCCTGTTCTCCTTGTACTATTGCAATATATTCTGCAGTGCAGTGTGATGTATAAATATATTTGCTCAGAAGAGAAAGAAATTTTTCCATTCCAGGATTTGGATGTCAGTGTCTGAGACTAATAACTTCTTTTATTTATTTCATTAAAAGATTATTTTCTTTGCATAGTTAATTAAAAGTTCATAACAATAACCACCACAATGCTTCTGGGCAACTTTAAGGCCTGATGCATGTTATCTATTGTTGATCAATTACCTTTATTGTAAACTATTGTGATTATTTGAGTTGAGGCTGATGGTAATTCAGTAAGCTTTCTTCTCTGGGACTCTAGGTTGTATAGGGATAACAGGTGCAACAGAAGTGTGACGGTGTTTTGCTGGTTAATTTTTTTCTCTAAGAAAGGAGACAGATCAAGTTTAAAATTTACAGTCTGGTTTAGAAAATGAGTAAGTACTTCTAAGTTAAGAAATTCCCTTGTATTACTAACCTAAGAATCTCTGATATTCACCTATAGTCATTTCACAGCAAGATCCTATTAAATGATACATATTGCCACAGAAGTAAAATTCTGAATTTTACAGCAATGTAAATTTGGAATTAAATTTATTATGTTTTATCAGTGAATGAAAAATTAATGTTGAATTGGTAGTACCCTGTTAACTTTGATGAAACAGAATACCCACTGAGGTTGTGGTCCATCCCTTTTTGGAAGCTGATGTTTATTTGCCTGTTAGATATTAGGATTGCTTTCTGAGTGCTAGAGCATAACACACTGCAGAAAAAGAATTACTGAAGTAATCAGCTAGGGCATGATGACATGAAATTTTGATTAAAGTGCTCTTAAGATTTAAATGGCATGGCAGTGACCTGCACTTTATAATCCCAAACTGGAGATATAGATAACTTTACATTTAATAGAAGTCCATACACAAGCATTTAAAGTAGAAGAAAACTAACTTAAATGAACAAATTTTGGAAGATGAACAAGTTGAAAGAGTCTTTATAAAGTTTACTGAAGATTCATTGAACTGTTTGCCGAGAAAGATTTGTCAATGGGTAGTTATTTGATGGAATTTTTTTCATCCTTGGGGACTTGTTTTATTTCACTGTTTGTTGTGGATCCCCCCACCTCCCAATTTATTTTTCAAAAGGGTGTAAAGCAAGTTTCAAGTCAGAAACAGATTTAAATTAATATTGCCAAGATTAGAGAAAGATCTTCCTAAAGACTGGTACAGTTGAGTAGTAAATTGGGAGAGAGGATAAGGAAAATAGAAAATGAAATAAGATAATATACATGTGTTGTGATTATTTTGAGAATATCATTGAAGTTGATTCTGAGTGTTCTCTGGAACAGGATGAACAGAAAACCAAACTGGTTTTAGTTCTTTATGAAAGCTGCTTTTTTGACTGAATTATCTCTAGGCTGGGAGTAATTCCCCTGTGCTGATGTCTGGCTCGTTCTTACAAATAGTGCAATAATACACTTCAGCTTTGTCAGCTGTTTGTAACCACAGCGGCCAGAATCCCCATGGGAATTAACATTAATGGGATGCAGTTTTTGGGTTGGCTTTGCTTTGGTATAAATTGGCATACTTCCTTTGACTGAACTGCCATGCTAAGTTACATCATTTAAGAATCTGGCGTTCTAGTTTGACATGTGGCTTGGAGTTCCTATTGATTGAAAGCAGTCTGTTAATAAAATCAAAGTAATTGAATACAGCCTATGGGAACCAGTGCTGTTTGTCATTTGTTATTAGGCAGAAATGTTACAAATACTAAGTAATTCTTGAAATGATTTTTATGAAACAGCACAATAGTAATTTAAAGAAAGATGTGTTTTCATTCCAGAGCTTTGCCTTGAGTTGCATTTGCAGGCCTTCATACAAGGCCAAATTAATTGTGTCACTCTGCATTCCCAAATGGGAAAAATGATATACATCTAGGAAATATATTGTATATGTAATTTAAGTTTGGAGCCATATACAGCACTTCCTTATAGTGAGGATAAGCTGAATAACTTTAATTACCGGTGACTTACTGATGAACTGCTGTAAAGCTTTTGTTCTGCAAAACTTTCCTTATGTACGTGTATAGGGTTTTGTTCACTGTTATCAGTTTTGTGCAGACAGCATGTGTCTTCAGGGTGGCACTTGTCTCAGAGCAAGGGACTAGTGTAGGCTGTTGCTGTAGCTGTGTGCTGGCGGGGTTTACCGCGGGGTGTTGGCTGGAGCAGGATGCACATCTCCAGCGGCGGCCCCGTGCTGCGGCGCCTGTGCGTGTCTGCATCCCAGCTCCCGGCCCTGCCACCAGTGGTCTCGAGGGCCCTGAATGGCACCCAGCAGCTACTGAGCATTATTTGGCAGGGCGATGCCTCTCGTGGAGCTTTTGGAATGGTTGCAGCCCCCAAGGAGGTTGCTGGCTGACCGCCTGCCCAGCCCCGACTCCCCGGGCACGGCTGCCGCTGCCTCGTGCTGCTGTGGAGCTCCACTGAACGCTCTTGGGCATGTTTACCTAAGGTGCAAATGTGGCTTTTTTAAAAATTGTCTTGGTTGTGGGCCACTAAATAAAAGATGGACAGGAAGACACATGGAGGGGCTTCTGTGCCCTGGTCCTGCTCACCAGCTGCAGTTGTGTCAACTTTTCAGATCTTGTGTATGGTACTGTCACAAGCAAGTGAGCCTGGGTTAAATAGGTAAATAAGTAAATTGGAATTGATCAGGACACAGATTTGGGATATCTGTGTACCTCCCTGGGATTCTGGCTACACCTATTGGTCACAGGGCTGCCCCAGGCTCAGCATGGCTGTCACCTCACAGAGGCATTCCCTGGGTTCTGGTTCAGGGCTGTAGTGAGGGTATCTGCTGTTCCTTGGTGCCTGCTGGCCATTTTGAGCGGAGTAGGGATGGGTTTTGTGTGTCCTCTACCTTCAGGTGACTCCATCCTATAGGGCCAGGTGGCCCCTGCAGGCAGCTGGGTACAGAGGAGAGTGAGGACATACCTGGCTTTGTCCTGGGCCTCGACGGCTCTTCCTGGCCACTGCTCTCTTACTCAGGGTTCTGACCCTGGACCTGGCAGTGCCCCCAGCCAGGGTCCAGGGCCACTATGGGAGGAGTCCCAAGGTTCCTGTGTGTGCTCCCAGGTCTCACCATCCCTGAAATGGGCAGGTGCCTTTGCCTGCAGGCTATGGGGTGAATACCTGCATCTTTTTGAGCTTTTGTCATGTTGATAACCTAAGCCAACAGGAATAAGCCCTTCCTACATCCAATGAGAAACAAAAGAAAGCAAAAGCTCTCTGGTGTGGCTTTGGGTGGAGGGTTGGCTATGCCTGCCATCCCATTCCTTAGATCCCCCTTCCTGTCCCTTTTAAGGACACTTGCATGTGACAATAGGCCTGAAATCAGACACTGGGGACTTGTGGCCCTTTGAAATATTTATGCAGTGGGAATTCAGTTCCTATCGTCTTGGACAAAAGGGTTGCTACTTGAGTCTCTCACTGTGGCACTAGAGGACTCTCAGGGAGTCTAGTGTGCAACCAGAGATGTTTAGGTAATTTGTCCCCTGGACTTGGTAGCGTGAGCCTTGTGAACTATCACGAGGCACTCTTGCTGTCTCTTTAGATTTGTTAGCGTGTCCTCATTTTGCAGTGAGTCCTCCCTCATGTGCTGCCTGTGGCTTGGCTGCCTGATGGGAGCCTTCCTGGGGATGGTGAAGAGCAGGGAGGGAGAAGCAGCTTGGGATGGTCAAGAGCCCTGCTTGATGATTGCACTGCCAGGCAAATGGCCAAACGAGGGGCATCTTTGAATTAAATATGATAATATTGCAACATATTTCATAGGATTATTTTTGTTCAGGGAGCTCCTCAGTAAGGTAGAGAATTTTATTCTGAAGTGAGATATAGAGACAATGATTACAGAGATCTTTGCGTAATTTTCCCCCCTCTTTGAATTAGATTGCATGTTTGTTCTCTGCTGGCTATTACTTTCATGTCAGTATAAGTACAAGAGGTTATAGAAGTTCATGATGTTTCTCACATTGTAGCAGCTTTCTGCATACCAACCCCTTTGCCCTTTCGACTGCATGAAAAACTATAAATGTGTCAGGCAGGGAGATTTAAATAAGTGCTGTTAAGGTCCCAGACACTCATTCCAGAGCTTCGATTTCTTAAGAGCTGTCTGAGCTTTACTTTACGTGCAGCCACACAGTCATGATGACTAAAATCCTGCTAATTATTCTGGAGACATTTTTGTATGATGTGTCTTGAGAAAAGAGTCTGAGCATCTGTGAAACAGATGAAGTTAAAATTCCTCTGGCATCTATCAGCAAACATAAGCAGGTGGAACATTTCCAAGTTTCTGCAGCTGAGGGAGGGGCTCCAGAAAACACAGTTGTTTGCAGCATACAGGGGAAATGAAATTAAAAATAATTACTTATGTATCTTCATTTGATGCTGCCTTGTCAGATAAGGCCAGTTCAGGAACAGCAGCTTTCTGCTTCATTTCAAGGGCCATTGTAAATTGATTGTCAGGTTTTTCTAGGAAATTAACAGGGCGCTGCAGACTCTAAGATGCAAATTGCTGAATCTAGAATTGTGCACTGCAAACAGGGCTCATTTCTCAGTTTGAAAGGTGTTAAAATGTTTACACTTATTGCCTGTGCAAGGTTAATCAAGGTAATTTTTGAAATACATTGCTGTATCAATGCTGTATCTCCTAATGGAGAATTCCTGAAAATCAAATGGTTTGTGTGTTTTAAGGCAAACCCCAGGAATTTAGAAATAAAAAAAAATATGCCGCTGGTGCCCACTAAAGGAAATGTGTGTGGTAAGAAGCTGTTTTTGCTGCTCAGGATGAAAGGCCAGCTGGCATCAATTAGCTCTTTATGCACATGCACTTTTATAGAAATAATTTTTACTGGGCAGATCTCAAAGCCTTTCAGTGCCGCTTAGTTAATCCTCCTAACAATCCTGGCCAGAGCTGCCCCATTATACACATGGGCAGACTGGAAATTGGGGAGGTTTAAGGGCCTAATCTGTAGCTGCAGAGTGAATCAGTTCTGTCCCATCTTATCTGTCTTTGCAAGGCAGCACTACCTTTTCTCAGACGGGAAACCAAAAAACAACATACCAGTTACAGCAATGGCTATGTGGTGTGTTTTAGAATATCCTTTATAAAGCACTGCCTTTAAACAGTGTATAGGATAGAAATAAAATTTGTTTGTTACATGAAGGACAACTACAAAGGATTAAGTAATTTGTACAATAATTGACTTCTCTGCTGCAAGTCCACTGTTTATTATTTGTTTTTGTATAACTGCATAGACAAAGAATGACATTTCCCAGTACATGAGAGAAAGCCTTGCTGTCTTTTCAAGAAAGAGAGACTAGATTTTTTTTTTTTAAATAAGTGCTTTCTTCTTCTAAGAGCATGACTGTGCAAAAATGCAGCTGTGCTAAATTTGACCCAGAGTGTGAAATGAGCAAATGTCCTTCACTACTTTCTCTGAAGTTTGCACCCACTTAAAACAAGCTGTTGCCTGTTTTCCATTGTTGTCTTTAAAGGCCAAGAAAGTGCAATTAAAACATGCAAATATGTGGCTGACCCAATAGTTCTTGGTGGCATGATTGGACCCTTGGATGAGAGCTCGGTACCTTTCTTTATGACTATTGTGCGTGGGTTGTTGGTCCCTGTCACGGGGGGTGGGGAGGAAGTGTGAGACTCCAGGCTGTAGTAGAGAGGAAGGTGTCACAAATGTCATCCCTAAAGCACTGGGTCTTTTTCTATGAGATTCTACGGTGATGAGGAGTTTTGATTTTTTTTTTTCCCCCCTACCCCAGGAGGGTTGTTAAAAAGGAAGCAGGGAATAAACAGAAAAAAACCTGCCTAGTTCCCTAGTATCTCATGCTGCTGTGGAAATCAGACAGTAAATAGACAAATTATCCTGTAGTCATGCCTGACTGTAGCCTCAAGATATGAAGTGTTTCTTTATTTCCAGCTGACAGAAGGTATAAATGAGGATCATCATTGTGAATGAGCTGGAGATGCCCTGTGGTTTAGCCCTGCATTTGGTTAAGCTGGTGTGTTGGTTCACATCTTAGGGCTATCTTTTCAATTAATTCTTCCAGAGCTGATGAGCTGAATAACGTGAAATGTATTAGGGGGCATGTGCCAGGTGATGGTGAAAGTGCTGCCTGATTATACAGATATTAAAAGATATTTTTAATAGAGTGCTGTATATTCATAAGAAAATTCCCTATTCATTTTAGAGCAGTATAACTCCACAGCAACTGCACTAAACATGCAGAATTGCTCTGATATCCCCCCACTGCAATATAAAGCACAGTTGTAAGTTCCTCCAAGACGAGAGGAGTGTTGCATATAAAGCCAACTACATTTTGTGTAATATAGGAAACATATTGTTCATATTCTACCACGTGAAATCTGTTTTGGATTTCTTTTGCTGAGGGTCCAGATCATATAAATGATTGTAGCCTTTGCTAGATAGCAAAAAGCAAGCCATGGTCTTTTCATGTCTGGAACAGTTGGACATAATCAAAATGTATATAAGATATTTAAGATGCTTGTTCAGCATATAAAAAATGCTATGGCTCAGGCTGCTATTCCCAACTGTAAAATTCAGAGATCTTAGTAGAAAATGAAACCCCCCAAACCAGCATGCATTCCTCACAGTTAATATATATTAACTGTACCCAGTGTTTCATTCTCTCCCTTATAAACATAAAAGAAAGGTGAGATAGTGTTGGCCACTGTTGTTCTGATCTTCTTATAAAGTGTGAATAATGCCTATATCCTTGACTTTTCCCTGGGTCCAGTTACTTTGCACAGCCATCAATAGTTTGGGCAGGAGATGGGTGTGAGGGTGGTTGAAGGTTTTGCAATGTTAAAAGTGTGTCCCTACAATCTTCTGTGCCAACGACCTCTTAATGTTTAGATTTCAGATTTTGGATTGAGGACACAGACCCTGGCCATCTCTGAATTACTTTGTAGAGACTGTACAAAAAAACTAGAAGAGTGATTATATTTGGCTCTACTGGATAGGCAGCAGAACATGCTGGCATTGATACCATGAGTAAGTCCTCATGGTTTCCTTGTGGTGAGAAATGAAGTTAATTCATTTTACCAAAGTTTTGGTGAATTGGAATGGATTTACCTGGTAACATGTAGGGGTGACAGAAGTGGACAATGTCCATCCCTCCCACCCCTTTATTTTTTCTGGTGAGACAGACAGCATTATATTTACCCTTGCCTACATTTAAGCACAAAGTTTAATCAAGTTTCATGTTTTTTCTGGGGGTCAGATATAAATGTGAGAGGTTGTATGCACACAAGAACAAGTCCAATTTGCTTAGGTGATATTTTTAGCATCCTTCAAGACAAAATGGGAACCTGTCTCAAAGCAAATTAAGAGTGTTTTTGCAGGGATGTGAGCAATATGGAATGCAAGTAGCATTGGCTAGACATGTTACTTTCAAGTCCTTTAAGAAGTTCTCTAAAAGATTGGCTCAAACAAACAATTTAAAAAAAACCCCCAAAATAATATCCAAACCTTAAAAGGATTTTTTTTACGCCCACAGATTAATATTATCTTGGGGCCCTTTTGTTCCTCTTTGCAGAGTACCATGAAGAAAATCTGTTATTGCCTTTATTTCACTGTCATTTGCTTTAGATTGAACAGAGATTGATTGCTCCTCTGTGATAGTCTGCACTAGCAGCAGTGGAGAGTATGAAGCAATCAGTTTAGTCCTGATCTTGGTTGTCAATGAATGTAGATTCAATTAAGTCAATCTATTTATATTTTTTCTGTTCATACAGTCGGTTCCCCTGCTCTCTCATTGTCTGAAAGCTGCTTTTTAACCATAGTTTTAGATACGATTTTTAGTCCTGTTTGAAGTTCATGATGACAATTCCTTTGATATTGGTAGCAGTTGGATTTGGCTGAAGGGTACTATTGCATATTATGACTCTTGTTCGCTTTTTTCCTTTTTTATCCTTTAAATAGCATACCTTTGACAAGTAGATTGCTGACCTTGGCATTTTTTTAATACTAAAAGAAACAAACATAAATAGCTCATTAAAACTGTTAAAAGAAGAAGCTTTAAAGCAGAGAATTGCAGTCTGAAAATTCACAATGATTTGATACTTCTTGTGGTACTTGTTTATTTTTGATGTTTGTGTGTGCAGAGAGGCTCAACAGGCACAGTAGTGGCTGTTTACAGGTGGAAATACTCCCTTGCAATCACAGCTGGGGTAACTGCATATACAGGCAGAGCCAATTGATGTTTGTGTATTGCATGTCCTGAGTAGGCTGTGGAACAGAAGTTATAAAAATGGCTCTTAGGTTTTCCATTCCAATGGCTTTTCTCACTCTAAGGAAATGTTTTTGTTCTTTTGTTAAGTATATTTTTATACTTATTTGCTTCTTGGCACTCAGTTCCCCATAAAATCAACATCTATGTTTAAAAATATTTTTTTCAAGAGAGGTTGTCATAAAATGCATATGATTGTTGATGGTATTAATTTAAAACTACATGTTCCAAAAGATCCCACAGAGGTGAACTCATTTGAAAAATTGTCTATCTCCCTACAATGGAACATATGTTTACCTCAAGAATGTTGCTAACTCCGTCTGGTGATATTACCAATGAGGGAGGCAGCAGAAGTGAATCATTCACATGTTTGGAGGAGTGCTTTGGGTTTTGTGTAAGCTTGTATTATGTGTTTGAGATACATGGAGAAGTACAAGCATTTTGGTTAGTCCAGGCTTGCCTCCCCATTACTTACTTGTGTGTGCTGAGGTATTTGTGTCTCGTCTGCACTTTGCTTACATGGGGTAAACCAAATGGACCTTGATCATCATTTTGTTCTCTATTTGACCTCCAGCAGCAGATGCCTTGAAGAAGGAGAAACTGCAAAGTAGACAAAAAGACATTTGCACCTGGCCAATTGCTCAGTGTAAGGGGTGTGGGATAAATCCTGATCTCAGCTGGTAATCATCTTATGAATCCTCTTATCCTTCAAGCATGAGATTTGATTACCTCAGGTCTTTCTGTTCATGCTCACATAGCTGTAAATATAACACCTGCTGTGTTACCTAACTTTGTAAAATTACCCATTTTATAACCCTCTGACCAAGGAAGTACACTTGGTTAAAAGAGGGAGCCTCGTTGTCTCAGCCCATAACGTCAGGCCAGGCAAAGTAGAAGTGATTTTTCCTGCTGTGACCCCTGCAAAAGCTCAGAGGCTACATCTCCTATGCACGCTTCCCGAGGCAGAGGTGTTCTGCTGTCTGTGCTGTTCCCAGTATAGTATATGATGCATACATGGCAATAAAAATTTATTCAAAGTTAAACAGACCAAAATGACTGCAGCTTCTGGTGATCTTGTAAGTTGCTCAGTCATGCAGTCTGGAGGGTGAGTCTGTTTGAGAGATGCACTCAAATCAGCACTGCGATATTTGAAATACCTCTGAATCCTCCATGATTGGGAGAACATGTAGAAAGATACTCTTGACCATAGGAAATACCTCCTTGTTCTGACTGAGGGCTTAGGTTAGGGGTTACAAAATAAACTTTAAATCCCGTGCATTTAAAACCTGATTTTCTGTATCTCTCCTTGAGTGTAATACCCACAGAAAATGTCATTTGAAATGCAAGGGCAATTACAAATTCTTGCTTGCAGAAGGGAATATCATAAATTATTGATAAATGACTGTAGGCATAGAGGCTATAGACATAGAAATCCTTACTGCCAGTCCTGAAATACAGCAGCACAGTTCAGTTGTATTGTGCAGTAAATTTATGCAAATTAATTGTCTTTCATACTGATGAAAGCTGTTTTCACTCTGGGCAGGATGACATGACTCTGACGTCTCATCCTGTTTTTTCCTCCCCTTTTCCCTCCACCCTGATCTCTGGGCGCACACTCTCATTGTTTTTTTCCTCTTCCCCCTCTAGGCCCTCTCTGTATTCCAGACAAGGAACCTGTTTTTAATTTTTGTGTGTCATGTCTGTCTCATAAAACACACACACTGGATCATATGACTGTTGTGCAATATTTGAGAGCTGTTGAAATGAATATCACATAGAAGGCCTTGTAAAGTCATCTTGAAATAAACTGTACCAAGTTTCAATTTTGAAAGGGGCAATAATTCCATGCAGATGAGAGAAGTAAAGATACACTGACCATGAATAACAAGCACATTTAAAACCAGTCCTTGTAGCTTTTACCCCAGTCACTGTCACATGGGCAAGTGTGTTAGGGGGTGCTGTCTCAGACCCTCGAAGGGAACATGGTGGGTGGTTCTTCTGCTCTGCCATGGGCTGTATTCAGCATCATGGTGGCCCCTGTGCTGTGCATGGAAGAAACTGGCCAATCCAGCACTGACCCAAAGTGTCATTTTTGGCTAGAAGGCAGGGTCCAATTATGAAACAGCTACAAATAAGTTATGTTCTGGCATGTCCTAAGGGACTAATGATTTAATAAGATTTTATTTTGCACATTCAGGCATAGCTTTTTTGTCCCATGTGTGAGTTCAGTAATGCAGTTTCAGGAAGTCTGTGGGAATCAGGCAAGAGAAGAAGATCCGTCACGGATGTTGGCTGTAGACTTCAGTGTGTAAGGCTTGTCAATGAGGGACAGCACTGTGTAATTCATTCACTTTTGCAGTCAATGCTGCATGTTTTTTGAGTGGGTTGCAGCAGGAATAAGTACAGGAGTTTTACATAAGTAGTCCAGATGAGAGCATGTTTTTGCTCCCAGTCTCTTGTCCAGTATTACACTTCCTAACGTGAGATCCCAGAGGGCTCTCTTGGAGGTACACACATCTCTACTGAGTGGAAAGCTGTGGGGATTTTAATGATGGGTGTTGCTGCTAAGTTGCCAGGCTGATCTGGAAAGAACTTGTTTTCCTAGGAGTCCTGCAATATCAGCTCCACAGCACCTATTTCAGCAGGACCCAAACTGTTTCCAGGCTCTTTCTCTGGAAAGGGTGAACTGGAGCCAAACCCAGACCCTTCTTCTCCGCTCTCTTCCCTGCCCCTTAGCTGAAGCAGCACAGGAAGGAATCAAGCTGATCATGAAGGGTGAAAGAAGAACAGAAACTGTAAAACATGTAGGATTTATAGAGGCAAACCCCAATATTTTCTACATAAGTATGAACCTATTGTGCAGGGGCTTTAGATACAATGTAGAACAGGAATGTAGCTATTGAGCCTCCACATGGAGGGAAAGGGCTCTGCTGCTATGTGGTGACTGACAGGACATCATCATTTTGAGATGACTGTTTCCTTCAGGATAATTTCATATTCCTGTCCTACAGAATATAAATAGTGGCAGGAAGGAGTTCACAGAGAAGTCTGTTAACCTGGAGCTCATATACACAGTCTCTTCTTGTTACTGCTATTATTACACACATCTGTCTCATTTGAGAAAATGCCCTTTGCTTTTCTCTTGTGCTTTGTTTTTGATTTGCTGTCATCTGGGTGTGTTGAATTATAGATGGCTTGCATGAATGGAATAACAGGGGATGGACAGCAAGGGCACCCATGCTGTCACATTGCTTCATTTTCTTTCCTGAGTCAGCTCTCATGGTATTGGGTTGGGTAAGGCCTGGAGGGGCTGGAGGTGAGCAGAATATGCCCTTCATGTCTGACATGCCTCCTGAGTTTTGGTTGGCTCCTATATTCTAGCAAACTCTTGATTGATTAGAATGGCTGCTAGGCCATTCCTTGCACCTCTCCTTTGGAGATTGTCTATTATGCTTTCAAATTGAGAGCAGAGGTATGAAAAGCACCCTTTACTGCTTTTCAACATGGGTAACAGAAGCGAGAGAAACATCATGGCCACCTAAATTTGTTTTAAAGGTTACTCATTTGGTGCAGAATTGCAGTCCTGTGGTACCAGGGGTGAGAGCATCTTGCAGTGACACAGCTTGGAGAGCTGGGGCTGCCTGCCCAGTCCCTAGCTGAGGGCGGCTGTTGGTGTGGGCTTTACAGAGAACTTTATGGTATTTCTTCCTGGCTTGCACCAGCCAGGAGGGCTGAGCTGTTTGTCTCCATGCCTGTCCCTGCTGAATACTGCATTTGCCAAGGCTGGCACCCAAACAGACTGCGGAGGCAGAAGCAGGAGGTTTTTAAGATTCATATCTCATGGTCCTAAAAACCTCTTTTTAAAAACACCAAATTTTTGGTAGTTCTTTCTCGGCAGTCTTCTGGGGAGAGAAGTTCTCAGTGAAAAATACTGTCTGGGCAGGAAATGCTGATTAAAATATATCTTGCTTTATGGAGCTACCTTAGTAAGGAGGAGGAAGTCTTTGTGCCACTCAGTGGAAGCAATTGTTTGTCAAGAATAAGAAGTTTTGGTTCTTAACATGCAGCTTTTTTTTTTTTTAAAAAAAAGAAAGACTTGTGTACTGTGCTCTGAAAAACCAAAAGCAAACAGAAGGGTCGTGATTCTGTCTTCTCCCTCCTCTCCAGGTTCAGGAGAGGAGGGGGGAATGTAGCACACAGGTTTCCAACCGATTGGAGCACGGTATGGCAGCTGCAAACACTTGGCTGTCGGGTGGAGAGGTAATTTCAGCACTTCTGTGTGCTGATGTTTTGCAAACTGCCGTTGTTTCAGAGGCACTTTTTCCACATGTGCATACTTGGAAAAAGCAAAATATTTTTACTTAGGATTCTTGGACTCCTCTTTGAGCCTCTCGTGTTGTACTGAGATTCTTGGACTTCTTCAGGTTTTTGTAGAGTTTCTTTGCACTGACTCAAAGGACGATTTCATATATGTGGTAGCAAATTATAGTCTGACAGGATGGTAGAAACCTGGAGTTGTTCCTGCACAGTAACTGAATCAAAATCTGAAATGGAATTACACTGCTATTTCTAGATCCTTTTCATGATTCTGTTCTAATTTGCTTTATCTTGCACTGTGTTATGTTTTAATAATGCCTAGAATAAAACAGATTTGTTTTTATAATGAGTATTTTAAGAAAAATTATGACTTTGACTAACTATTTTTACATCTGGGTCAGTGTTACATATGTGGTACTTCCTCCATGCTACACCTGCATATAGCCAAGGACAGGAGTATGGACATGGCACCGTGCCCATGGTGAGAGCTGCCCACAGATAGAGCACCTCTGCCTATTCTTGGGCATTTTCTTCCATTTTCTCTTGCTCTGGATTTTTGCTTTGCAGGATAAGTGGCCATCATATACCCAGAAGAGGTAGTGTTTGCAGGCTGCGTGAATCTGTGGTGATGCAAACCTGCAGAATATCTTCTTTTAGAGTACCTTGTACTATTTCTATTTCAACATGTTCTGGCTGCTGGAAGATGCAGCTTGCAAACGTGAGCTGTCAGTTCCCTATGTTCTTTGTCATTCAGTTTTGGATCATAGTAACTAACCAATTGCAACCACATTTAGAACTCTCCTTTTTGTATTTTTTCCGCTTTTCTTTCCTTTCTTCTTGTTTTATTTCCTCAAGTTGTTGTTTAAGCATTGCCATGGATCACAATGGTGTAATTGCTTCATCCCAAATCACTGGGATGATGCTATTGGGTTATCCAAAAAAACCAAACTCTGGTTGGCTTGACTGTAATTTTGCCTTATTTAAGGAGCAGTTCCTAAACAAAATATTGAGAGTAATTAGTATCTAATTTTAACATTCTCCTAGTCTCAGAAAGTATTAACACCCCTCCACAGCTCTAAAACTACTGTTACCAGAATGGCAGAGATCTCTTCACTCTTAGTGCAGGCTGAGATGAGCCCTGCTTCCTGGGGTCTTTGCAGTGGTGGGGAAAGCAGGTAGGTCCCTTCTGTGGGTCACTCTTTTGCTAAGGTGACGAGTAACCGTGCTCAGCCCACTGGCTGCTGCTGCCAGCACTGCTGGAGGGGGGCCTGTTGGTCTGAGGAGGTGTCCTGCAGTAATCAGTAAGGATGTGGCTACTTACATTTTTATTTTTGTATTTCAAGATGAAGAGGAATATGGTTTCTGATATCAGGATAGGTGTTGCCACATATGCCACAAATGGTTTGCTGGCTTACTGGTTCATAAAGGAGGTAGGCTATCTTTCTTTCAAAAGATTTAGAAAAAAGAAAAGTAGGAGTATTTAAGAGATGAGCAGAATTCTGGAAGAAGTCTTTAAGTAATTAAAAAAATGTATTTACTTATTTTGTGTTTCTAGAAATTACTTTTTCTTTTGATAACAATTCAGAGAACCTTTTCCAATTCTCATGATTGAGAAAATTTGTTATAATGCCTGATTTTTAAGATTTTTTGAAAAGACAAGTATTTGTTTATATGTCTGTATATAATATTAACATTTAAAACCTGTTTCAATGGCATGAAATAATCTTTTGGTTAGTGATTCTTCCATACAAAAGTCTCCTGCTGAAGACAATAGAAATTCTGTGCACAGACCCACTGGGGGCCTGGGCTGCAGAGGCCTCAAGGAAAAATCCTAAATTCTTTCAAGATTACGTGTTTGGAATATAATGTTTCAGTGTTGTCTTTGTAATTTCGCCATTCTTACAGTAATTTAACAATGGGTTTTCTGCTTGGATCTCTATAATGATTTCTGCAAAGCTGAGTGAATTTGCTTTCCTATGTGGTTGTGTCCCATGTGGGGTTTTTAATTTTGCCCCAAGCTCAGCCTAAATGACTTCATTTAAATGCATTTCACATCAAAGTCATAGCAAACACAAATGTTTTCCTTGGTTTTTAATGACATTACAAAACCGGCAAAACATTATTTAACCCTGGACCAGGGTTCCCCACCTAAGAAGAGTTGCTACCAGTTACCTGAATTTGCAGAACCTGGTGGATAAAATAATATTGTTTATGGAGATGGAAATGAGAAAAGATGGAGATTTGGGAGAAGAAATTCATCTGGGGAAAGATTTAAGGCCTTCTTGAGGCACCTCCTGGTTTTCTAATCCCTTCTACCGACAGAGGTCCTTTTGATGCACAGTAAATGATGCTTATCAATTGAAATGGAAATCCATTATTTATCTTAGGGGCTGGCAGCTATCAAGTAGGCATCTGTGATGAAAGACCTGCACTTCAAGGAGCTCATCTCCAGCAGCTTAGCTTGGAAGCATTGATGATTTTGTCCCTGGAGCTAGAGGGGGCCACTGGTGATCCTGAAGGCACCTGTCTCTGCAGTATTAACTGCAGTCTAACGTGTCCCTGAGTTCTCCACCTTGGCCAGCGTGGAATCAATTGCTCTTTCTGTCAGTGCAAATCCAGTGCTGTTTGAAGGGCGCTTGGAAGATTTGTGAGGCACTCTGATAATTGCAAGGATAAATTGCTTTCCTGCTTAGCTGAGGAATCCTTTAGTTATGCTGTTGAAGGTTTTGCATGGGTAGAGCTTCAGTTGGCTGCTTAGGACAGACAGCATCAGCTGGTGCTTGGAGGAGGGAGGGGTGCTCTTTTTTTTCTCTGTCCATATGTAGGCAGTCACTGCTCTGGATAGGGAGTCACAGCAGGCGGTGGGGAAGCAGGTACCTACAATCAAACCAAGCTGGATTTTAAAATGTGGGGTAGTAGACTGTAGGGAAACTCTTGATCCTGGCAGGTTTCTGTGCTGCCTTCTGTACTGCATAGGGAGCAGGTTGTGAATGGAGCATCAGGAATGCAGAGCATGTGGTCTGCAGTCCTTGCATGCTGACTCTTCCCAGCAAGAAGAGGTGGGAAGCCTGGGGCTCACCTCTGCAATGCATTTCCTATGGCAGCTCACCGAGCCTCAGTATGAACTGCTGCAGCCACAGCCTGTGGCAAAACGTATTCCTATTTCCCTGCAATTCTTTCTAAAGGCATTATCTACTGAGCACAGTTAGTTTCTCTCAGTAGGAGCCAGAGGTTTGTGTGTGACTTCTGCAGTCTCCTGAGGATAGAAAACATGGAAAATATTTTCTACATTCTGCAGTTTCTTTCATTGTGCAGTTGCTGGTCGGTAGCTCTCTTCGCAGCTTTCCTGCAGGTTGCAATCTGTCCTATCCCCCTCTGCCTTGTGGCACAGGGTCAGAGGATCGAGGATGTGTCCCCACTGTGACCCACCAGCAAGTGCCTCGCAGCCAGGCCCATGGCTGTGCAGCCAGTGCAGGTGGATGCTGTGCTGCTGCAGAGCACGTGTGGGAGGACAGCAGGGCTGGGGGCACAAGGGCAGGATGTCACCTGGTCATAGCAGTGTTTGTGTGTGGGTGTCAAAAGCTGGTGAGGGCTCATTTGAAAAAGACTTCCTATTTTTTCTTAACTTCAGTGTATGTTTTCCTAAGCCATAGCAATGTTATGGTCTAAATTAAGTCATCTGCCCACTTGGAAAACACTGTAGTATTGGTTTTACAATATCCTCAATTTTCTTAGCTATGATTCTCCAGGGAAATCCCTGAAGAATCCCTGAATCTCTGCAAGCCTAGTTGTGAAATCATGTGGGGTTTATTGATTTTCACAGGATAGATTTTTGATTTCCCATTATGTGCGGTATAAAACATCTTCACTTACCTGTGCTGTCAGGGATGTTGGCCAGCAATGAGAGAATACACACTTGTGGAAACAGATTTATTGCTTAAAATTTTGAGAGCAGGAGGTGACTATATTCATTGCTGTGATATAAAACAGCCCATATCCAAATGTTTAGGACTGCTGTGCATTCTTTAGGGAATGTATGGAAGTGAAGATCTGGGTTAGCGACTTGGTTCAGTAATTGCAGTGTGGTTCATATTTAGCCAAGGTGAATCAAATCACCTGTAATGATGAAATAGGGATAGCAACGTTTGTGACAGTTACAGCTTTAGTTTAGCAGGTTATTGTGCATGAAATTAGGTAGCAACTAATGGGTCTGTATGCAGCAATATGCTACAATAACATCTGGTTTATGTTTTTCTGGTTAGTGTTCTTGGCTTTATCCCAAAAGAAGATGCACCTTCTCTGTGATAGTCAGTTGGATTTTCCAGCTGCCAAGTCAGAGCAAACTCATTTCAGACCTTAAATTTCTAGCTGTGAATCAAAAGTAACTCAGCTGATTTCAAAGAAGCTATTTCATATATGTCTGCATATATATCTGATGGGAAGATTCATCCTATCATCCCAGGTAAAGAGATCTGTCCATCTCCCCATATATTGTACCGTATGAACTAATCTTGGCAATGGACTCTTTATCTGTTTCAATGCAGACTTAGGAAATGATGACTCCCATGATTTTTTTGCAGTTATCTTTCTCTCTGACTTTCCCTCAGGCATTCAAGTATTATCTTTCTAGAGGAAGTTTCAGCAGCAGACATTAGGAATGAGGAAGGAGTTGCATGATATGAGTCATTAAATAGCAATAAAGAAAAAAGTGATAAACTAGAGCTGTCTCAGAACAGGAACCACCTATTGTGAATTTTCAGGATTTTTGTTTGCTTGTGCTAAATGTTGGCCTCTCTATCTAAATGAAAAGCTGAAAATGGGCTGGTGAAGGGACATAGCAGTTTTGCAATTAGTAAAAGCTTTGCTCATGTCACAGAAGTGACTCAAATGTTCCTATCTTAGTCCTGCCATATTTAATTTCATTTGTCTTAGGTTTCTTGCTTACCAGGATACGAATTGCATTTGGGAGGGGTGTAAGGGCTGTATTAGCAGCTTCTTTTCACTACCAGCTTTAGTTCCTAGAGAAAAAAAAGAAAACAAAACCCCGCATAAGATCTGTCTGTTGCTGTGAATTATTTCTGCTGCTTCCAGAAGGCTGCGGCGTGGAGGGCAGAGTTGCATCCTCTGGGGGTGCTGCTCAGAGACATTTGAGATGATGGCTGAGCTGTGTCCTGGAAGGGAAGAATATAGGTGGCTTATCTGCAAATTAACTTGAGGGGCAGATTAGGCAGCAGTTTGACCGTGGCATCCTGTTTTGCCAAGCTGAGCTGCCTTGGCAGTGAACAGTCCTTACTGTACATCAGCCCTCAAAAAGTAAATATTTAAGGGGTTCTGTTGGAGGGTAAAGCCCTTTCAAGAGCCTTCTGTTTATAATCATTCACAAAAATCAGTGTATCCCATGGCGCAGAGGGCGTGGGGTGGGTTCCTGTGCTTAAGCACGTCACTGAAGCCATATGAAAAGTGTAAGGAGCTGGTGAGCTCAGCTTGGTGCTCCTCACTGGGCTCTTGAGCAGTTTGGCACAGCTTTTTGTTCCCATGGCAGGGAGCTCTGTGGGATTGTCCCAGCCCACCACTGGCCTCCTCCAGTTTAAAAAGGTTGGATGTCAGCCTCTCTGAAATGTGGTTGTGGCACGTATCTCAGGCGTGTAGTTCCCATCTCAGGTGTGTAATTCATATCTCAGGTGTGTAGCTCACCTGCTCTCATCAAATCATATCCCTTTTTTTCATTTTCAAGTGCTGAACAACACAGAATGCATCTGCCTGCAGTTGTTCACTGGTTGGACCACATTTTTTTTAGAACACAGGGATTTAAAGGTATTTGGTATATAGTGGTTTTGATAACTTTGAGGGCAAAACCAGGTGATGGCTTTGTAGCTGATTTGATAAAAATGTTGGTATCCTTTAGGACCCTGCTAACACCTCCTCTGTGTAAGGATGATGTGGTTTCAGCATGCTGTCACTGTTTGTTTGTCACCTTCTGGTTTTAGAAAACGATGCTACAAAGAACCTTCTGCATGCCAGAGCTGCTTCTCATGGCACCTCTTGCAATGGAATCATAGGAAACAGTGAGCTCACAGATTTTGTACAAAAATCATGTAGGGTTTTTCTTTTTTTGTGATGACTTCATGTTGTTCCTTTTCTTTTTCCCTCTTGAAAGAAAGATGGTTTTGGTACCACAGTACAGGCACAGCTGTGATGACCTTACTTTATATCCCTGTGAATATTTCCAGCATCCCAGCTCTGCTGAAGTGAGCAGTGCAGACTCACCTTCCAGCAGGCCCTGAGCCGCCGAGGTTTGCCCAATGGGTACAAGTCTCCCATGCAGCAACTTTTGGCTTTACAGGCAGTTTCTGGTTCCCACAGACTGATGCCCATGTATGAGTCATGTCCCAGCAGGAGCCTTGCCCAGTGGTGTGGATTGATGCAGGATGAGTTAATGTCTTGTTGAATTAAGAATGCATTGTCTTTTCCTGCCTTGTGTTATATTTGACAGTTATTTCCGGTCTGATATCAAGTTATAATCAGATAGTATTTTTCCTCTCTAAACCAGTGTGGATGGGTTATTGAAGAACACTGAATACTAATTTGATCTAATTGGAATTTATTCAGATAGCAATGTAAAAGTGGACCCTGATTAAAGTTCTTAAATGCACTATGAGCCATTAACCCTGAGAGAAAACAAGAGACAAAAAAAAAAAATGTTCTGGGAAGCTGGCTAGCAATTTGGAAAGCTTACAGTAAAACTATTGATAATAAAGAATGTTTGATATTTTTTGATATAATGAAATCTTGTTTCTATAGTTACAATTCTTCATGCAAGATTATCACTTCTGCTCTCCATTCCTGTATACGGTACCATCCAACAGGAAAAGGAACAGTGCAACTAACTCTGCTGATTGTGAGGAACTTCTTAAATTTAGGAGTGCATTTTTTTCTTATTCTCTGAAGAATGAAAGATGTTAGTCGTGCATAAATTAATTTTCTCCATCTTTTCTTAACCACCTGCTGTCTGTGTGGTGTTTATGCTGAATGTGAGTGCTGTTGCTGGCTGCTGTTGCAGTTGTAATAAAAACAAGTAGGAACACAAAAATCTCTGTTGCCATCTCAGTGTCTGGGAGGCAGCTGAGTAAGAGGAAGTGGAGATTTCCTGATGGTACAGGAAGTGCTTTGCCCTTGAAACTGGCCAGGTCAGAGTGATCTAAATTCAGCACTGTCTTGGAGTTACGAGATATTGCAAATAAATAAATAGTAATTTATTCTCCTGTGATGCTAGTGTACAAGTGGTACAGATACTCCCACCTTTATGAAGTTCTGTTTCCCTGCCCCGCCCTAGTTTCTGGTTCCTTCTTTATTTAGAATAGGCATATTTGTTTATGTAAAGAAACTTGATTGTTTAGGTTTAAAAATTAAATAAATATAAGCTTCACAGTGCTAAGAATTCAAAGTTATCCACTGGTAAGAATGGGCTGCAGGTCCCTCTCTGTGTGACGTGCACAGGGGACATATTTGTTACAGCTGTATTTTTTGTGAAGTGAGAGGTGAGAGATTCAGCTTGAGTTGGAGGCTCTCTGCCTCACTGAGGATGTGTTGACAGTCACCAGGGTTTCATGACCCCAGTTTATATGAGGAACAAAGATGTTCCTCATTGTTAGGCTGTCATGTAAGTAAAGGCAGAATTACTGTTTCCAAATCCAGTATGTCCCAAACTTAGACTCTACCGCATGGCTTGACTGGTGTTAGGGAGGTGGCTGCTACAAGAAGAGTGTTTGTATTTGGCCACCAAGTGGCACTCCAGACCCAGCAGTCTAAGAGGGGAAGGGTCTATTTCTGCCATCAGGGTTCAGGGCTCTAAAATGCAATTATCTACAAGTATGTAGACACCATTGAATCAAATTGGATTGCTGAAGGTTAAATGACTATCTTCAGAAATGTTGTTACAAAATCCATCTTGACATTTCATTATCGCAGTACAATATAAATATCAAATTTGATTAGTTGTCAAGCAGCAAGAAAAATAAACCAAAATATTTCCATCATTTTTACTCAAAAAAAAATAGGGGGAATCATTAAAAATAGTGGGTTGCCAATGGCAGATTAAAGTTTAAAAATATCCATTGCAAGTGGTATTTGGTTGGGTAGCTAGATTATTTTTGTCCCCAGAAGGTGCAGTTATGAAGAGTGTTGGTGTTGAAGGCAGGTGTTCAAGCCGCTGCATCCATTGCTGCATATAGCCTAGTTTGGTTTGGGCAGTGGTAGCTTTTTCATCCAGCTTTAGTGATGCTTCCAAGATTCATTTCAAGACTGAGATTTTCCGCTGTGTTTACAGGACCAAAAGCTCCCAGTAGTTTGATTAAGATTTGTTTTTTAATCATGTGGAATTCAAATAAAACATCATGTTGACCTTCTTGGCAAAACCATTTATGGACAACTGGCTGTATTTCTAAATTAAGATACTATAGGTCAAGCTTTGGTGTGAATCAAATTTGAGTCACCCTAAATTTGAATATGGTGCTTTGTACTGGAATTTAAGCAGTGTGATATTTAAAACATTATTCAGTGTCATAACAAGTCATCCATCGTACTCTGTGGATCTAGAACTGTTTATAACAATTTTTATTACTGTGAACAGTTTCTACTTCATGCTATAATTACTATTCAAACTACGTGACATCAACCTAATTCTCTCTTGTGAGATTAATGGGTAATTCCAGCCTTCTGTTTTGCATATGTGATGTAAAGGCAGCTGTTGGAACTTTAGCAATATTTATGAATAAATGCACTTGATAGAGCCCTAGTTCCTAGTGAAAATGAGATATCTCTGCAGCTAAGAAAGAATTACGGTTCCCTCTGGAGCTGTGTGTGTCACAGAGCATTGTTCAGTTTAACGACTGTGTTTGAAAAAGTGGGAAGAGTTGGTCCCATGCACTGCTCATTGTTTCCTTGTTTCACATGGTGTCTGGTGGTGATCACACAGCCCCAGGAAGGACAGATGACTGTGGCTACAGATTGGCATTGGGCACACACATCATCCAGCTTTCTCTAAACAGTCTTTTAAATGTCACCTTCCTGTGATGGGAGGCCACGTCAGACCAGGACTGAAATTTCAGACTTTCAGCTTTCTTACGTTTTTGTTTTTTTGGTTGGTGGGTTTCTGTTGGTTGGTTGGGTGGTTGTTTTTGGATGCAAATGTCAGTTGTATTTTCTGTTGACTTGATATTTTCAGGAATCTTTGATTTTTTTGAGTAATGTAAGTTCACCTTGCACATGACTGTGTCTGTATATGGATACCCGTGGAGTGGCATTAAACACTCTAGGGATTACTGTGCAAAGACTTCAAGAACAAAATCTTCATATGCTTTCTGGTTTGTACTCAAGTTGCAAAGAAGGCTGTTACTTTCTAGGCTGTTACTTAATAGCAATAAAATTAAACATCAGCTGAAGTTACAACATTTTATAAGGGATTTGTTCTACATTATAAGCCTCATCCTTAATGGCTGATCATTGCAATAATTTTGTAACGGTGATGTTCCTTTTTCATGGTAGTGGAAGTATAAGAAAGGTTTAACAGCAGTCCATCACAAATAGTCTATCCTCTCAAGGTTTAAGATAGGAAACCATTCTTCATTTTTATCTTAACAAATGAAGAAAATACTGTATTTTCCTTCTAAGTAGCAATAGACTGTCAGAGAAAATGTATGGCTAATTTCTCTTGAGTTTCTGTTTAGAACCTGATTTCTATTGATGATTTAGGGGTTGAAAGATGCATTCAGGAAGTTAAGCCAAACATTGTAGAACCCTTAAGACTCTATCCATATAACTTGGTGTATTCCTTCACTACTTTGAGTTTTCATTGCTAGTGTCTGACAGTCACACGAAGAAACATACACGCACATTTTAGCATTTAGCATTGGTTGGTTATAAAATGCTGAGCTATTGCAAACTGTGATCACTCTGGATCTGCTTAAGAAACAAACAGACGAAAGTCTGATTCTCTGCCCCTGACCTGGAAGAGGTGACCCCAGAATCACCTCTGAAGGAGCAGGTGCTGCTCCATCCCATCTCCTGGTGGCTGAGGAGCTCAGCCAGCTGGTGCTGAAAGATGGGACAACCGTGTGTGAACCCCATCTCTTTCTGGCTGGGTGAGCACCACCACAGGGTGGCTTTGGGGACACTGACCCCAGTGTAGTTTGGGTGGGGCTGGCAGTGAGGGATGGGGTGGGTGGGTGGACTTGGGCTCCCTGCTGCTGTCTCTTCGTGGGGTAGAGCTTACTGACCCGTGCCATCCTCCCTGACAGGCCAGCCCATGGTGGTTGGAATGTTCTCTGGGATGTGGTTGGGAACTGGGAAGGTCACATTCTCACCACAGCAGTGCCAGTGCTCTGGTGATGGTAGGCACTTTCTCTGACTTCTTGGGATTTCCAGATATTGTTGTTTGCTGTCTTAGTATACAATGTCTTTTTCCCTTTTCTCGCCTCTTCTGTCAGCCTAGAGAGATCACATGCCTTGCACAATGACTTCTCTGAACTTAACTCACTAATCTAGCTTGCCCAATCAAGTGTGTCATCTCTTTGTGACCATGAGCTTTCCTTTCCAAGGAGCTTGATCATGCTTTATGAGCCAGCAGAATGAATTTTGATCCTGTTCAATTTTGATGTAATTACACCTATTACAGTGGTGCCTGAGCCACATTAGGGACAAGCAGAGTATTTATCTTGGCTTCTGGTTCTTACTCACACTGTGACACCATGGCTTTGCTTTTGTCTCTTCTGGGAGATGCTGTAGTAGTACCCCCACATTTCCCTACGTGACCTCAATGTATATTGTGCTGTAGATTGTGCATAAACCTGGTGTATCAGTGTCTAGTTCTATGTGCTATACACAGATTTCCTCACTGAAAACACAGTTTATTAAGTTTTTTAGTTTTCTATCAAGTCTCTGTGAGCTTTCCAGATTTCCATTTCAGTCAGAGACATTTGATATAAGGGACCATGGACTGTGCTGCTGAAGATGGAGGTGAGGGGGTATAAATATCTAAAAGGCTTCATCTTTTAAAACCGCCTTCAAATGACAGACATCAGTGCCCAGGAGACTGTGCTGGCCACTATATTTCTGCTTCCTGTGCTCTGTGCTAGAGGTTAAAATCATGTTTGTTTCTTTTACATCACAAGTGCTGGTGACCAAGTGCAGAGCAGGTCAAACTTGAAACAACCTTCCTGTTAGGCAGTGGCTAGGAATGACTTGGGGCAGGGTGAAATTCCTCAGATACATGTCCATATAATTACTTTGTATTTGAGTCATAAACCAGAGCCCAGGCTTTGCAGTTGCTTCAAGTAATTTTACTGGCTGGCTTATCTTGGTTAGGATAGATCTAACAAGACCATATCACAGGACTCAAAGTTTTTGGAAAGGTATTACTACTGTGTTGCTGAGAAGAGTTTTGTTTTCCTCTGTCAGTTGCTAGCAGGAGAATGTGTGTTTTACCTCCTGAGAGTTACCAGGGCCAGCCCCCAGCTCTGCCCTTGGTTTTCTTCTGACCAGCTTTTATGCTGGCTCTTGTTCAAGGGTGTCAGAATTCTGTTCTTTACACTGCTGGTGTTTTGCATGAAGTCACTCAGAGGGAGCAGGGAAGACCAGTGCTGTGCTCTGCTGCCAAAGTGCCCAGTAAATTCACGTGGGCTGGCACGGAGCTCTGGGAGCCCCAAGGTCAGTTCTGCTCTGTGATCTTGCTGAATTCCTGTTCTCTGTTGCTTTGCTGTTAAAGAGTTGGACACTGGTTTATCTTTTTTAGTGAAAAAAACCCCACCACAAACCCCACTATTTTCTTCAAGCGGATCATCTGTTGGAAAACAAAAGAGCTATAGCTCCTTTCAACTGGGAATTAACTGTGATTTCAGAATACGAGGTGTTATGTGTTTTGGCAGTTCTGTGCACGTGATAATGTCCTTCAGGAGTGATTAGGGCTTTGTTCATCTGAGAATCATCTGCTGAGAAGTGCATATGTAAGTGGAAGAAACTGTGATTCCAAGAGTTTGCATTCCTTATCAGGTTAGGTAGTTATGATAAAGGAGAACGACTGTACGTGTACCTAAGTCAAGGTGTTTGAATGTTGTGAAAGCTGCTCCATGTGTCTTTAGCCATTTACGTGGAAGGATCTGTGTTAGTCTTTTGTTGATTCTTTCAAAATTTTTCCAGGCTTTAGATGATTGTGCCATTTGGCAAAGTCCAGAGCTTTATCTCCTTTTCCACACTTGCTGAACACTCTTGGATAAATATTTCTCTTCTGTTCTTTTACAGTGTGTGCTTACTTAACTTTCCTTTCAGAAAAAAAGTAGGTGCCTGAAGGTGGCAGCTTGGTTGCTGGAATTGGAGAGTAATGCAAGCAAGATGAAGCCTGCTCTTACCATTGCACCCTTGATTTAATTAGATTTTGGTTATACCTGACATAGTGTTGTGTAAGAGTTTTAAGTGTTAGCTGGGAAGTGTGAAGGACATTATGTCTCCTTTGCCTAGAGCATAAAAGGAAAGAAAGGTTTTCATTTTAACAAGAAACTCCAGAGCGGTTTGGACTCTACATCAAAGAGCAATGTTTGGTTTCATGATGTCTTCCAGACAGTTCTTAATACAAGTCCAAACCCAATCTGTAAGTAGTAGCCAAAGTGATTTTTGCCTTCTCTAAAGTTCGCCCTAGCTAAACCTAGCTGTGCTGGTTATGTATTTTTCCAAAGGGCAATAGCCTGATATAATGGAGAGTGGATTTTGCTTTGGCCCGTGGTACTGTGCCGTCATCCTCTTGGACCACCTCCAAGAGAGCACAGGTGGCAGTTCTGCTGGGATCTCACAGCTTCTCTGTTTTTATTAGCCTTTCTGGCTGGTATCCTCTACTGTATGACCCACCCTTGAGATGCACTTTTTGGACCACTCCATGGAATTTCTTCTGTTCACCTTCTAAAATTTCATCCCAGTATCTTAAATTAAAAATGTCTGGGTAAACCTTACAGTGCTGGTTCTAGTCATTGGTTCATGATCACATGAGCTACATTTGACTGACTGTAAGGAGCACAGGAGTATCTTTATGGATTATCCAGGGACATCCATGCACTTCCCTGTGACAAGTGTGCTCTGGTTTCAATCCGCCCTCGAAACAGCTGCATATTCCTCAAGAGCTTTCTCCAGGTCATGTTGTGGCTCTTTATCTGTTCCACACATTTCCAGTCTTCTGTAGATAAGGTTCCCCCTTGCTGCAGTTTCCATAGGTTCCACACTCTGCCTGGGCTGTGTCCCAAGCAGGTGCTGCTCACACCTACTTCCATCAGCCAGCCAGTGCAGGCAGTGCTGGGGGGGGGTGAGAGGGGGCACTTGTCCATTGCCAGGATTGCACTTTCCTGGGAGCAAGGGATGGAAGCAGAGCAAATGGCAGGCAGGAAAGAAAGCAGATGCAAGAAGGTAGTGGAGTTACCTTGCTTCATATGTGCCTGTCCTCTGTGTTTGTTTATTCTTGGGTGTTTATGTAGCCAGAACCTGCTCTGCCAAGAGTCTGGGTGTGGAGGTGGTGCAAGGCCACTGCTCCCCCCGTCCCCCGCCGTGCTGGGAGACACCTCTCTAATGACACTATGCTGTGAGTGAGGCAGTGTCCCAAGTACTGCAATCATTGGAAAGCTCTGTCTCTTTTTGTAGGAATAGCACTCTGAGTGTGGCTGCTGGAGCCCAGTTTCTGTTCTGTTAATTGCACTGCTCCCTTATAAATTTCCCTTGTAGTTTCCCTCAGTAATGCTATTCATCACCTCCTCTTTCAAACTCTGAATTTGGCATATACAGGGCTGTGTAGGCAGCTGCTGGTTATATTTTAATGACACAGCTTGCTAAATGCTTCTTTAAGAAGAAAAGTGTTATAAATAATTCAGCAGAGTTATTTTGCAGTACATATATATGTCTGTCATAGCCTGTTAGAATAGCATAGTGTCACTTTAAGGATGCAGATAGGAAGCTGCAGATATTTGCACTGCTGAACAATTGGGGACCACAGGAGCCTAAGGCTGTGACAGGCATTACGATATGATGCATTAATGCCATTTCTGGGTGTTACGAGTTCATCCCCAGAGGGCTGTGCTGCAGTTGCATGATCTTGCTGCCATGGGAGGGGCTGCGTTGTTTTTGCTGTAGTTGATTTTAATGTGGAGGTTTTTATAATCTCTCTGGTGCTTTTGTGAGAAGGGGAGAGGCCATGGTTTTATAACTACTTTTTAAAAATTAAATATCTGACCTTGCTAATGACAAAACATGACGAAAAATTACATCTATATTGTCTGCCACAGTACTTGGTTTTTCAGGAGGGGACTAACCTTTATTTCAGCTTTATCTCCTTGGAAAATAAAAGGTAAACAAGATCCTACAAAGAAACATCATGTGCTGGCTGCCCTAGCCTGGAGTAAGAAACAGTGCAGGGTTTTGTGGGTTTTTTTGTTTGTTTTTATGGATTTGCCCGTGCCCCCCATGAATTTGTTGTTGATGCAGTATGCTTTCTTGTAAATAAGATTTCTTCATAGGAATAGCTAGGTTGGTCCCTTCAGATTTGATTTTTGCATACATGGCTTGAACTTTATTGCTGTTTGTGGGTTTGCACTGTAATTAAAGGATCTTCTGCTTGGTTTTGGCCCAACAAGAGATACCAATTTCTTTTGATGAGGAGGAAGCAGAGGAAAAGAGTGGAATGCTAGAGGCAGATAAAAGGAAACAAATAATATAGTGTGTGCTTGTACTGTAAATATCTGTATTTTCAGCATAAAGTAAATTCTTTCTTACCCAACTCCCTGTTTCCTTTCTATTGTGCTGTCATATTTAAGCTCATGTATAACTAACCTAAAATATATGCCATTTTCTATTTAAAACCATTTAACCAAAATAATAACAGCTTTGGTAGGAAATGAGTGTTAGGAGAAGCTTAGCAAAAGCTCTAATCCTTGCGTAAAAATACAGTCGTGTCTCATACCAGTGCTGGATCAGGCACCCTGGGAACAGGAGCACTTTGCTTCTGCTTGCTTTGGGCTACACGGGGAAAGCTACAGAACTTTAAAGGATGAATAATTCTTTATTTGTTAATGCACACACTAATTTCTCTTGCCAAATTTCTGCCTGCATTTTTAGATGCTGAGAGAATGGTCAGCTTTTCTTAAAATGCGTGACACACGTTGCTCTTTTGAAAATCTCTCTGTCAATATCTCAAAGCAGAGGGGGAGAACACTCAAAACCCATGGGCTTTCTTGACATGCCTGGAAATATTTGGTTCCTACTCTCTGGGGAAGAGAAACCTTCCTCTGTGAGCAGTTATTCCTGTCTTGGCCACTGCTTTGTCAGTTCGGACATTGCTTCTTTGTTCTTCTTCTTTATTCTTCCTTTCTGTCTGATCCTGGAAAGTGCTGGAGAAAGTATTATGAACTAGTTGTACTCTTAGTTTGATATGATCAAGAACTATTAAGCTCTTAAAAGATTTGCTTATTCTATTAAATAATTTTAAAACTATAGGAAAAATTGTAACTCTAGGATGATGATAAATGGGACTGAGTTTTTGCTTGTTACAGAGCTGTGAAACACCTTTTTAATGGAAAATGTTGGAGTAATTGTTTATAGAGAAAACAACCATAAGAGTTCTGAGATTTTTACCATCTATATAGTGCAGTCATAGCCATATGTTGGTTTTTGGGTGGTGAGACCTCCTTGAGCTTATTTTGCTACAGAATGGCCTGTGCTTCATATGATGCATTTTGCTTCAAGAGAATGCATAGGCATCATGTAATGTTAATTTCTTAGGAAGTTGTATTCTGTTGTCATGCTGGAGAGCCATTTCAGAGTCAGTGTTGCTTTATCCAGAGCTGGCCCTGTCCCTGGTTAGGCCAAGCAGCAGCTGGGGTAAAGGTGTCCAAGTGTCAGTGGCAAAGTCCCTGGTGGGCTCTTCACTCCCTACGGCTTGGCCGTGGCCCAGTGACTACCAGACTGAAAACTGGAAGGTAGAAAATAGAATTGTGATGTTTTTAGCTGCTGGTTGCATAAAGATGGTCAATGTGAAGAAAAACAGTGATAGAGCTCTAAAATTTGTACCAGTTTGTCCTTTATCAAACAGATCAACAGCAGGGCTACTCGCTCTAGATTTTGTCTTTGTAAAAGTCAACTTCAGGGCCAGTGGAAACTATGAAAATGAATTTCCTGCCCTTTGTAAAAGGCATGACCTCTGTAATACAGAGAGATGAACTGTGGATATGAAGGGAGCTTCTAGGAGCTTGCTGTACAACTGCTGTGAATAGTGATCAGCCTGACCTGCAGCCATCTGAATGCTACTGGGGGCAAGCTGCTGTAATAGAGGACATAAATTGCAGCAGTGATAGGTAGAGCTGTCCCCAGAGAAGACGACCTTTGCCCCCATCCCCGCCTTTCCTCCAGACAGTCCTTCACTGTGCAGTGCTGCTTTCCAGGCTCTCCCATCCTAAGCTTGGTGTTTCCTTTCATCTTGGCTGAAATTAGCACTATAGAAATCTCCATGTCTCGGTTTTTGCTGCTGGTGGTTAAGGGTTCTATTTCTGGCTGCTTTGTAGGCTTGTCACCTTAGAGGTGAAATACAGCCAAGAGAATGGGTTGGAGGCAATGTAGCTTTTCTGGGAGGGGCGCTTGGGTGGTACTGTGATTAAATTAATCAGAAAAGGAAGGAGGCTCCCTCTGTGACACTGTGAAAAGCCTCCTGATGCAGAGAGAAATTCCCAGGAGATTATCATCTCTGGAGCCCAGAGAGCCTGATGAATACCCAATTCACTCGCAGGGCCTAAGGATCACTTTCGGGTCCTTCTGTGCTGGTTGGAAAAACATTACCTAAATCCAAAGTGACTATATTGAAGACACAGGCAAGCACTAAATCCATTGTGAAAACAGGACCTTGGAGGCACTGTGAACCATGGCTTTGGAAGTGAATTAAAAACTGTATGGCACTATTGTCTCCCATCATTATAGTGTTTGGGACATATTTATTCCTCTAAAGTCTTTTGTTTAGTCTGCTAACATAGAGTTGCATTGTTGAGTGGGAAATTTCTGGTTTAACTGTAATACAGTGTCATAAACCTTAGAGGCAGTGAGGTTGTATTCTTTCTTGTCTGTGTAGAGCCTGTATTGCTGTGGCCTGGATCCAGAATTTGATAACAAAAACAAATCAGGCATATTTATCTAAGGACTCATTTAGCAATAGAAAGAGTTCTTTAACTATATTTTCTTCTTCATAATGTGTTTAGTGCTTTTTATTAAGTTGAAATATGCAAGGTCTGTTTTTCATTGCTGCAGTGTAAGCGCTCCATCCCAGTGTAGGCACTCTATTTCTTCTTCTCCAGCCTTCAAATAAGACTTTTCCTGGAGATGCTAAAACTTGTGAGAGCTGGGAAAAAACTCAAAGGGTTTTGTTAAGTCATGGAACTCATTCCACATAATGATTCATGAAGGAGATGTAAAAGTAATGACAGAGTATTTTAATCAGAGACTTTGCGGGATGTGGGTACAATTGCATTTATATGGGGTTGATATTTCCGTGTTCCCCTGTACTCCTCAGAGAATGTGTTTCATTTGCACTGTGTGAATAATAGGAGAAGGAGCAAGTACTGCTATTTCTGGGAGTCTCTGTGGTTTGTTTTGTAATTTTTTCTCTATTTTTTGAATGGTACTGGTCTTGTAGCACTTGGGGGAGGAAGAATTGAAATCATTTTCTGAGCATTACTTCTGTTCTTCCTGCAATGTAGACCTGACACTTCCTTTGATATACAATCCAAATTTGTAGTCATCTTCAGTAGTTCCCGAAGTTGGCTCCGTTCCCTTTTGTTCTTAATTTCAGGTGTTGTCAAGTTGTGCCAGGAATCAAGTGCAGTTGAGATTTTTGGTCTCCAGAACTAAATGTCTTAGTAACAGAGGTTTTGTTCAATTTTATTACTTGGCATCTTCTTTTGAAGGGAGGAACTAAAGGAGAAATGCAAGGATCTCCTGGGGAATGCACAAAGATGGGAACCCTGAGGATAGATCTCTTACCCATAAAAGATAGTGAAGAACATGCATTCTGCATGGCTTTCTGGGAGTGCTTCAGTGCCCAAAGTCTTGGAGAGTATGTAAAATACTCGTGCCTCAGTGGAAAAGGTGGCTGAAGTGTGTAACTGTTCCTGTACTCCCTCTTTGCATGCTCCATGAGCTACAGCCAAAGTTTTTGTAGGACTGGTGCCAAAGTGAATTTTTTGTGGGTTGGAAAGGAAGGGGAACAAAGTAAAAGTGAACAGTCTGCTCCCCTCTGTGTCCATGGGCTCCTTCCCTCTACTATGAGACAACAGCTGTGAGGAGCCCAGGACTAAAAAGCTTTCTGAAACATGATGAGGTGCTTAATCAGACATCCATGTTCAGTTTCAACCTCATGTGAATAAAGAATGTGTAGTGAAAAAGGTTTGTGTGTACTTTGAACATAAACATGAAGGTAGGTATCTGTTTTCAGGGAGATCATGGTCATGCAAACTTATGCCACATTCTCCTGGCAGAAGGAATGTTCTTGGTGAGAAGTTTTTGAGGGAGCAGAGGAAAGGTTTTGGAAGGACTTTGTGTGAAGGAAATGTAAAGAAATTGCAATAGTGGCTACAGAGTGGGTTGGTTTTCTCACCTTCCTGGCTGCCTCCACCTCTCTCCTTGCCTGTGAAGACTCCTGAAGGACAATGGGATATGAACTGGCTTATCCAAGTATTTATTTCAACCCAATGGTAACTGAGTGCAGAGAGAGGAAGTTACACGAGGCAATGAAAGGAGACAAAGGAGGAAAGTGATCTAAATAGCAACATAAAGAAAATATTTGGGAATAAAAGTAATCATCTACTAGTACAATAGGGTGTCCAGCTGCCCTGCTGAGGTTGTGTGTGATGGATGCATTTGTTCATTCAGTTATGTCTTGCACGACAACATTTTTAAATTGCTGCTATAATGAAATTGATTTCTTGAGTTTTAAATAGTGCAGCGTAAATCTTCCACTCACACCAGGACCGAAGAGTCTCTGACTGCAAGCTCACTGCAGTTTGCCAGTTCCCCTTGATTTCATTTCAGATTCATCCCCGCAAGCCAAACCGCAGAAAGAGCTTCCTGTCCAGTGGAGAATGAAATGCAAGAGGAGATCCTTTTGTTGCTGACGGGAGGCTGCAGGGAGCAGAGCTGGCTCCTGCTCAGGTTGTGTTTGGGCTTGGTTAACTATTTTGCCAGTGAGGCAGAGACTCCTGGTCACTGGATATAAGTTAGATGCTCTTAGGTCTAACTGAGGCCAGTGGTTTAATACCCGGGGTAGTTTATAAAGAGACTTGCTGAGCAGCAGGCTGATGTAATGAAAGGTGAAAAGCTTGGATCACTGTTTCTCAGGATTGTCTTCCAGAAGGAGAGTTTGGCTTGCTGCCTTATTTACCCCGCACTGGCTTCTTGGCCTGTGGACTCAATGGGAATTTTCTTGTTGGCTTTTTTCCCTTTCAGAGCTTATAAATTAAGCCATCAAGGGTAAATTTTTTCTCTTCCAGTATATTTATTTACTAAATCTTAAACTTATCAGATGTTGATGTGTTTTCCCATGTCCTCTTCAAGCAGCATGGGGTAGTGTTGGTGATGGGGCTGCTCACACAGGGTAAGGAGGGTTCTACTCCTGTGGGCATTCTGCAGAGGTTTTTGTTTTCTGCTCCCCTCCCCAACTGCCATCAGTGGGAGGCCTGGCAGAGCTTGTTCTGGGAGGATGAGAGGTTTATTTGGCCATGAAGAGGGGCTCTGAGATGTTTGTGTGCTTTTGGGTGTCTTACTCAGAACTGGGACAGGATCTCAGAGATGTGCCCTGCACTTTGATGCCAGTCAGCTGCAGTTCCTGGAGTGTTTGTCCTGCATAGTGTTTGAGAAGTGAGAAGTTCTTCATGGGTGAGCTCTGCCCTCAGAAAAACCCCATTCCTGAGATGCTGCCCTGGACTGGACATTGGGACACCCACCCTGGATCACAGTAGCTCACCTGTTCTACCTGCTGCCATGTTAAAAGGCTTTCCTAGGCAACCTCAGAAGCAGCAGCACTGAAATTGGTATTATGTTTTTCTTTCTGGGGAGGAGCATTTTTCAAGAAAAGGTATTTTCACAGTGCCCCAGCTCTTCCTTCTCCTTCTCATGCTACAGCTAGTGAGAAGCATGGAGGCTGTAAAACCTGAAAGAACAATGATGGACTGAAAACAAGAGCTCTTCTGTCCTTCAAAGACATTTAGTTGGGGGATTATATCTAAAGTGACTGTTCTGTGCTATCACTTTACGCCTTACTTGTGTGGTGACCCCTTCCTGGGGGGCAGCTAAGGCAGGATCTGCTGCATGGTCACAGCTGAGAAATACATGGGAAAATAAAGGCACCTGCAAAGAGCTGCTGTGAGCATGGCTGTGGGGACAGATGGACAGCTGGACCAGCTGCTGCCCTGCAGTTGTTTTTCCTTAGGAGTGCTGAAGATGTAAAGAGTCAAATGCATTTCTTGCTGGGCTTGTTTATTATTTTTGTTTTCAAGGGGGAATTGTAGCATTGTTGTAAGACTTAAGTTTAGCTTTGGTCCCACAAAAGGAGTCAGATGCTGGCTGTTGACTTAACTTCTGAAGAGGTGCTGACGCTTCCAGCTTTTTCTGGAGCTATCCTTTGATTTTTTGGAATAAATCAGACATTAACAACTGATGTCTTTTTTTCTTTTTTTCCCCTCCTAATCCAGTGGGCAGCCCTCAGAGCTGATGATTATTTTCCATTAAATAGTTGCCTAGTTCAGTCTGTTCTCCCTCTGAATTTTGTCTCAAAAATAAAACAGTTCTTCACATATTTCTGTAAGTCACATTACTGCATTTACTGTGTATTCTGTGTGCTGAGGGGAGCCCTGCTGTTCCCACAAAGACCCTCGTGTTCATGCTGCAAGGCTTTGGATGGACACAGGCAGTGTGGGTGAGGAAGCAGTGACAGGCAGAGGGAAACTGTGCAGCCTTTTTACTTGACTGAGTTATTTTTTGGGTCTTAAGCAAATGTTGCTTGAATGCAGTTCATGGTATTTGCTCAGTGATCCAGTGGAATGTCTGGGGTATTTTTGTTTTTCCTTCAGAGCCAAAAAGCAGCTTTTGGCTCTAAATCCCAAGTTGCCAGCCTGAGGCTGAGTCACTATGCTTTAGGGTGAGGAGAGCTGAGCTGGTGTGGTGAGACGGGTACCCTGTCCAGCACAGAGCGCTCCTGCTGTGCCTGGAGCTGGATGTGTTAATTAAAGATGTTGAAAATGACTCCACTGCTAAATCTGCTTTTATTGACATGAAAACTGTGCCAGGACTTACCAAGCTGTTGGGCAGCATGCTGCAGGCCTGTCCCGCTTGTATCCCAGCTCCACTGGGGATAAAAGAAAAACTAGTTTCAGCCATCAAATCTGTGACTCTTTGGTGAGCCCTGATTCTCCCCAGCCACTCAGCTTGGAGGTGCCACTGGGAGCTTTGTGCACACTGTCATTGCAGTGAAGTTGAGCACAGGTTTCCTGAATAGCAACTTCTTGCAGAGGTTTCCAGACCTTGTAATGATGTGGAGAATGAAGCTTGCTATGTTGTGGCCCCAACAATATGTGCCTGGAGTCGAGGTGAAGCTCGAACTTCCTCCTCCTGCATCTGCTTTTGTGGTGCGAACCCAGGGAGCATCTCCATGTATGTGTTCTTGCAGCAATTTTAAACAAGACATGAATATGTCCTCCTAAACCTGCTTTTGGCTGCTCTTCTTCACATCTCCTCTGTATTCTTCTTTAAAACTTCTGCAAGTTTACCCAGTCTTTTGGCTGGTGGTTCTTGCTTGGCTGGGAAGAACTGACAAACTTCAGCCATTGGAACAGGTTTTCCTGGGAGGTGGTGGAGTCACCATCTGTGGTTCAGGAGGTGTCTGGATCTGGTGCTGGGTGATGTGGTTCAGTGGCTTAGGGATTGCTGAGCGGATTGTTGGACTCTATGATCGTAAAGGTCTCTTCCAATCCTGATGTTTCCATGATTCTGTGGTGGTTTACTTGCTGACTGGAGGGTCTGTACCTGTGCATCTTAACACCGACCCTTACAGTCACTTTCTTCTTTGCCACATGACGTGAAGGTGCCACAGGACCAATTCTATTTTCAGGAAGAAAATGTCTCATTACCTCTGTTTGTCTCACATTTAAGTGAGGAATATCTTACTGTCTTGATCAAACATAATCAGTTGCAACTAGACCAAATTTGAGGTTAAAGGAATGCTTATTTTAAAGCACTGGTCAACATAAGAGACAGTCATCTACTACTAAGGTTTGCCCAAGATTCAAGATCCTCTAGGGCATCCTCTGGTGACTGCAAATATGCAGAGTAAATAGAGCCTGCTGGCTCAAGGTCAGTGCTGTATTTTAAATTTATTTTCATTTTCTGTGTTGATTTTGCTGACAAAGACCTTCCTTATCTGGTATGGAAGAAATATTAAATAAACGACCAAGGAATTTTACATATGATCTTTTGATCATGGTCTTGAATAGTGAGAGCGCCCAGAGTCCTGTGAGGTATGTGTTCTTGTGCCAAGCTCCTGTGCCAAGAGAGCATCTGTCCTCCTGTAATGCAGTAATTATGGGTCTTTACAGCTTGGATATGCTTTCTTGGAGCACTGATCAGCTATGGACTGGGGACAGGGAACAGAAGGAGAAAAAGTCATCTGACTGCCTAACTTTAGGTGCCCAAGTGGGGCTTGTGAGATAGGAGCAGTATGGACATATGATCCACTGGGGAGTCAGATCTGAGGTCAGACTGACACATGCAGGAGCTGAGCTGCTCTTTATCTGCTATGAATTGTAAATGAAAAATATGAGATCAACGATGAAAGAGTTTGGTATGAAAAGGAAAAACCCCTTATTACTTCTGATAAATCATACTGTACTAGAAGTGTAAACGTCTACAGCAGCTGCTCTGCTGGTCTTTTCAAAGTTGGTAGGCTCTTGAACATAGTTATTAAAAGACATTTTCACTATACGTTATTGGACTGAAGGGGCTGAAAACAACAATGTCAAAATACTCAGATATTTCTGTGTTTCCAGGAGAGTGCATGAAAAATGACATCAATTATTCTTCATGTCCTTTGACATGAGATGTCTCTATGTGTCACATGGGTGTAGCTGCATTACAAAAGGGCAAAGGGACAGCATTTTTCAGTTGAGGACAGTTTTGCCAGATACTGACACTGCTGTTGGCAAATCTCTAGGGTGAAATAAGGAACTCTTCAGAACATCTTGGCTTTTACAAAAGGTTTAGATTCCTGCAAGCATAGAAGTGCTGAAGCCTCAAGTGTATTTTACGTCATGGCTGGTGACAGTGGCTTGCTGGAGGATGAAATTTGCCATAGAAAGGTTGGAAAGAATGTGGATAATCTTTAACATGCACAAGAAATTTTTGCGATGTGTATGTATCTTCCAGAAATTTGTGGGACAGATGGAACACACAAACCAAAGGACTAAAAGGGCCATCTTCTACTTTTATACCTGGTAGAAGATATGATAGGAAATGTCTTCACTGCTTAAGGTTAACACAGTGGCATTGAGCTGAATTTGCATTCCTTTTCTCACTTAAAATACAGTGTCCAAAACAAGTAAAGGCTGCAACAGCTTGAACATAATATACTTGTTACAACCAACCTGTAGCTACTCTGCCTTGCACTGAGGCTAGAATCATATAATCATGGAATCATTAAGATTGGAAAAGACTTCCAAGATCATCAAATCCCACCTTTGACCAAACGCCACCTTGTCAATTAAACCATGGCATTATGTGCCATGACCAGTTGTTTCTTGAAAGCTTCCAGGGATGGTGACTCCACCACTTCCCTGGGCAGCCTGTTCCAGAGCTTAACAACCCTAGAGGGGAGGGAATAAAGCTCCTGGCCTCACTGTATAGGATGACACTTGCTACAGGGCATGCCACGCTTGCACAAATAAGTAATTTTCCTGGATTGATGTTTGCTGGCAAGTGAATTCCAGAGTTTCAGGCAAAGAAAAAGCATCATTCAGTCCTGGTGAACTTTTGCTGGTGGTCAGGGCTGTATTATCACAGATGTGGCTTTCAGCCTGCACTGTGGCTTTGCCTGTCTTTGCCAGTGGTCACTCTCTGGTCAGTAAAGCTGTGGAGTTGATGCTGTTGAGGCACCTCAGTGTGTTTTTGTACCTGCAGTGATAACTGTAACAACATCACTACTGCTGCTACTACTGATGTCTTTCTGTGCCCTTCACGTCTGGTTCTTAGGAGTATTAAAGATGAAATTCTGGGGGTTTTTTGGGGTCTTTTTTAATAATACCTGCTGGCTTCACACTGATGAGATATCAATTATTTAAATGGAAAAGACCACCAGTGGGAATTTTTGCCTCAAAATAGCTGTCTTTTCCATCTGATAATGAAAGGAATGATCTGTTCTTTGACCTTTGGTTGGCAGACTTGGAAATTGAAAAGGAAGATGGTTGTACTGTACTAGCTTCACTGTAATGGTGTGGTTAGTGGTTTCTGAGCATTTATACAAAGGTGGGTATGCTGTGAGATGTGTCGAGGCAGGAGCCAAAATGCAGGGAGCACTGCTTGTGGAATAACCCTGTAACTCTGAGATCAGGCAGAAGTACCTTTTTGTGGGTCAAAGAGTGGAGGTGTCTCACCAGCAACTGTATCCCTGTTCTGTTTTAGCAGGGGACCATGCTGTGATGAAATGTTAGACATCTTCACCAAGAGCTTCAGTGATGCTGCTCTTGTCAAATGCTTGTATCTCAACTTGGAAGAAAAAAGATCATTCATTTTAAAAAACAAAATGTAACAGCACTAGTAGCTGTAGGTGTTTCTATATGAGACACAGTGCAAGAGAAACTCTAAAGTTGAGGCTTTGTTTATTCTTTCCTGTGAACTCCTTATTGTAATGTCTAAGCACCTTATAAATATTTATCACCGTGTCCTCAAAGGAAAATGAGATTTATATAATGGAGGTTCAAAGTGATGTTAAATGAAGCAACTTTCCAAAGGTTCCTACACAGTTATACTGTGACAGAACTGGGACAGTAAATCAGACCAGTACATCCCATTTTGGTAAACAAGCCAGAATTCCATCCTTATTATTAGTTACTTTTGCAGTGGATGCTTACAGAGTAATTCACTGCTTTTTTTTTTTTTTTTCTTAAAATACAACTACTTTATTTTAGGGAAATCCATTATTTCTTGTAACTTCACCCTTAAGCAGGCCACACACGGATTGATGGCCAACAGGGGGTTGCAGTTAGTTACTGCAGTGGAACAGAGGAGAACATTAAATTCGGTTTATGCTGCTGTGTGACAACTTTGATCTTGCTCCTTGGCTGCTGGAGGTGTCCAAGCATCACTTGGGAGTTGCCCATGCTCAGAAGGTGATGCTGTGTGCTGGGGTGAATTTGCAGCACAGAGCTCAGCAGCACTGACTGCCTGGGATGGAGTTGCCTTTGCATTTCTCCCCTCTCCCCATCCTTGTGCTGCTGCTCGAGGCAGCTCATGAGCTGGCAGCAGCTTCCTCTTTAGGACAAGCCAGTAGTGAAACAATTCACTGCATCCCCTCTTGTGCACCCACGAGAGGCGCTGGTGCCTGTGCTCTCCAGGTGACGCTGGGCTTCTCCAAACAGAAGCTGGGGGACAAAATGTTGCCATGGTGGCAGCTCTCTCCTGCGACCAGGGATTCAAAGCTGTATTTGGGCAGTGACAAAGTGCACGAGCAAGAGGCTATTTCACTGTTTCTTGGGGTTTAAAGTCTTTGTGCAAATCTCTTTGAAGTTAGTGAAGGACTTCTGAAGCTGCAATGGGCTTTGAATTTGACCCCAAGTGTCAGTTTACAGTGTTTGTTTTTTGTTAGCTGGCTTGTGAGTATGAAACAGTGCTGAATGAACCTTTGGAGAATATATTGAATGTGCAAATTTGCACAATGATCTTGCTCTGTTCAAAGCACTCTGACTTTGGATATATGTTGAAATACCCCCCAGTATGCTGCAGACACATTTCTCTGTGGTCCTGGATGTGCTGTTTGTATGTGTTTAGTTGGCACTGTGAACTCTGAGGTTTTCTTTTAAGTTTTTCTACAGTACTTTAGGGAACTCAACTCTCATCACTAATAAAATAAAATAAGGCAAAACACTGGTAGGTCTTGCCTTGTTAACTGTTCTAGCTGTTGTGTTTCCCACTGTTCCAAAAAAAATAGAAAGCTTTATAAGATTCAACATATTCCCAGTGCAAATCATGAATATTTATAGGCAAAGAATAAGACTTCCCATTTTGAAACGTCAGTTCTATGAAATTGCTTTTTTGGCAATCATGATTAAGCCACACAGGCTTTCAATAAAGTTTTGTAAGCTTTTTCCTTAATTATGGCTTAATTTAGGCCTCTGAGTTTAACAAAACGTATGAAGCTTGCAGCAAAATATTTTTCTTGTGGAAAATTTTGTTTGCATGGATTACAAATCCTGTATTTCTTGTGGTTATGGTTTTTTTTAATGTGCTTAAATGTGGAAATTCCATTTTTGTTTTTTTTTGTTTTTGTTTTTCTTTACATTTCTTAACACATTTACAACATAAAAATAACCTATACTGTGTGTTTAATGCAGAATTTTGAAGAAATTGCTTTGGAAAATGCATGTAATTACTTTTTTCCTCCAAATGCCTTGAGTAAAATGTATAGGAGGTTATAAGACATCAAGCAAGGGGTAAAAGATTCTGTCTCAAGCAGTTACTGTTGCAAGAGATAAATGAGGAACAATTTTGCTTTCATATAGTTGTTCTTAAATGTGCCATCCTGACAACAGCAATAAATAGAATAATCTGCATAATTACATTTATGTGGCATTGACCTGTCTTTCCTAGAGAAAATCCCTTTTCTCAGATAAAATAATCTTCCATTCAGCTGTAAGTGGAAGGAAGCCTCAGTAGCTGCACAGATTAGGGGAATGTTTCTGCACAGGCTTAATCCATAATTTTGATGTGGACCTCCTAGTGAATTTGATTTTTGATGAACAAATTTATGTAAAGGTACTAAAACCACCTTGCTTTTCTGTGCTGATTGGCTAACAGAGTATTTACTCAAAAGGACTAGACAGGAAAGCAGAGAGATAATGTGATTAAACTTAGGTAGATTTACTGCTGGATTTTTTAACAGCATATTTTCTTAAATTGATGTAATAAATATCTCAGCCCTGCTTAAAGTTTTGAACAGCTTTGAGCTGTTCCTGGGTTAATACTTAAGTAGAAGTAGCAGAAGTGGTGGAAAAACAGGATCATTTTGGAAAAGAAACATGCACAGTTTAAATCCTCTGCTGTGATCATGCTTTTCTGACCCCCTGCAGCCTTGCATTATCAAACTGAGAATGTCTCCATCTCCCTAATACTAATGTTTGAAATACGATACAGATAAATAATCTGAATAAAGTATGAAGGAAAAAAAAATGGTGGTTTGCATCACAGCTATCTGGATATTAAGGAAAGTTTCTTCCCCAGAAGAGTTGTCAAGCACTCCAGTGGCACTTGCTAAGATGAGCTTAGGGATAGTCATGGGCTCTAAAGCTGGCTTTCTAGGGGAGATGAAGAAAGTGGAATGCCTTGAGACTCAGACGCTTGGGCATTTTTAATCTCTGGGTTTGAATGGTGAAGTCAGCATCTGCAAAAGCAAATATTTGGAAAGCAGTTTGAAAACTGGTTTACTGAAAATGATGCAGAAGTCAGGGAGTTTGCAGGGGGAGGTGTGTGCTTTTGAAACTCCCCAGGATGGCAGAAAGTACCACCAGAGTCTGCTCTCTGTGTTTTCACCTGTCTTTGCTCTTCTTTGCAGGTCACATATTTGGGTAAGGTTTCCACAACAGGGATGCAATTTTTGTCAGGCTGCACAGAAAAACCAGTCATCGAATTGTGGAAGAAGCACACGCTCACCAGGGAGGATGTTTACCCAGCTAATGCCCTTCTGGAAATTCGCCCTTTCCAAGTCTGGCTGCATCATCTGGACCTCAAAGGTGAGGCGACAGTGCACATGGATACCTTTCAGGTAGCACGTATAGCCTACTGCACTGCTGACCACAACGTCAGCCCAAACATCTTCGCTTGGGTCTATCGGGAGATCAACGATGACCTGTCCTACCAGATGGACTGCCACGCTGTGGAGTGTGAGAGCAAGCTGGAGGCCAAGAAGCTGGCCCATGCCATGATGGAGGCCTTTAAGAAGACTTTTCAAAGCATGAAAAGTGATGGCCGGATCCACAGGAACAGCTCATCGGAGGAAGTGTCTCATGAATTTGAATCTGACGATGGCTGACTGAACTGATTCACAGTTCAGCAAAGGCAGAAATGGCTTAGGGAATGAGAGCTGATAGATGAATAAGCAACAATTGAAACTGGGTAATGAAAGGACTGCCAAACACTTGTCTGACCAGCTTTTTAAATCAGAAGAGCAATTTGGTACCTACAGATAGGCATCATTAAAGTAATTATGTTGCATTGAAATCTGCTGCTGTTGAAAAGTGAGAAAAAAATCTCCCTCCCTCACCTTTGTCACCCACCCATGACTGTCCCTTTCTCATCTCTGTAGTTCAGGTGCATACCATGAAGTACAGTCGTTCCCGTTTGTCTTACGAGACTGGTCAGGCAATTTTATTAGTTGCTTCTCTGGCATTCCTAGCTGCGGGCTGATGCTGATGCACAAGAGCAAGTAGGCCTGGAGAGCCCTAATGGTTCCCGAAGAATCTTTCCCCATGATACATCCCTCAAATCCTTTGACCGTACATAGGGTAAGACAGCCATACATAGCCTTTTAGACTAATGGCCTGGCATTCTGCTGTTAATTCACATTTCACAGATAAAAAATGAAAGATGCTTGTATGTACACATTATATCATATGCTATCCTTTATTTTATTCATTGTACCTATTTTCTTAATATACCGGCTGCCAAGTCTTTCACCCAACACCAGTAGTTGCAGTTTCAGACTATGTACTGCAGGATACCAAAAAGGGGTGGGCAAAGATACTCCCTGGTGGCTGGGGGGTCAGCAAGTCAGCCCTACTGTCTGTGCATTCTCCTACCCTGATGTGCTCCACAGGAGGGGGGCCCTCTGGGAAGAGTTGAGGGACACTTGGGTGTGTCAGTGTTTGAACTGTGACTTCTCATCAACCTCAGGTCTGACGAGATCCGAGCACGGTGGGCACAGCCCTGTGTCCCCCCTTTCTGCATTGCTGGTCCAGCGACCCTGGTGGGATGGAGCTGGCAGTGTCTCTCCACACAGGGCTGCCTCACGGTAAAGATCAAAGGAAATGGTCCCTTAGGAGTCAGGTTTGAACATCTGATCTGGTTGAGAACCTCATGTTAAGATTCCCGTATCTTTCCTTGTTCGCAGATATACAGTCATGCCTTTCTTAAATGCAGATGTTTAATAAAACTCAAATAAAGGAAAAACTTGTTTCACTTGACATTTTTTAAGGCTGAGAGCAGATCAATAGTTTGCAAGTAATGCTGCTCCTTTGTACAATTTTGTTTGTAATTATGGTAACGTTGGGGGCACTAGGGCACCTTAGAGAAGCCTTAAAAGAAAGCTAATCCAAGCAGATAGCTCTGAGTCTGTGTTTTGTGTCTCTGTGTTTGTATGTGAGAGTGTATGTGCGAGTCCAGTGGTAAAGCATGTAGATTGAGCATGGAGATGTATTGAGGAGGGCCCACACCTCTTGAAAATATGCTTGTTGCTTTACAGTGTATGTAAACTGTTCTCCAGCATAAATGCATTCATACTTTAATAAAAAAAAAAAGTTTTGAGTTAAACCTTGTTAGTTTTAAGCTGTCTTTCCAATGTAAACTCTGGTTTTATGTGTGTGGGTTCTGTGTTTACTTCATTTAGTGGAATGAAAATGTTAATTTATTTCCATTTAATTATTGCATCAGTCTTCATAAGAATTGCTGCTAACATTTTAATATTATTTTCTTTTCAATATTTAGGTTAATTATTGCTGTGAGGTTTTGTTTTGGGCTTGGAGGGGTTGTGTGTTTTGGTTGATTGGTTGTTGGGTTTTTTTGTGAATTTTTTGGTTGATTGGTTGGTTTTGTTGGTTATTTTGGGTTGTTTTGGGGTTTTTTTTGGTCGGTTAAGGGTTGGGGTTTTTTTTGGGGTTTTTTTTTGTGTTTTTTTTTTTTTTTTTTACTTTGTGGAGTGGGGACATGATTTATAATTTTTGCTTAGCAGGAGGTGGTAGAGTTACCCCCCCATCCCAAGCTGACCAGTTGAAATGAGCTCTGCTGAGTGAGAGTAGTATTGCCTTGCTTACAGAAATCACAGAGTGGTTCAGGTAGGGCATTTGATGGCGGGATGGGGAATACACCACCAAGCTGTCAGCTTCCAGTTTTTCTCTGAATCTGTGGACAACCTAGTGTTTCCAAATACAGGTCTAAAAAATGATTTCTCTTTTTCTTCCCACAATGTGGGAAGTGGGGAGTCATGTATGGGCTATATGCTGGTCCAAAAAAAAAAAATTCTGGGTCCTGCTGTGTATATAGTTGCGGTTTTGATAAAAGGCAGAATTAGGCAAAATTTCCTTCAATTCTTCAATTTTTAACAAATTATTTTCTTTTGCTTAGAGCTGTAGTCATATGTTAGTTTCCTGACTTGTTTGGATGCTCTGCCACCAAAGCTGCTGTGTGTGGAATCCCTCATTCCATCCTCTCAGCCAGTGTCCCTGCTGACAGCAGAGGGGTTTGTCTGTGAGCCCCAGCTGTTCTTAGCCAGGGGCTGCTGGAGTATGGAAGGGGCAGGAGATTCCCAGCCCACCTCACACAGGAGCTGAGGTGCCTCCTGCCAGCCCTACGGAGAACTGCGGTGGGGGGTTTGGGTTTGGGATTTCCATTTCTGGAGCAGATCCTTAGAAGAGTGGGATGTCTTCCTGTAATGGGGTGGGTGTGATCTTTCTGGCTGACAGAGTCTGCCCTTCTCACCCTGCAGTCCAGGCCAGAGCAGAACTGCACAGAAATGTCAGCAGTGGTGTGGCAGCAGCACCCTGGCAGTGACCATGCCCCGGTGCTGGGCCCTGGGAGGCTGCACCTCGAAAGTCTTGTGTCCAATTTTGGGTCCCTCACTATACGACACTGAGGTGCTGGAGTGTGTCCAGAGAAGGGCAGTGGAGCTGGGAAGGGTCTGGAGCACAAGTCTGGTGAGGAGCAGCTGAGGGACCTGGAGAGAGGAGGCTGAGGGGGACCTCACCGTTTTCTACAGCTCCCTGACAGGAGGTTGTAGCGAAGTGGGGATTGGACTCCTCCCAGGTAACAAGTGAGAGGACAAGAGGAAATGGCCTCAAGTTGTGCTAGGGGATGTTTAGACTGGATATTAAGGAAAGTTTCTTCCCCAGAAGAGTTGTCAAGCACCGGTCCAGGCTGCCCAGAGAAGTGGTGGAGTCACCATCCCTGGAGGTATTTAAAAGCCATGTAGATGTGGGGCTTCAGGACATGGTTTAGTGGTGGGCTTGGAAATGCTGGGTTAACATTTGGGCTCGATGATCCTAAAGATCTTTTCCAACCTAAACAATTCTATGATTCTATGATAATTTGATTTTAAATTATGATATTTCCCCTAACATGCTGGGACCTGATGAAAATATACTGTCTCCCTAAGTCACCTGCTAGTGTGGGTTGAGTGAAGAGTACCTTTGTTGGGGTTTTTGCTGCTGTCTTTTCATTTTTATTTTCTTATACAGCACAGTCTTCATTTCTGTTTTATAGATGTACTGATTTACAATGAGTTGGGGAGTTCTCCTAAAGATATTTGATACTGTGGCATCTGTGATAATTCCTTAGCGATTGGAGGCTGTGGATTAGCTGAGAATTTTGCATGATAAAAATAAATTATAAAGGAGAAAATTCTAGTCCTTTTATTAGAAAATCAGACCCTTTGAAACATGAACCAGCTATTTTCTAATAGTTCAAATATGCAAAGGAATATGAGGGAATATGAACTGCAGTTTGTCTTTGAAAACATGAGATTTGAAAAATAATCAGTATCATGAGTTTGGATCCTTAGATAATTTGGAATTCAGGCCAAATCTCTCCACATTATCAATTCCAAATGTGTGATGCCATTTGCAAGAAGGAGAATTGCTTTCAATCATGAATTGCTAGCATAGCAGTTATCACTGATTATCAGTTGCCAGTAGATACTGGAATGAAATATCAAGTTAAACTTTTACTTCAATTAATCTGCTGGAAAAGAAAAATCATGAAGTTTCCATCAGGAGTAATTTCCAGTTGGCTAAAGTTGTTCCTGTTCAACTACAAAGAGTCCAGTTTTGGATCTCACTGCATCCCGCTGTGGGTTGATGAGTTCCTTCAGTGTCAGCCAGGAACACATGTAAAGGATTTCTTTCCCTCTTGTGCTTCTAGGGGAGAGTGGAAAGGTTCCTAATAACGCTCCTGTGTGTTATTAGGAGTGTGGAAGAAGCATTTAGGTTATTACGCCTCAACACCACTACATAACATCACCACCGGTATGTCAAGGTGATTTTCACAATTTTTCTAACTACCTTAAGAAAGAGAAACTCCTACTCTGTATAGAGTAAATTTGTTCGGTTTTCAAGCCCTGAAGTCTAAATATCTTCTGTTTCTACCAAGCCTTCTGTGGAGCTGTGAGTGAATGGTGGTTGTGCCACGGGGAGAGCAGCACTCCGCACTAGTGAGCATAGATTGCATGAGAATTGCTCAGATGTGCATGGCGGTTTTAGCCCAGGGGGATGGAGAAAGGCAGAGAGTAATTTCTTTCATGTTTAAACTCAAAGGCCCCTGAGAACAGCTGAATGTTTTGTTTTGTTAAAAAATAAAAAAAGAAATAACCAAAAACACAACAAAAAAAACCTCCCCAAAACAAAACCCTTTGCAGCTGGTTCCACTCCTTAGCTTTCCTGTAGTGAATGACTTTAGTTTTACATGAAAAAGCAGTTGGATTTTGCCAATGACTTTCATTTAATTTTCCTAAAACTTACAGATAAATGGTATGTGATTGAGAAGCCTTTGATACAGTGGCAGCCCCTTATCAGTCTCTTAGAAAACTTTAAATACGTTATTCTCGGAAGTTTTGAGACATCTATATCAGTGAATTCACAGTGAATTTTATTTTAATTGTAAGGTTCTCTGCGTTTCTGTATACGCATGTATGGATATATCTATTCATACATATCTGCACACACACACCCCTTGAAATGTGATGTTTGTTAGGTATTTTCTGTATGATGCACATATGTAACAGTGGGTGGATGTGTGAAGGCAGTCTTGTGTATTAATCTTGAGATGAATGGTTTACTTACTAAAAGGTTCTCCCTTTTTCAGTAGGAAGCAAATTAAATTGTCTATCTACATGCAAAATTTGATGTACCATATGCATTATTTACCGTTTACCACCAGAGCTATCCCACTCCATCCTGATTAGCTGCTCTAAGAATGATACATGGTTAGGCTCATTTTTCCCTGTGGCAGTGAATTATTAATTTGCATGTAATTGGGAAGTGATAACTTAAACATATGATTGTTGTCCTGTAGACCAGAGTTTACAGTAAGAGAATATATCCTTTAGTCAAAGCGGAGACACTCATTATACCTTTCTTCTAATGTAATTTTAAACAGATACAGGGTGTTTTTAGAAGTTCCTTTTTTGTTAAACTCCATTAAAATGCTTCCCCTCTCTCAGTGTGCCATTGATCATGGTTGGCTGGGGAAAGGCAGGGTTGTCCAGGGGGTCGTCCCTCCACCCCAGCAGGACACAGACACTGACACTGTGCCCCTGTGCTGCAGCGCAGTGTCTGCTTTGATTTGCTTGAAGTTTGGGAAGACCTCTCTCGTGTGGCTGCAGTTCATTGTAAGTGCTGCAAGAATTTCTGCACTTAGGATTGTAATTAATTTTGATCAGGGCTGTAAAAGCAGATAGAATGATTTACTAAAAATAGTTGTATGTTTGGAGAGATGTTACCGTGTGTGCTGCGGTGCCTTCTCTGAAAAAGGGTTGTGAGATGTGTAGGAAGCACAGGTGTGGTGCACGTGCTGACTGTGCTGCAAATGGGGTGAGCTGGCAATGGGCTGGTCATCCTGGGGAGAGGGTGGGAGGGCACAGCAAGGTCCCAGCTCTGATGGCAAAGGAGTGACTCTTAGTTACTGTACCTGTCACGTGGTGCAGAATCACTGTCCCTTCCCCCGGGGGCTGTTGCTGTGCTAACTGGAGCATCTCTCTCCTTCCCAACTTCCACCATCGGAGTGGGAAGATAGCACTAGGTGGTAACTCTTATCTGTTAGTCTTTGATTTGCATTGTGCTTTACATTCTCTGCTATTTTCCCGCAAATCTTGCTGCTCTTGGAAGGAGAGGAAACATTATAATCCTTGACTAATGCATCACGTGGCTGGTATGTTTTCCTGCGGGCAGTATAGATTTTCTGAGAATGATGGACAGGAGTGGATTTCATTCTTAGTGAATTGTAATTTCATACAGTTGATACAGGTCATGTGAATGTGAAAAAGTGTGTTATTCCTATTTAAAATTCATTATTTTAGTTGAGTTACCTCTCTTTTAGAGAGCCGAAATAGTTTTAGACATAATTACTGAGGATATAATTAATCAAGGTTTTCTTGCACAGTTGGGTTAAGTTGTTGTGGCTGAGTGCTCAGAACCATACCAGTGCTCCCTGGCTCAGTCTCATCTTTAATGGATTCCAGATCTCATGGTTTCAAGTAACAACAGCTTTTCCAGATCCCAAGATAATAATGAAATACACAGAGGAACTTCAAAGGAAACTCTTCTAGAAAGGAAAAATGAGGTTAAATGATGATAGTCAACTGCAGGATATTTTTGTGTCCATAAAATATGTCAGACCTCTTCCAATGCAGGAACAGGTGAAATCTGAAACTGTGCCTGTCTAATAGACCTTGCTTCACATCTGCCCAGGCTCTCCTAAATTCATTGAGACCTGATTTTCTCTGGGGTTTCCAGGTATGTTTCTTTGTGTCTTTTCGAGTCAGCTCTGGCCACACAGAATAGCAGCATTTGTGCCTCCCGTCCCTGTTGCTGACAGTCCTCGCTGTTGGGTAGCAAAGGAGCGACCTGGGGTGAGCTGGAGGCAGGTGAGAGGAGCTGCGGGGTCCCTGCAGCCGCTGCTCTGCCCCGGCCGGGCTGTCCTGCTCTGCCTGTCCCTGGTGTCCTTGGGAGGAGGTGGCTGTCACTCCCAATGAGCCCTGCTCTGCTCCCTGGGCTGTTGCAGCGACTTCTGCAGGTAGCGTGTTCTGATTAAATTTGTGTGGCCTGTCAGAAAAATACATTGTTCCCTACCAGTGCTGTGGAAGTGTGTGTATGGTAATGCACTGGGCTGTGCTGAGCAGAGAGGGAAAGGCCCGTCCTGCAGTCTGCAGAAGGTTAACTCAGTGATTGCCACTGTTTGATAATTGACTCATTGCAGGTCTCTGCTGGGGCATCCACCTCTTTCCTGCCTCAGGTCATTACGCCTCGGTGTCAGGGTGATGGTCCCAGTGGGCTCCCGTGTGTCTGGGCCACCAGCCAGCAGCATGGGGACACATGTGGGGCCAGGACAGCCGTGTCACTGCTGGCTGTGGGGTGCTCCCCCAGGACAGCCCTGCCACCCCCACCTGTGGGGTGCTCCCAGCCAAGCCACAGGCTGGGGTGCCTGGCAGGCCAGTGGCACTGCAGCTGTTTGCAGGGGGAAGTGATGCTGAGCCATGCTGAGCACAGATGTTTTGTGCAGCAGATCTCAGCATTCCCTGTGCCTTACTTACAGGAATCCTGATTTATGCCATTACAAAGGTTAAGAACAGAGCATTTCAGCATGGTTCACATTTTGCCTGCACGCTGCAGTGGGTCTCAGCTAATTCAGCAGCAGTGGTTTGTTCTGCTTGAAATCCTGGAGAGTGGCTCCTCTCCTGAGGTATTTCTTCCAACTTAATTGCCAAGTTATAGTGAAATATGAGGTTCGTTGTTGTCTGCTGGAGCGCTGGGGATTTTGTTTTGTTGGCACATTTTTCATGACCTTGTGTCAGCAGCATAACTAGGCTATGAGATAATTTGTATGCTTTAGATGAGCAGCTGTGTGCATCTTAGCCAGAGAGAAGCAAGTGTGATCAGTTCAGTGGAGTTAATCAGGTAAAACAGAGAATTAACTCTAATCTTGCAGATTAAGTGATGTCAGACCATGCAAGATGTGTGTAAATTTCATGCAGGTGGAAATCAAAATTATCTGAAGTACTATACACCCAGATTTAATAGAAAGGAGAAAAACAACAGCTGCAAACGTGGAAAAAATTCTACAATCACTTTACAGCTGAAAAGAAAGAAGTTGTACCCTTATTTCCTTGTGATGCTCTGGTTCAGCAGTGGCTTTCCACTCATTTCCAAATAACACAGTTTTGAGGTTGTAAAGAAGGAGGATTGCTCTGCTCATCCCTGAGCTGTTGCAGATGCCCCACAGTTATCACAGAGTTTTGGAAGCTATTGAATTTACTGACATTTTGCTGGCAATAGGGCTGAGGGTTTTTTAGTATAGGAAAACCAGAAGGAGCAGACTTGCAGTGGTGTCTGGTAATCCTTAAACTGCATTTCCTGTGGAAGTTGTGTTAGTAGCTTCAGGAAACAGGGGAGGACAGATTCTGCACTGGCCTTTGCCCTGCAGAAACCGCCCTGTATGGGAGATAACTGATGCTTTGACATGAGATCTAGAGACCTCTGAGATGTCATCCTGAGGAGACAGTGATTTGGCATTAGCTCTGATAATCACAGCATTTTTCTTACATATTTTTGATAAAAAAAAGGATTGAGTTTTCAGTATGTAATATTTGGGTGGGGAAGTGTGGTCTTCGCTCTTTTGGAAAACTGGGAATTCCCATGAGAAAAAGATACAGGGCTATTTAGATTTTGAAATTAGGAAAAGCAGCAAAAGCAAAACCTGCATTTATTGAGTTTTAATGAGTCACATGTCATCCTGAGTATCCTTGGCAGCTCACATGGTTTGGGTACTTCTCTGGATGAGTATGAAAAATACAAGGGAAAAAAAAGGCCCTGTAGTTTATTATAACAATGCAATTATTGTAACTTAGAGTGTCTGGTGAGGTGTCACCTCCCCCCTCTTTCTGTCTCTGCTCCCAGAGGAGAGAACCGTAGTGGGGATTGGCCAGCTCTCCATGCACCTTCCAGAGATGGTGTGATCAGAGGTGGCTCCACTGTCCAAACTAAGCCATGGTACAAATCTTCCTCAGCACCAACTCATAAATTACTTCGTTGAAGACGCCTTAAATACCATCTAGTTCCCTATCCCTGCTGTGGGCAGGGGCACTTTCCACTAGACCAGATTGCTCAGGGCCCCATCCAACCTGGCCTTGGACACTTCCAGGGATGGGGTATCCACAGCTTGTCCAAGGAATCTGCCAGTACTCACCACTGTCCCAGAGAAGAATTTCTTCCTAACATCAAATCTAAATCTCTCCTCTTTTAGTTTAAAACCATTCCCAGCACTCTCTGCCTNGTCCAAGGAATCTGCCAGTACTCACCACTGTCCCAGAGAAGAATTTCTTCCTAACATCAAATCTAAATCTCTCCTCTTTTAGTTTAAAACCATTCCCAGCACTCTCTGCCTGTGTAAAAAGTTTCTCCACATTTTTTATAAGCTCCCTTCAAGCACTGGAAGAGTGCAGTGAGGTCTCCCAGGAGCATTCTCCAGGCTCATCTTATGGAAAAGGAGGGTGGTCATTGCATTAGCATGTTGCATTTGAAAATTTACGTGGGATTGTCAGATCTTGAACATTTTTAAACCAAGTAGGGATTGCAAGATTTTGTCCAACACAGTAATAAATGAACATCTATTAATGTTCCAGTGAGCAGTAGCAGAGAGCATGTCTCAGGAGAAAACCAGTTGGAGTTAAAGGCTTAATTCATCAAAAATCTCATTACCCTGTTCTTGTTTGTTGGTACCTGTTTCTGAATTCAAGGAGTCCCACAGTAAAGTGTTGGGATAAGCAATCTCATGATGCAAGCAAAAGGAAAGGAGTTTAATGACTGCTGCATGTTCTTCATTTCATAGTTTATCAGTAAGCTCTCAGACTGCTAGAAATTGCACTGAAATTGGCAGCCCAAACTTAATATCTTCTTCCATTTTGCCATCACATGCAATCTTAGTTCTCAAGTGACTCCAGTTTTAAATTCCCAGTGATTTAAACAGCTGCATTGTGCAAAGGCTGGAGTGAGGACATGCTTTTGTAATCAAGCAGCCCAACTCTAAATTTTATGGTGTGATGGCTACTGTGCCCCATTCAAACTATGCCCCATTACACAGAAGTGCATTCCTTTGATTTTACCAAAGAGACCATAAATATGACAAAAAGCATAGCTGGAAAACATGATTTCATGCCTGGATTTTTCAGCTACTGCAAGGAATAAATGAAGTGGTCTCTGAAAGGGGCATATCTTTGCAGTGAATTATGTTTATATTATTTGAATGGCTAGTAGAGCTCATCAGTGAGCTTACCAGAAAATATATGCCTGCTACAACATTTAGAGTAACAGGGAACTCAGATTTCAAATCAAAATAATAGGAATGTGACTTCTTATCTTGATGGTTTAGTACTGTGGAGACTCAGGGTGTGGGGGGAGGAGGTTATTATGCTGGATATAAGAATGTAAAAGATGTTCTGTAAGTGCATAAATGAAATTAATTGTCAGCAGTCATATACTTGGCAAACAAGAAGGCTTATTTGCCTTAAAATTTCTCATCGTATCCTTTCCCCTTTTCCCCAAGGTGATGTAATGTTTTCATCTTTGAAAACCTGGTTTTGAGAAAGATTTGGCTTCAAAATGGAAATCTGCTTTTGATTCAACATTAGGACTGAGCAGACAGTCCCATTTGTTTGATCACTGCTGTCTTTCTTGCAAAAAATCCCAGGGTGTGTTGCCAGCCATGATTGGCAGTACAGAGCCTGTGTGGTTGCAGTCAGTAATACTAAAGCTTAACCAGGTTCTATCATTAGTTCACTACCAGCTTGAAATACCTGAATAAATGCAATCAAAATTGCAAAATACAATTGAATCACTATACTGTCTGGCATTCCTGAAGCAAAGAATAAAACAGCATGCACAGGTACAATAATTGAGAATTTAATTTGGGTAATTAAGTTTAATATATAATAAAATTTTATAGTAAACACTTAAAATGCTCCTAAAAATATGGGAGCTTATTTTTATAGAAAGGTAGTTATTACAAACAATTCTCTCGGGTAATTTTGAGCTGTGAGTTTTTATGTAAAGTATTAACTTACATGAAAGTCCAAGTGCAAGTCCATGAGCAAGTGATTTCAGCTGGTGTTGGATTAGATCCTGTGGGACAAAGGACAGACTTCATGCCAGCTTCAAAAATATAATTTCTGACTTGCAAACCTCAAATCAAGTATTTTTCCTTGCCAACATTGGTGATTTCTAAAATATTTTATTTTAATGTCCAAAAATAGATGTTTCTTTCCCTTTCCCCTCTCCTCTTTGCACCTTCATCTTACTTGGTGCTTCCCTGAGTGGTGAACCTGGTGGCCAGGCACGTTCCAACAGTATTTGCAACAGCCAAAGGCAAAACAGTGCTGAGCTGGCTCCTGCCTTGCCTGCCTTTGGATGGGCTGGTGGCCATGCAAGTGTCAAAGGATACTTGCAAAGGAATTCAAGAGAAAAGTTTAATTTGGATTTTCAGTGCTCAGGTTGATAGCCCATGGGCCCCACTGTGAAATAAATGGGCTTCAAGGCACTGGATTTTGGATGTTTCCAGAGATAAGGTAATAGCAGCAATGCTGGGCTCAAGAGCAATGCCATTTGGAATGCTGAGATAGTGATAGCAATTTCCTAAACCACTTCTGTGTTCACACAGCTTCAAGGCTCGGTGTGTTGTGCTTTGCCTCAGCTCACTCCAGTGAACCAGGAATGCTGGTCTGCAAGCAGCTCAGAGGTGCCAGGCAAGGGCAGAGTAATGCCAGGAGAAAACACAAGGCAGTTCTACATTTATGTGGGTATGCAGCTAAAAATTCTTGTGTGCACTTGAAGGATAGCAAGTACTATTTTTTCTCAGATGTAAATGTACTGTGTAAGAGGACACAGTAAAATGTAGTATGAGGCTCTTCAGGAACTGGGAATTACCATAGCAGGCAGAGCAGTGCTCCGTTCTGTGCACTGTTGTGTCTTTGGAAGTGGTTTTGGTCCAAGGAAATCTGAGTATTCACATCTTTTTAAACCTACCTACCTCATTAGAGCCATCTGATATTCTCATTTTCCTCTGCCTAATTTGTATGTGAACCTTATCAAACAATTGAATGCAAAGATAATATGTGGCAAAGCTAATAGGTTTTGCACATGCTGTGTAACTTTTTAAAAATCAGTAGTAAATCTTTAAAGCTGTTTAAAATCTGTTTACTCCCCCATGCAAAATTCTTCACTCCACTACAGTGATAATGGATAAAATCACCCTGTTCTTTCCTGTTCTGGCAGTATTATGCAGCTGAATATGTATCCTTGTGCTTGTGTCTGCCCCAAATGGAAAACTTACCATATCATGGCTGATTTTTGCTTCCTTCCTGTAGGTCTCCAAGTTCTGCTCTGTACTATCTGTAGTAGGGGCCAACCACTCAATCTGTGTTGAAATAAAACTCAGTATTTCTCATAGAATGGTACTTGAGTTCTGGGCAGATCTTCTACCTTGCTACTGAAGAGGCTTCTATGGACTCGCACCAGTAGAAACACCAAAAATCATCCAGAGCATTTGAAACTCTGGTTTGTCAGCAGTTTCTCATGCTCGAGGAGCATCAGTAAAAGAAATATGGCTTCAAGCAGCTGGAAACTGGAGACATCATGTTTGGGGGCAAGACTGCTTCCTGAGGCTGAGATGAGAAAAGATTCCTCATGCTGCTGCCTCTTGTCATCTCCTGAGGGGAAGAAACAGTCCTGCTCCCCTTCTGTTGAACATTTCCACAACAAGTATTGGTTTTAGGCCCCCTACTTCCTTCTGAACGGTGTATCAGCAGTCAGCAACCCAGGAGAACAGGAAAGCGTGACAGAGCTGTGGTGTACAAGGATCATTGTTTCGAGAGGTATCAATACAAGTCCATCTGCTCTCACAGGTTTAAATATTTCTTTTAAAATAAAGCCTAAGGAACAGTAAAGCAGTCAAGCCAAGTCTCCAGACCTCACCCTGTGCTGTTGTTTCAGGCCTGATATCTGCACCATGACCACTGGTCTCAGCCTCCTCTCTGGAGGGTGCTTCCCCCAGCACAGAGCAACCCTTGGTTTTCCATCCATTCCTCAGAAAAGAAGAAACAATTAAAAATCATCGTGTGAACTGAGGAGGGATGGTGAAGTTTGGGACTGTGCGTACGGCCTGGAACTGGGGCTGAAGGAGAGAGTCAAGAGAAGAGGAACCTTTTCTGTCAGGGTGAGCACAACCTTTCCTAGCACTTTATCTGCACCTCATAACGTAAAATACAAATGCCAGTAATGGTCTAAATGCATCCATGTAACACACACCACAAAAATGTGCCAGTGCTCCTCCACCAGAAAGAATTCCTGCATTTGAGCTGTGTGAAGCTTCCCTGGGGTGTCATGTCATGGTGACAACAAATCTGTGGTGCCTGCACACTCTTCAGGGGAGTGCTGCATGTAGTGCTGCTCTTATGAATGTTTAAAAAACCTCAAAAACCCAAAAACTTCAAAACAGTCTTGCAAACAGTTTGCAAGCCTCTGACTTTAGCAGAACACAAGAATCAATCCTGAAACAAAACAGTAACACCAAAGGCTGCTTGAGACATGACTGTTGTTTGTAGAGGGAAATGAAAGCAGTTTGATTTTTAGAACAGTGAAGAATATAGGGGAAAAAAATTAGGGGCATTGAAAGCTGTGGGAGATCAGCACTTCTGAGAAGCAGCTGGTTTATTACAGTTAGGGTTATTATATTAATATTCAGCCCTAAGGCCTACATTTTGTCAGCCTGTAAATAAATCATGTCTGTTGAAAATGCTTTCCCCCAGCGGTGATGTTCTGCATCAGCAGGGTGTCTGTGGGATGCACCCAGCACAGCCACTGAAGGGCAATGGCCTTATGCTCAGACTAGAAACTCACCACGAGGTTTTCAAATAGCTCTTCATCACAGAGATAGATGAAATCCAGTGCTGGATCAGCTGCCATGACCGTGAGGCAGGGAGAAGGTTGCAGTGCCATCAAGAGAGGCACAGGCATGTGTGGGGTCTGCCAGAGCTCTGTGCTCCAGCTCAGACAGTGGCTGTGGCACCACGGCTCCCTGTGCCCACACTTCCAGAAGGGTGATCAACAACATGATCACACACAAGCAGCCAAATCTCACCACTCAGGGAAGTGGCAAGCAGGAGCAGAACAACAAAATGCTGCCTGGCATTAGAATAAATTAATATTGTGCCACTCCAGCTTTTATAGAAGTTTAAATGTTTAATAGCATTCTGCTTTTGCTTCCCCCACTTGCTTTATGTTTCACTGTGTAACAGTTGTAAACTGTACAATTGCCTTACAAGATGTTCATTACTATGTGATAAAATATTCATCAAAGGAGAGCAGTAAAACATCAGATCCTCAGAAATCCATGCCTTGAAAAGACTTGAAAACAAAGAAAGGCAAAGCAGAATTATTAATTAACAATAACAGAATTCTTGAGATAATAGAAACCAGGCTTTTATTCTGAAATACTATTTGTTCCATGTCCCATATCTCAGATTTTAAAAGGAATGTTTTCCCAGCAAACGTAAAGAGTGTTTTACATATATGAGGCATAAAAATTAACAGGCTTTTTTATGAGCACCTTTGCATGCTCAGAGACAAGAATTTTTGTATCATCTTACTGTGAAATGGAAACAATGAAGTGATGGTGGTGGTGCTACATCAGACACTTTCTGTGTCTCACTGAGGACAGGGCTCTGGCAGGGAACTCCCCGTGGCTCTGACTTGGAGCCCTATGGTCAGCCCTTGGAGCCAGGCGTGTCTTGCACTGAAGGTGAAGGTGGCTTTCACCAGAGGTAAAGGTGGCTTCACCTGCCCGTGGGGACCTCTAATGGAGCAGCTCCATAGCTGGTGCAAGGCACTGGCCAAGGGACCACCTCAGTTTTCCAAGAGTAGGATCTGGCACTGCAGCATTAATGGTGATGTTAAGGAAGTGCAGAGAAATGACAGGAAAAAACCAAATTACCAGGATTTGCTGCTCCTTTGGGATGAAAGGTAACAATAAATAGTGAAGGATGCAACCTCTAATTGCATAAACCCTAAGAATTGGTTCTTTATATCCCCATGAGGCTGTAAGCTATTCCTATTACTAATATCATGGCCCAGTGACAAAGGATAAAATGATAGAGGTTAAACAGCTCATATCAGGAAGAGAAGTCAGGAGATCTGCATTTTAAATGGATTGAGGAACTTGTCACACATAGTGCTGAGCACCTGCAGTCTTCAATAAAAGGCCTGAACATCAACCCTGTTTCTTATAATTCTTTCTTACAGCAGCACTGTTCCTGTAACGGGACCAATGTTGGTTTATTTGGTTTAGGTTTGGGGTTTTCAGGTTGGTTCTGTAAGTCTATCAGTACTGTAAAAGTATAGTAGATCTTACTGTACTGCTGCTTATAAGCAGCCCAAAATAATCTGTTACAATTACCAACCATGTTGCATTATTAATTGGAATAACACCACTCTTGTTTTTAAGAGCTGTAAGCTAGTTCTTGTGGGCCTTGATGAACTGTGTTTGCTGAAGCTGAAATCTAAACTACCTATTTTCAGAGCAACGTATTGCAATTTCATTGCAATAGGTGTTGCTTTCTGTTGTTTGGGTTGATTTGGTTTTGCTTTTTTTTATTGGACATTTATAAAATGACAGTGTCTTTTGATTATCTAACACTCCAGAATGAAAAATATTATCATTTTGAGCTATGACGGACAAAGAGAAACAGGGAAAGTGGAAAGCCAAAGGAAAGACCTTCACTCAAATGCACTGTGCAATTCAGTGAGTCCTAATGAAAATCTAATCAATGGCAGCTTTATAGAGGTGAAGTAAAATCAGCATGCATGTGTGTAAAACAAAGCCACCAGTCACTGTAAAGGTAAGAGTCCACAAACTTTCCTGACACCACTGCCATTAATGACATTTATAAATTGGTCCCATTGTGTCTCTGTAGGAAGTGGGGTGGGCAGATGTGCTCTGATGTGTCTGTTACCTCTGCTGGTTTGGAAACGGAGGAATAGTGGAGGAATAGCAAGGCAATAGACCCTGCAGTAATTTTTCTTCCCTTTTTCAACACAAAATAGCCATTTTTTAGCATTTCACCTATGCTTTTCTGAGGAGTTGCTTTAAAGCTCATGATTTTTCTACTGATTTTGATACATTGCCAGTGCTTCACAGAAACAGTGTAGTGCTCCAGCCATCAGTCTCTATTCACAGAAGTACCCCTGGACTCTTTGAATGTGTTTGTTTTCTTCCCAAGTAGGATATAATTTTCTTTTCATCATTAATTATCCAGCCTTTGTTTTGTTTTCCTCTTTCTGCCCTGCATCAAGTATCTTTAATTTTCCATAATTTGTTGTCTTCCTAGTAGTCTTTCTAATAATCCCAGTAGAGGTCCTCTATTAATTGTTCTCAGTATATGGACTTTGATGCCCTTCTGCAAACTCATTCTAAATAAGCTTGCTCCTGCATCCTCTTGTTAAGCAATAGAAATCAAATACATATGAATTATCCCAAGTATAATTTGCCCAGTTTTACATCTGGCTATAGACACAAGCCTTCTGAATTCATTTTGACACTAACACAGATGCAACCACAGCAAGAGGAGTTTTTGAAATGGGAATGAAAGACACACAGGATCAGCATTTTTTCAAGATTTGGTCCCCTGGACAAAAAAAAAAAAAACCAACAACCAAAAAAACCCCACAAAACCCAAATCCCAACAAAACCAAAATCAAAAAACTCCAAATAAAACCAAGTCCAGACAAGGAAGAAAAGCCCTCCCTGAGAAGCTTCACCAATGCCATAATGCAGAAGGTCAGATGTCCAGCACGGGAGCTTCCCCTGGGGCAGCCTCACCTTTGCAGCTGCCCTCTCCCACAGGCTGCCACAGTGAGGGATTCACTCAGGTAACCCCCACCACATATTTTACTTGCCAAGGGCTGGAACAGCAGCCACCTCATGATCTGCTTCCAGTGCCTGAGAAGCCCTGGGGAGCCAGCCAGTGATCTTGACTCCTAGCCCTGCATGGCCCAGTCCTGGCTGCTCACCCACCAGTTAAGTGAGGGTTGGAGGGAGGCACATGGCACTCTGTGACACAGCAGTGTCATATCCTTCTGTTCCTCTTCAGGCACCCCACTGGGGCAGGGAGAGAAGGGAGGAAAGTAGGACTCAGCCTTTGGTTTTTCCAGCTAGTGCTAGTCAGTAGACCATAATTTTGCATATGCCCTGCTCTGTAAAAGTCTGTTTGCACCTGGACCCTGCTGTTCAGACAGAACTTTTTTATGATCAGCTGTTCAGGTGAACCCAGCTGATTTCTGTGCTGTTCCTGGGCTGAGGGACACTGAGGGACACTGCTCTGTTAAAGCTGACACTGCCTGGGCTGGGGAGTGAGCAGAGAGACTCTGAGCACCAGGGGAGGTGACGTGGGGCTACCAAAGGGGACTGAGCAGCCCAGCCCTGGATGATTCTCCTGCCCCATCACAGAGGACAGTTCCTTGCTTTGGGATCTGTAACTTGGCAAGGAAATGAACTCCATGGGAAAAATGATTTCTGACAGAATTATTGCCCAGTGGCAAAAACTTTATGTGCCCTGCAGCCATGGGCAAGTGTGCCCATGTGGAGCTGGTCTGGGCAGGCAAGGGACAACACCTGGGGGGATTCAATCCTTCCTCCAGCTATGGCTTGAAAGCCACCCCAGCGAGGGTGGACAACCACTGCCATCACTGGGGACATGCCCTCCAACTTCTCTGCAGCTCTTCCAGACACTCCTGGCTGGGGCAGGCTGAGAGAGTACGTGTCCAGCCACTGCTGGTATCTATTCCAGGACTGCAAAAGGTACAAATTTGCTTCAGTAACAGTGATCTTGGCAGACAACAGAGGCAGCTCCAGGACTCTTTTTCATACATGCATATTTTGGACTCCCACCGAGAGTTATTAGTTATTAAAAAGCAATCAAATGAGGCTGGCTTTGGAGTACATTTGTTAGCCATATGATATCAATTAAGCCCCAGTCTCCTGACTGCAAGGAGTTGACGTTACCTCATACACAAGCAGGATTAAATTCCTTCTCTCCCTCTCCCCCTCTTTGAAGCTGGTAATGTCAAATATCTGCCACATTCCTGGGGAAAATGTTGCAGCTATCCAGAGTATGTGGGTGCTTTCAATTTGTAATTAATAGATTTGCATAGCAAATACTTGTGCTGGGGGAGCAGCAGCAAGGGAGTCACTTGGCTGTGCAGTGCTACAAACCCTGGTGGTCCATGCCCTGTCCTGCTGAGTAGCTGCCCCCCAAGCCCAGGTGGCCCAGCTGGGATGTCCTGCCCTTTGTTAACTCCCAGAGAAAGGGAGGGTTTCCTTCACTCACAAATGGGGGCCTGCCACTGAGAGCAAACCTGCTCTTTCCCAGCACTTTGCACAACCCAAGACAGAGCCAAGAAAGGAGTGGAAAGTTTCCACCCTCTCACACCGGAGTTCATATCCCAAATACCCCATTTGATATCGACTGGAAACCCCAACAGAAGGTTAAGGATTGTATTGGCACTATTGCTACTCTTCTGTCAGGTGTTTAAATCTCCCAAATAAGCCTCATTTAGATTTCACTGCAAATCTATTTGTTTGCTTAGCAGGTATGACATGGCAATGCTTCTGTGATACTGAGTATCTGGATCTTTCTCTCTGGTACCTCTGTGCTTGTCAAACTCTCCTGCACACACCAGCAACCCAATCTGCCAAAGTGACACATGACCCTGTAAAGAGTGTTTTGGACGCAAAGAAATTGCTTAAGTGAATTCCATATTTCCTTTCCAAGGCAATTTTGTCTCTTCATGGCTTGTTTTTTATCAGGCTTGTCCATTTTAATGCAAATGCTGCAATTTAAGATTAAAAAAGGAAGAATACTTTTGTCAGCCAAGTTGACAGAGGTTTAGTATTTATTTATGCAAATTACATATTCTGTCAGAGTGCAAAATCACAAACAATTGCCAAACCAATTAAATTAATATATTTCAGATAAATAGCTCTTCCCAATTAGTGAAATAATACATATTTTCAATTGCAATGGAAGAAAATATTTTTTCAAATATATGCTAAACATAGAGATAGTTTTATAAGTGAGAAAACTACCATATAAAAAACCTGCTATAAACATTCCAATTCAAAACATGGAATTTGTTATGAACTGTGGTTTTAAGAGCAGACTTGCTAAAAGCAACAAATCACTGTGTAACATTTTTGTAGTTAGGTACCATGCGTACTCTACACATAAACCTATGTGTCTGGCATACCCTGTAATGAGATTTTATATAAATATATATTTTATATGTATTTTTATATGCACTATGCATAAATATTTTCGTAAAATGAATATTTTCTGGAAATTAGTTTCTTCTCTGCATTTCATTGACAGCATCTTCATTGCTTTTTCCTGTTTCTATGACTTGGAAGAATTTATTGCCAAATAGTTCACGGTATGGGAACTCCTACAAAATTTTGGACAGGTTTACTGCACCATAGACAAGATTTATCAGTATATCACATATTCATTATTTCCACCAGTTAGGACGAGGGCTCAAGTATTGCCTTTGGGATGAGTTTCTCAGGTGTACCCAGGTTTGTTAGTGGTAAATGGGGCTTTTTCCACAGTCCTAAAGAAAAGACCTATTTGCAAATCCTAACTTTTTGAGGCCTATGGGTGGAGGGGTTTTCACTTCCTCTTCAGGTCCAGTTCAGGGACTGAAGTAATGCTGATGGCTTTGATGAGGTTCCACGCAACTGAATGGAAGCGAAAGATGAGACATTTCTGTCTGAAAGCATCCAGCTGGTGAAGAAAACACCTAGACCAGAAAAACCAGGGGTCCAGCTGTTCTTATATTCTCCTGGAAGGACTTTTGCTTTAAAGAGTCTTTTCCATCATAACCTGGCACGATGGAAAGGTGATAATGCTCACCTGCAGCCTCTCCACAACACACTCTCGGGAGCCGGTCACACCATCCTCAGAGCTGGCCACAGCCAAAGGCTCCATGACCTCAGCTGCACTGGCCAGTGTGCCAAAGCTGCCACCACAGAGGACTCCCCATGGAGGATAAAAGGCTCCCCTTTTCCCACTGTTATCGGGATTTTAATGAGGTGTTTTCTCTTGAAGCATTGAGGTGATGTTCTAACACATTTGGTGCTAATATCACCAAATATGTCTGTAATCAATATGTCTTCCACTCGGGGGTATAAGCTGTCCAAATAGCCTTAGGTTTGACATTCTTGAACTTCAGACTGCTTGATTTTCTAAAGGTAATGTAAAAAAACCTGAAGGATAGCAATGATTGTCACCAAGGGGAGGTTTTTAGGAAGAATTCCCAGCATCTGTGGCTTTTTTATGGCTATTTTCATGTCTATTTCTACAACTTAAAGTAGGAGGAGCTGCAACAAACTTTTAATGGGAGCAAATCCTATTCAAGATCACTAAACCAACTTTCAAAAGCTTTAGCCCGATTTTATGGACTTTGGAGTTGAATTTTAAAAAAATAAAAATGCCAGAGCCAATATACAGCTCAGAGCAGACAGAGGGTCTATCATATTCTTATTTTATGATTCTGTTGCCAGAGGGAACCTTTTATCATAACTGTGCTGTCATTGTTGCATTCATTAAAGAAGAAAAAAGGAGGGAAATTATATAGCTCAGGCAGTGCTTCATTTCTGATGATGGATCCCACAGACCCTGGGAGCTCGGAGTCAGGCAGGGACACCAAAACCCTCAGAGCTGCCCATGGCACTGGGTGGCCTCAGCAGCACCAAGGTGATACTCCCCACTTAACCACTGCATGTGTTTGAATGGCAAAGCTGCGTGGTGGGTCTGGGCTGCTCCCTGATGGGATTTTAGACTGCAAATAGGCAGCAGCAGGAGAGGAGCTCGACTCACTGCCCAGAGCCCCAACTCGTGCCCAGAGTATGGCTGTGGATGCTGAGCAGCCACAACCCAGCAGCTGTGTTGTGTCAATGTGAGCCTGGGGGCACGGTGAGACAGAAAATACAATGTCTTGTTCTCAGAATAAAAACCCCTTTTCTTCCTCAGATGGACTGTGTGAAGAGAGGAGTTGCTCACCTGAGCAACAAATTGCTCAGTGGCTGTTTTTGTCCCAGTGAAAGAGCCAAAATTTAGGATTCTTTAAGCTGAGCGTCTCCTCACCTGTGTCTGCTGTCACCTGCTTTGGGCATCACTGGCTGGGCTGGCAGGAGCTGCAGCACACCTTTCAGGCTGGATCATGCTGGCATTTACAGGAAGTAAGGGGGATTTAAAGTAAATTCCAACAGGAGTGAAGCTGAGGCTAAATTTTAAAAAATGTTTAGATACCTCATTCTCCCTAAAACCAGTATTTGCTAATTAGCATGTATTTATCATCACACACATATATGTAATTTGCATATTTCTGATGCCCTGCACAAACATACGCCTTGGTCTTTAGACATTGTTTAGAAATTAGAGGAGTCGAGGAAGTACCTGCCTGCAGATTAATTAGCATCCCAAATTAGTGCTCTTGGATACCAGGTGTTCTAGATCCAGATGCAGCTGGACTTTTCCTCGTGGAAGTTTGACCCTGCAGTAAGGTGAGTAGGTGACCTGTCTCTGCCCTTATCCTCTTCAAATTTAATCTTTAGAGGGTTGAAGATATTTTTAAGGGATTGGGGAAATCGAGAGTGTTTTTTTCACTGGAAATTGTTGTGGTGATTAAGGGGGAAAGGCATCAGAATTAGGATGAAACTAATGCAAACAGTGTCTTCAAAAATGTGTATTTTCATGTTGTACAGAGACTAAGAAGAAAGATCTGAGCTTCTACCCTTCTTTTCTTCTTTGCACATTTCAGATCAAATCCTGCACTGGTCTTATTTTTGGAAGTTCCTAGGTATTTTAAACCTGAGATTTCAATGTATTTCCAGCAAGGTAAGCTGCTTTTTATGTGCTGGGAAAGGGGATGGATGATGAAAATAGCCAGATTTTCTCCTTTCCTTCAGGGTGATGTAGATAAAGTGTGACTCCTCTGAGGCTGGTGCAGGACCAGCACCAGAGGATATGGGTAGACGCAAGACAGGGCTGATTCTCCTCCCGTGGTTTATATCTGAGCCACCACTTTGGACTCACAGAGAAGAAGTGGGGAGTGTGGGGTGTTGGGAAGAGGAACAAAGGGGACAATTGTGTCTCAGCTGTTAGGGAGTGGCAGGATGCTCAGAAGCTGCTTGCTGGGCACTTTGGCTGATCCACTGAGCAGGACTGCCTGAGCCACTGAGGTTCTGTGTGTTGCTGGTGTGCACAGCTCAGGAGGCTGTGTTTGCCAGCTGACCCCACAGAGTGGTGGGCACTGACTGTGGCTGCTGAGAGCTCTTATGGTTGCTTGCCAGGGCAGAGCCTTTTCCTGTTGCTTGTCAGCAAACCCTGGTGCTGCTGATGGGGGCCTGGCCCAAAAGCACAGCCAGGACCGTGTTGGGTTGCCCGTGTGATCCAGAGCTGCTGCACAGGGATGGAGTGACTGCTCACTGTGATTTCTTTCCTGCTGACATTGTGCTCTGCAAATTATGAGATGTAAAAAAATGATGTGCGGAAGTTTTAGGGTCAATTAAAGGACTCTGTTAAATCCATGCACTCATTTCCCAGTAACAGCAGCAATACAGGACAGCAGGGCTGGATCCTTGTATGTAGGTATCTGCCTATTTCCATCAAAGGCAGTAATTTGTCATTTTAAGCTTGAGCAGGTTTTTTGCACTAAAGATCCTGTAAAATGTCTCTTTTTAGAGTGATTTTTTGTTTTTTTTTTTTCCTGTTGAAAGTTGGACTGCTCCTAAAGATGCTTATGCTTGTGGCAACTGGAAAGAATTTGGGGTAATTGCCTACCTTACTGATTTTATGGACAAAGCATAAAACAGAGCAGTGATGTGGGCACAGCTTGGGTCTCTGTTTCAGAAAGGCCATGTTTTCTGTTGGGCTAGAGCCCTGAAAGAAATGCACAGGTATACAGAAATACATGAAATGCCACCAAAACAGTGTCCCCTCAGCACCCTCCCAGAGCACAGTCCTGCAAGAAGCTGGTGAGGCACCCTGAGAGTTCACCATGCTTCAGCCTTGTGCTAAAATGCAACTGGTGTTGTCCTAAAGCCAAGCCAATAAACAAAGACTTTGTCAATAATATTTCAATGGGCTGGCACTGCCTGTGGCCATGCCAGGCTGTAGCCAGGGCTGGTGTGTGTTTCATGGCTCTGACTGAGTGTCCAGAGCTGACTGCCATCACTTTCATGACTGGCACCCAGAGATGCTGGCACAGTCAGGTCTTGCATCTTTATGAAGTATTAAATAGCCATCATACCTCTCACTGGGGAAGACCAAGAGAGCGTTGGGTCTTCTAATCCAGATGGTACTAAAACCAGGTTTTCTTACAAGGATGCTGGATAATCTTCTTCTTGTACAGAGACCCCTTTCATCTTTATTTTTGGAGCAGGAGATGGCCAGTGACAGGAAGGACCATACTGTGCCCTTAAAAAAAAAAAAGAGGCAAATGATAGGTCTGTGATTTCAGTCCTATGAATATCACTTATTGTCATGGTGGGAGTTTGGAGTCAGAGAGTTGTGCAGGCAGCAAGGTGCCAGCCACCCTGCTTGAACTTCAGTTTCTCTGAGCCAATAAATACTCTAATTATTTTATGCAACATGTGGCCCTTTGATTCTGGCAAGCAGAAGCAGAGAGAAAGTTGCTATGCAACCAGGCAAGCAGCTGCTGAGCCAAGGAGTCCAAGAACTGGGAACTTTTACAATCACAAATTGTCTTGAAAAATACAAACATGCAGAATTTTATGGTTGCTTCCAATTTTTGTGTTTGTCATCATCTTCCTTCTGAATTTATTTAGTCAGTGTTGGTGAAGGGTCATAGAAATGTTGCCTCAGGTGCAGGCTGGCAGCATGTTTTGGGAGCTGTAAAACTATGGGAATTTGGCTTTGGTGACAGCCACATTCTGTCCATGCAGCTGAAAAGGGACTTTAATTATTTTAGTGTAGGCTTGCAGTGAGCCCAGAGCACTCCCCTGTGCCTGCAGTGCTGGCTGGGCACGATGTCTCTGGCAGCGGTGCCGGGTCACCAGGAGGTTGTGCCCAAGGCCACGGCTGGCAGGGGTGAGCTGTGCAGAGGGACATCTCCCACTGCCTTTGTTCCTAAACCAAAATGAGCTCCAGGGTCCCTGCAGGGACCATCACCCTGGGGTGAACGTTTGCTCAGATGAATAGCTGAATTTTGCTCGTGTTTTCTGTGAAAATAAATGTGGCTGTGAAAATAAATGTGGCTTCTCAAGATTGGGCAACCAACAAACTGGTGCTACTCCTCTGCTCAGTTGTAGTTCTAGTGCTGGCAGGGAGGCCTGTCTGGCGTTAGCTTTTTATTAAATAAATAAATGAATAAACGGTAGTGAAGAACAAGTTCCCTTTTCTTCCCTCAGATATACACAAAGAACTAGCAAAGGTCACTGACAATCTTTTAAGTGGAGTTACAACAGAATTACAACTGGACGCAAAACACAAGCTCTGACTACCACTCGGGCTATTTACCTACTTAGTAAATTCCAAGAGAAGTGTGCATTCAGGGCTGTAAACAAGTCCTTTATAACCATTCCTTCCCATACAGGCTGTAGACACTGTTTAGACACTCTGACTTGGAAATAATATATTGGAATAATCACTTCTCCCCCTGCACCACAACCTAATTCATTGCATGGCAGACGGGGGCATTAGGCAAGGTCCCTGCAGAGGAAGATCGATGGTTAAAGAACTGCCAAGTAGGGCCACAAATCCTTCATCAAATTACACCCAGGGTGCTCAGGCTGCTTCCTCTGGCTCTTATTGATAAAATCCAGACAGCAAATTATCATATCAAAGTATAAATTCAAAGCAGCAGAGCGATAATCATCTCCAATTCCTGGTGGATAAGCAACTAATGAGAGATTTGATGAACTACAAATGCAGGAGATAACAAAATAATTACAAAATGGTAAACTCTTGGAGACTTTTAGGAAGAAGGGTAAGGAAAAATTTTTTAAGAGGTGCTTTTTTTTAAGGAAAACATGTATCAACAGTCCATCTTTGACCAGATACATTAGGGAAATTATACCGAAGCATGCTGGGAAGTGTTCAAGGCCAGGTTGGAGGGAGCTCTGAGCAATCTAGTCTAGTGGAAGGTGTCCTTGCCCATGGCAGGGGGGTTGGAACTAGGTGATTTTTAAGGCTCCTTCCAACCCAAATAATTTCATGATTCTATGATTCTATGTCCACTTGGTGCTTTTCTTTGTTTTGCATGTTTCTTAAATTTTATTCCAGCAAGAGATCACTGTGATTTCTCACTAGTAAAGCTCATTTTCCTGTTGCAGTAATTAAGAGTATAATTTGTCTGTTGATAGTTTTGGATGCTTGGAGTAAACACAGTGAATGGATAATGGTGCAGGCACCCAGGAAGCCTCTCAGTCCAAAAGGCTCTTAAAATTATCTGTTTTAAGATGTTAACTCAACAAAGGAGGTGAAGGGGAAAAATTACAGAGGTTTCTGCCTGTGAAGCTGCAAAATGTCTGCCTGGAGCTGGGAATCAGTGAGTGACGAGGCAGTGGGTTTGGGTTTGCTGGTGGCAGGGGTGTCATGCAGACATCCACTGAAGGTGTCTGAAATGGGATGAGTTACAAGGTTGAGTTTTTGAGGTAGGATTGTATCAGATGGGAGGTGTAGTGCTGGTGACATTTTTTAAATTGCTCAATATATATGAAAATTGCATCTTACAGATATCATGCAGCCGGAATCTGTGAAATGCAGCCATGCCCTGACCCTGGAGAGGGGAGATGGAGACTGTGCTCATGTCCTGGCTCTGTCTGACTGAGGGGACCCTGCTGGCTGCAGTGGAGACTGAAGCAGCTAAGGGAGGTTTGGAAAGGGGCTGGAAGGAGGGCTTGGGCTCTGCATGGCAGCACTTTGCCTGTAGTGAGGAGAAGGCACCAGGAACTGCCCGAGTGTTGAATTTGGGCAGAAAGGCAACAGCTGGGGAACAACAGAAAGGCAGGTGGGAGCTGAGCTGTGCCCTAGGATGAATCCCTCACAGCTGGGCTGCAGGATGAGGAATCCCTCATTCACTCTGGGTGACAGCTCAGGACAGCAAACCACTCCCTGGGGAGAGGAAAGTGCTGTTCCACGTGCCTGTGAAGCTGGCACTTGTCTCCTGATGAGTGCAGCTTTGGTGGCTGATCCCTGGAGACTCCAGCCTTTTTCAAACCCTGTAAATGGCTGGAAATCCTTGTTCCAAAGGGCTTGCAATCAGAATCAAAAGGAGACAGAGGCAGTTCAAAAGAAACAAGGACAAGAGAAATTTAAGTGTATGTGATATCCAAGATGTCATTAATTGTAAATAATGATTTGCCTGACCTTGGCACTGCTCCCAGGAAGTCGCACCAGGCTCAAGAATGCAACAGGATGACGCATGACTTGAAAATACTGTGTCAAACCCCACCTGGTTCCTGTTAGCTGAAGGTCTTGTTGACATTGCTCATTTGTTCTTCACTCGACTGAAAACTCATGGACTCATTGAAGGATGCAGCTTGATGGAATGGCTTGGCAAATTCTAATAGTTTTAAAAGGTTTAATAAATTATTAATTAAAGGAGGAGAAAAAACAGAGCACAGAAATGTCTGCAAACATGTGCATTGTTTTTTTTCCACATTTTGAAAATTAAGTAATTCTACTGATTGACGACAACTCTTTTTTTTTCTCTTTTTCTTTTTTCTTTTTCTTTTTCTTTTTCTTTTTCTTTTTCTTTTTCTTTTTCTTTTTCTTTTTCTTTTTCTATGTGGGATGTTTTTGGAAACTACTTTCATAGGCATACCCAAATACTGACAATGCTCCTTGTCTCTTCCTCAAGGACCTCATCATAGCTTGTGCAGATTGGCTTTCTCTGAAACTGGCAAGTGAATCACACCAACCTGTTTTTTGAACCAGAGCTTCATGGGGGTGCCCTCTAAAAGCCCAGCTAACAGCAGATACAGTGTTCATGAAGTACTGAATATCCATAATGGTTTTTTTGAGGAGTATGCATTGAATATATTTTCATACCTCTTACACAAATATAGAGAAGTATTTCAACTGCTGTCATCCCTCTTAGCCTCCTGCAAACCATCTGACCCATCAGCTTTGTTTGCTATTGCTGCAAAACTGGGGTTCAACTTCATGAATGAACTTTGAGGTAAGCTGAGGGAAGATACCCAAGTGGAAGACATCACCTCACAGATTCATATGCTGTTTTGTCCCCTTTTAAAAATGGTATAACTTTCTTAAATAATAGTGGGCTGATGTTTGGTCTTATTCTCTTTCCCTGTGGGGAGACATTTTGGACTCCTATAACATTTTTTGTGTTGGGGGGCCAAGTCATGCACATGTGGGTATTTGTGCCTACATATCTGCCTTTCTGTCCCAGTTTGCAATGGTTACTACATACTCCTGATGGAGAAAGCAGGACTAAAATGCAGCTTGAAGGGATACAGGAAGCTGGAGAGCCTGGTGGTAATAGCTAGCATCTCTTGAGGAGTGACTCCATGTTCCTGAGCTGACCCCCAAGGTAAATAGAACACACTTTGCTAGAAATCCTCTGAGTCAAGCTTGTCTCAGTTGTGCAAATGAACTTAGATAATGAAACAGTTGTGGTTTTCAAGTTTGACGCATCTAATGAACCTCTGCTCCTTCAAATTTGTACTGAACATCTTTCTCCCTGTAACCAGTGAGTAAGAGGAACATAGTTCAAGTATCTTCCCTCATCCTATTTCCTGATAAGACACATAAATATTGCCAAGTTAGTTTTCCGAGAGAAAATGCAAACACTCTGGCTTTCAATGAGCAATTGTGAAATAAACTGTTTCCTCTGTTCTTTTAAAATACCAGTTATAGCTAATCAAATAAGAAGTATGAGGAGGACCACGTAGTTCCTTCCAAGGCCTGAAGAGATCATGCAGTGGCTCAAAAAACTCAGTAAAATCAAACCCAAAATAATCCCAAATGATGACAGGACATGTCCAGTGGAATGGCAGAGATAGTTCTGAAAGTCTGAAGTTCTACAGGAATTGATGTTTCTGAGTCATCCAAGATCCCCTATTGGTAAGCAAAATAACAAAATGGAGAAAATGCCTGGTGTACCATCCATTGGAAAACAAACAAATCATAGAGAACTTTGCCAAGATATAACTCAGACAGGCAATTAAACAGGGAAAGCATTCCTGCCTTAATCTTACTGTGTGTTTGTTGGTCTTAAACTAGAATTAGAACTTGTAGATCTATGACCTGTATATAAAATAAATAGAAAAATTCCTCCTAGAAGAGGGATTCTTTTTGCATAAAAAGTGATGTTTGGCAGAGATGGCTGTGCACTAGAAGATTTGACTTTCAAATATTCTCACAAATCAAAGCAATTTCTTGATGAACCAGTTTTACTATTCTGAACCCCAAAGAAAAGCATCCCCAGGTGATACAAACTGCAGCTCTGACCTGAAGAGCTGCAGCTGAAGCCCTGTTTCAGTTGACAATTGGAATTCATTAACCAGGCCAAGCATGGCAGTAGGAGCATGGCAAAAGAGTAAATACCTAAATACCTTAAAACCAAGCTCACCCTTCCCTCCTTTTGCCCTTAGTCCCCAGATCCCTAGAGATCCTTCCCTCTAAATTAGTGTTCCTCCTTTAGGCTCAAAACTCTTAAATACCTGTAGAATATCCCCTGAACCACCTCTTGACCTATGTTTTAAAATACTTTGAGAGCTTGATTCACCTTTTGCTACTGAAACGCTGCCTTCTTTTCAGGGTAAGAGTGACAAAGCCTGGGTTGGAAAGAATTTCTTCCATTTGTAAAATTTACTGACTTTTCACAGGTGCTTCGTACACAGGGGAGGGTATCTCAATCTGCTGGATGAGTCCATGAAAGGAAGGGCTGGGTGACAAAAAAGAAGACTGTTGCTGGTGCCTCTGTGCAGCTCTCCTGGCTTCAGCCTTGGGAAGTGTCCCTGGAATTTGTTTCTGTATCGAGGGAGCCATGGGCAGTAACTCTCTGCCATTAAGAGAGGGAATCAGAAAAGCTGGATACTGCCCCGAGTGCCTCTGATGCCTCTGCTCACTCCTAAACCGTGGGGACTGTCAGGGCTTAGCAGAGACACGGGCTGAAGGAAATCTGAGCTGGTGAATGACCATCTACACCCAAACTTCTGCAACTTCATGTGCAAGTACCAAAACCAGGGTGGATATGGGGTCACAAAAAAGCTGTTTCTAAAGGCACTTTTTAGAAGAACCTCATTTTAAGGCAACACCAGCCCTGCAAATAACTTATTACACTTATTTATAAGATGCTCATGAATAATTTATACTACATTAACTTGTAAATGTGATAGCTTTTGAAATCATTAGGCTCCAGTAGCTTGCTTTGTAAGTCCATGGGCTGGATCTCATTATTAAAAGCTAATTGGCTCATTCAACTGGAACACATTCTGTCAAATAGCTATGCTAGTACTCTTCTTTTTATTACAACAGATTATATTAATTCTAAAAATATTCCAGAAATGTCATAATGGAAATATTTAATAATAAAAATATAACATTCTATACAAGTAGATAATTTCATTACAACTTTAAAAAGTTTTCTAAGACTCGGTAAATGAGGTTTCAGGATTATGATTATTTTTATGAATATATGGTATTAAAAATCTCTAGTATATACATAATTTATTTAAATAGTAAAGATTATAGCTTATACATGGGAGGGATGTTTTTGAAGTGTTCATTTGGATGTGTGAGAAGCTTGGATCTTTGTTTAAAAAGTTATGCTGCTGAAGTTAGATTTCTAAGCCATGTTTGGCACTAGAAAGGACACAGATCACAAGTAAGTGCAAGCAACATACCCACAACAGCAGGGTGAAGGGGTGGGGCAATGCCTGAGGCTGCTCTTGTCCCAGTCACAGGGAAAGACTGTGGCCATCAGTCAGTAGCAGTCTATTTTTTTTTTCCATGATAAGTATTATTTATTTGCTGTTGAATTTTAATACAGAGAAAACACTGCATTTTCCTTCTTCACTGTTCTTCCTATGGGTGTCATTCCAGCCACTGTGAAGAGAAATTCGAGGAGGAGAGGCAAAATAGGCACTGACTGAGCATTTCCCACAGCCAGCACAGCTCCACAAGTACCAAACCCAGGTGTCAGAAACAGCCCAAGAACCACCTGGGCATCACCACGGGGAAGTTTATCTTTGTACAAATTATTTATTCCCCATTCCTCCCATCCCACCCTCCCTATGAAAATAATCACATTATTTTGTACCCGTCCAGCACAATACCAGAGGAGATGTTCTGTAGAATGTGTCTTTTTTTCAGCATAAAGCAAAATGCCATTTACGTCCATTTCTGCTAAAACCCTGGCTTTGGGAGAAGAGCCTCTGTAGGAAAAACAATTGCCACTCAGTATAAAAAAAATCCAGCTGGTTTGATAGTAATTATCTGTTGTTGGATTTGTAAAGTATTTGCTATATAAATTATCCAAACATTCTTTTTTTCCCCCAATATTTTGGGTTCATACTTGTCTTTCCTTCAAATTTAAACAGTTTTAAACTTCAGTACTTTTAAATCCCTATTACCAGTTTTTAAAGGGATTAGGGTAAATGGTTTTTATTGTGCAGTCACAATACTATTGGCTTCAAATACATCTTCTTGGATTTCCTGTTCAGAAGAAAAAAAAAAAAGGAGGAATTTAAATAATTCACAGCAAAGCTACAACGTCTGCTTCTGCCCTGATGAATGTTTCCCTTTAGGAAAGGCAGTTCTCTTATTAATATAACATCTGGCTTTCATCTTGAATAAATACAACAACTCAAAAGCAGGAGAAAAAGAGTAGAAAAATGTGGATTTTCTGGCATATCAAGTAGCCAAAAGGCCTAATTAACAGAAATAATACCTCACAAGCAATGCTGCTTGTGAAACTGCCATGAATGAATCTTTTGGGACAAGGTGTTTCAGACGGTCCACTTGGTCACCTGGAGAGTTGGGAGGAGAGGGATGGCAAGAGGAGCAGAGAACAGCTCAGATTTGTGGCTCTGCAGGTCCCAGCAGCTGCTGCTGGAGGGCCCTGCAGGAGCCTTCCCTGTAGGAAGTGCAGCAGGAAAGCTGTGCAGTCCCACTGGCAGCTCTGGGCCACAGCCACATCCCATGTGGCACGTGCAGCCAGCTGCCCTTGGCTGCCCTTGGCCCTTGTCAGGCAAAGTGTCCCACTCCTGCAGGACCCACTCAAGGGCCTCTTGCCTTCTAAAATGCAGTTTTGATAACGAGACTTGGTGTTTAGAGAGAAAGTAAAGAAGTTATTTAATAATTTTGGACTTAAATCAATGAAAAAAACCCAAAACCAAACCAATCAAACAAATGAAAAAGAAAACCTAGAAAAAAAAATCCTCCAGAAAACCAGTGAAGAGGGCAGGGATTTGACAGATGTCCCAGAGTCATTTTGTATCCCTGCTGCAGAGTGGGAGAGTGGACATATGCCCATGCTCCTGATGGAGGTATGGACCCAAATCAGCAGCTGCCGTGAGCGGGGTCTCTCTGGATTGAAGCCAGTTCATATTTCTTGCCTCTCTCCTTTCCTGTGGGGAGAGCACTGATCTGCCCTTGTCCATCAGTGAGCAGACAGACCAGGCTGGCCAGAGCAGTGCAGTTGGGTTTTCGTGTGCTGGCAGTCCCCAGCTGTTATCCCTGCTGGCTGTGAGTGCCCTGGACAGGCCACAACGGGGCAGGGACTGCAGCTCTGCTGGGAGGGCAGCTGCAGCGTGGGGCTGATGGCACAGGGACCTCCTCAGCTGCTGGGAGGTTCCTGAGCAGAGTTTGTTGCAGATTAGAAAATCTTTGTGTTCACTGCGGCTGCTGTCTGGAAGCTGAGCCCAGCCTGCACAGGAGTGGTTGGCAGGAGGGCAGTTGGATATAAATGCCTTTTTATTTCTGTTCCATTTGAGCTGCTGTGAAGCACTTTGATCTGAAAGCTTTTGTAATTTAGAAATTTTAAATTTAATGTTATGACTTTGAGAGGCAGCTAATATCATGTTTAACTTTCATGAAGACTTATCTATTGTTATTTTTTTTTAAATAAATCCTTTTGGCCTTGCACTGTAAGGAAATGAGCCCAAGGAAATGAGCCCAAGAGCTGGATCTCTCACAGGGTCTTGTATCTTCTCCCTTTATTGGGTCGGCTCCTGTCACCCTTAAAACTCTGCAGCTTCGCAGCATGCCCCTATAAGGTAAAATTCAATTCCTCCTTTCTGTAGAATGAAAAACTGATGCACAGAGCAGATAAATCACCTGCCCAAGGTCACAGTGTGTCTGAGGGAGCACTAGCACAGTGATGAAACCATTTCTATCCCATTTTGATAAGCCTGAAAGTGGCTCTTGTTAGGAAGCACTGGAATGCAATATCTGTAGCAATGGGGAAATATCTTTTCACCCCTTTTTCATGTGTACCTTTAGTTCTTTACAGCAAACCTTTATATAAGACTTGGTGGTAAATTTTAGCTACTAGTGGTAAGTGTGAATGAACAAAAGTAAATTTATAGGGAGCAGGCAAAATGTTGCAAATAAATTTGCAAGATTGCACTGTCTTCTATCCTGCAAGGTCCTCACAGGGACCAAGGCTGCCCCAGCCTGCCATACCGAATTCCCACTCACACAGATTGGTGTCTTTCAGCAGTTTCGGAGGTGAGTGACACCAGGAGGATTCAGTCAAGTTTTCTCATGATGGCCTGTTTCCATTAACTGAAAGTGAAGGCTTCACATGTCAAGATCTTATGTTTCAAGAAGCTCTTAGTTGTTGAATTGACTTTTGCTTGACAAGTACAATATTGTTAATGAAAAGAGAGGACTCACTTTGTCACTATGGTGAAAATAGAGAGGAAGATTTCTGTTGCAGGTTAGACTTGTCTCCTCCTGCGAAAAAACAGTATCTTATCTCTTGTGACTCTTCTCTTCCTAAACATATAAACATCGGTTGCCCAGAAAAGTGACATCAAAATGTAAGGAGACATTTCAGTCATCCTCGCCCACACGCCAAGGCAGTGGAATTTTCACTGCATTCTTTTGTTCCCCTAGCACCTGATTTCTTGTGGTTATCACTTCTGGACCCTGAGAGCCAGGCAAGTCACTCACTCATCTGCATCTTCACTTTCCCTCCCTGTCAGATCTCAAAGCAACTTAGTGGGCTGGTTCCTGCACTTTAGTGCATTTTGCTGATAATTCTCATCTGGTGATATGTTTTAGAGCACTAGATTGCTGCAAAGAACTCTTGGTGAAATATCATGTTTAAAACAGTGATTATTTGAAAACTCTGTAGAGAAGGAAGTTAGCTCAACAGAGATTCACAACTCCTTTGAGAGCCTGTCCCAGCACCCCCCAGCATCTGGGGGGATGCTGTCACCGAGCCCAGACAGAACATGGTGAGGTGCTCAATGTGCTGTGAGTGCTGCCGAATCCTTAGGTGGGACCAAGAAAAGACAGACACTCTCAGGAGTAATTGCAGCTCTGGAGATCTTGTGCAATTAGGAGGAAAATGCATTCCTGGATTCAGATACTGATACTCTGAGGTTTACTTTTTCATCTTGAAAGGCATAAAGACTTTGACAGTGGTTTTAACTGGAACACGTACAAGTTGATTTTTCCCACTGTCCCCGTATGTCTGCAGGAAATTACGACCGGGAAAGCGCCAAGCTGTGATAACTCCATCACCGCAAGGGTTTGTCTCTTGCTGCCTTTAGCCCTCCATTCTGATGGGTTTGTGTTAACCTCCTCTTCTCCTTCCAGTTACAGCGCTGGCCCTGGAGCTGGAAGCAGCAGCGCTGGCCCTGCGGCCCTGGCCGCCCTGCGAGCGCCACTGCGGCGTCAAATAGCCCCGGTGATGATGGGGAAAGCAGCAGCAGGAGAGGTGAGGAATTTTTCCTAGTCACAGGACTTTCTCAGCAGCACGTATTGTTCAGTCTTTCCATTTGTAATCATCACAGAGTGAGTCTTGCCTTACAAGAAAGAGAGGCACAGTCCTGCTGACATTGGATGCTCTGGCAGAGGGCTGCAGACATCAGTGGGGAAAAGACCATATTTTAATGGGTTTTGTCTCTTAAGTAGAACCTCAAAATGAGTTATTTTCTCCTTGTGTATAATCATCTCAGAAATCTGAAAACATTTATTTCTGTCACCAACAGAATAACTCTTCCCTTTTACAGAGAGAGAAGCGAAGTTCACGGTCTGTAGAGGTACCATTCATTTTGGGAAAAGGAAGTCTCAAAGGCACTTTTCTAAGTGATTACAGTAACTCCTGGGTAGCCCAACTGCACTCAGGTGTCACCTCACTCAGGGGCTGCCCCACTACTGTGGTCATTAAAAAACAGCTCTGCATTTACATGAGGTTGGGTTAAAACTCATCTTTGTGAAAGACTGCATTATTTAAAAAATCCCTCAGAGCCCAGCATCATTCTTGAAATCAGTTACCTAATGGGCTTTTTGATTTTTAATTATTATTATTTTTGACTGTGTCATTTACTGTACATAAATAAGGAGAAGATGATCTCTTTTGCTAAGCTTCTTTGCTGGTAGTAGTGGAAATCAGCTAGTATAATATTTGTCTTTTGCTTGTCTACTTGCTTTGTCTTCACATAGAAAAGTGTTATAAAAAACTTTCAAAACCACATTGCAATAGTTTTAATATTATTGCCAAATTAAGTATGACACTATTGGTAGTCTCTTGATCTTTGCAAAAACTTTCTCTTCAGCCTTCTGGGGAAGGTAGAGAGCAGAGGATGGAGCAAATTCAAGAGGTGAGAGCATTTTCAAATGACTATCATCTGAAGATCCAAACCCCCATGGCAGAGAATGGCTGCAGCCATGGGCATGGGACCACCATGGTCTCAGTTGTTTTCTCCAGCTGTGGAGGCATCCTGTGCATAAATTCTCTTGCTCTTGCTTTGCTCATGGCTTGGAATACCATATAATCACTATCAGTGCTTGTGCCTTCACTGGAACTCATTTTGTCTCAGGTATCTTTAAATGGGAATGAAAATGATATTGGTGGAACCCATCAATGCAATGGAACAGTTTTAGTGAGCAGGCAGACACTGGACATTTAGTATTTTCCTAAATCTACTTAATAACAATCCCTTTTATAACATGGTCTACTCCTGCCATTTATTAAAATCTGTGATTTGGGGGGAAGAAAAAAAAAGCAATATGTTTGAGCCTCAGAGGGTTTCAGCAGGGTTCAGTTTGTTTAAGTTGTCAAATGTTTATTAATTTCTTTCAGAAGAAAATCCTTATGCTTTGTTTCAGAGGGATATTTTATTAAGTTCAGACAAACTGAACTGGCTTTCAGCAAATAGCATTTGGCTCTTGAACCAGGAGGAAATAGCTTGGTATGGTGTCATCATATTACAAAAGTGATATTGTGACTAGAGGTCAGAAATTCTGGTGTTTGTTCACTTGTATTGAATGTATTGGATTTGTGGTGCATTATCTGAGTTCCTGTCAGTGCTTTTCTCAATCAGAATTTCACCCTAGTCCAGGAGGAAATGCAATGTGTGGTCTGTACTCCTAGAAACAAAGGGCTTCTGAAAATGTTGATGTCACTGTGGGTGGGTCCAGGACACTCGAGCTGCTCCGGGTGTGCTGAACACGTGGCCAGCCCGTGCCTGCCCTGGGACCCTGCCTTGAGTCTCATAAAGGCAGGCAGCTGCTGCTCGCCCACACGGGTGAGAAACACAACCCGTAGGGACTACAGACATGTTCATCACTCTGGGACAGCCTCTTGCACAGCCACCCATGAAAGGCTGTTTCTCTATATGCTTAGAATTTGGCTATAAACCCCCAGGCCTCCTGCCAGCTACAATGGTTAATGTGCCCGTTAACTTTTCCTCATCTTGGGCTGCTGAATTTCTTGGTGCCTTTATGCATGTCCCACTGAGGCCATTTTGCTGCTGCTTACCTTAGACCCTGGGCAGCTGCATGTGCAATAATCAATGGCTTCTCTGCCAATTACTCCTTCTAAACCAAGGGGAGCATGGCTTGCACTTGCTTCCTGTAAATTAATGTCAATAGCTCATCCCAGGAAGTGTTCAAGGCCAGGCTGGATGGGGCTCTGAGCAACCTGGTCTAGTGGAAGGTGTCCCTTCCCATGGCAGGGGGGTTTAAACTGGATGATCTCTAAGGTCCCTTCCAACCCAGGCCACTCTGTGATTCTATGAAATTCAAATAAACTGCTCATCTTCATAAGCCACCTAAAATTGTCTCTCTCCTATGGTGGAAAGGTCCCTGTGTCATGTCTCCCTGTGGATTTGCTGGCAGGGTGAGAATACCTGCTTCTGCTTTCCGTTCCTAAACACCAGTCTATGATGAGACAGACTCAGCCAGTGGTGTTTCCATACATTTATGGTTATCCCTTTATTAATGATAGAACAATCTCATGGGCAGGGATGAAGTGAGGGGAGGGAGGAGATAACAGCATAATTTTGGTGGGTTATATTCTATTTTCTTGTATAAATATTAATTATTTCACCAAGAATTGCAACTGATGTATCCACAGTTATCCACTGTTTATTAGATTTAATATTTTTTAAACCATATTAGCAAAAGCACAACTGAGGGAATCTCTGTGACAACTGACCAACAGAAAATTAATTAGGATTCTGAATCTCTACTGCTGGTATCTTAGGGCTCTTTGCTTCTCTAGATTAAATTCCATTAAACTCTTTATTGCAGAGAGCAGGGATCTTGGTACTGGAATCAAGCTCACATCTGCACCTGGATTTTCCTATTAAAAGTGGATAGAGTGAAAAGAATGTTAAATCTTTTTATCCAAGATTCAAGACATGCTAGACAGGACATACAAAAGATGTTTTCTTTGTTAGGGTTTATAATTTTGAGTGTTTACCTACCATGGATTTACAGTGGGTTATTTTCCTGTTTGTTTTGGAGTGTTTTGTGTGTATTTTGATGCTTAGAACACATCCTTTATTACCAATTGCCTGTCTGGGATCCCAGGATGAATGTTTGTCCTGTATTTTTAATGAGGCTGAAGTTAACATGGGCATGTTTGTTTAGCAACAACATACCCAACTCTTTGCATGTCAAGGCGCCTTTGTTTCTGTCCCACCATCATCAGCTCTTTCAGCAGGATCAGGGAATAAAGCTGGTACTTAACTTCTGATGTGGATGGAAAATGAAGCATTGAACCTGAACCTCCTCTCATTCATGTTGCTATAAAGTGTGAGTAACTCTAAGTCAGCTGAATTATATCAGAAAGAGGGAATTTGGCCAATGTGATTCACAGTCTTGCACAAACAAGATATTTGAGTCTGGTCTAAGGATCAGCTCTTGATTTTTGAACATTTAGCAGTAAGTCTTCAAGGAGCTACAATGCCAGAGTAATTAAAAAAAAGGGGGAAAAGAGGGAAATAAAAAAGAAAATGGTCTCCAGATTCCAGAAGGTATTGAAGGGAACATCATCCTTTCTCTCTATTCAATAGCTAATTTCTTCCTAGGAAATTCAGTTTCTGAAAATAAATGAAGTGTTGTGTCAAACCAACTGGCAGCACTGAACGAGAGCAGTAGTTTATGTCCCTGTGTGCTTGTGTTACAGTCAGATCTTGTGGCTGTCTGCTTCAGAATCAGGATGGAGAGTTCAGAGATGAGGTGGCAATTTTGAGCTCTTTCACAGATTTCTCCCCTGTAAGCCTCAGTAACTCACTCTGCTTTGATTTTCCAGATAGGAAAACAGCGTTTGCCATCCCCTCCTTCCTGTCATGGTTCCTCAGGGGCTGGTCAAGGACAATGATGCTTCCACTGTTACCAAATCTGGCATCATCCAGAGCAGGAACTACCTAGCCCTTGGCTTGCATTATGTCTGGTGCACTGGCTCTTGATCTCACCCGGGGCTTTGGAACACTGCCTTGAACCTGATGAATTTAGTGTATTATACTCAGCAGAGCCTGAGCACCCTCCAGCCGTGGCCAGCAGCACTGGGGAGCCCCCTTGTGTGTTCCAGTGCACGTTTCTGGATGCTGTGTGCTTCTGAAAAATGTTTCTGTGGCAGAAAGACCCTCAGCTTTTCTTTTAAAACATTACTATTAAACCAGTATTTCTGAGACATGCCTGAGTAGTGGTATGTGGTGGTTGCTAATATTTGGTTGTTACAGTGTTTGTCTGAGAGCTGTCTTCATTCTTCCGCAAAAGTAGCTGGATGAATGTCCTGCTTTCTCACTGCTCAGCTATGTATCCCTCCATAAAACAGAAAGAGAAAGAGCCCTGGCAGCTCCATATCTGCTGATGCTTTGCAGCTGCTGAAGACTGTTCTTCCTCAAGTGCTGCCACAGAATCAGCACAGCCTGGAAGAAGTGGGGTGTGAGAACAGAGAGTTTAAACTACTGCCCTCCCATGGTGTTCAATAATGTCTCTTTTCTCTCTATATTTATGTCTTTCAAGCATAGTCCAAGGATCTGTGTTGCCGTGCAGGGCAGTGTCAAGAAGCTGCGTGGTACTGAGGGCACTGAGCAGCCCAGAGCAGGGACGGGGCCTCCGGCTGACTGCTGCGAAACATTGAGGGGAGTAATAGATGGGTTTGCTGGACTTGAGGGAGTTTGGAGCCTCTTTTGTGGATAAAGGTTATACAGAGGCTTTCAAAACTTGTGAAATCATTTTAGCTCAGGCAGGGACAGATATGACATGAAGGTCTCCAATGTGTTTATAGCCAAGGAACCTCTTGGAGCTGGAGGAGGGAACTCTGAGGTGCCAGTCCCTCGCCTGGCAGCAGCTCCCACAGAGCCACCATCCATGTGCCAGTGCTAACAGTGTCCTCTGCAGGACTCCAGATGATTTTAGAAATGGTTTTCCCTTCAGAAAGCATCAATGTTTTTCCTTCTTACTGATGAGCTTTGCCTTCTCTCGGAGCAGGGCTTTTGTTCACAGTGCAGTGAAAAGACACGAGCAAAGATGAGTGTCCTCAGTTGCTTCTGCCCTCCATGTTTTATTTCCTGCTGCTGTTCATTCTGCTCCTCCACAGAGGAAGGTGCTGACTCGTTCCTCTGCCCTCTGGGGACAGGAACACTCAGCACCCCGAGCACACCCTGGTCCTGACCCCGTCCCGCAGCAGAGACGGGAACGGGACGTTGTTCTCCACACTGTGCTCCCACCAGGCCTTGTCAGCAAAGCACGGAGAAGGCCGTGCACGTGCTGATCACCTTGGGATAAGACAAGGGGGAATGGCCTTCAGCAGAAACAGAGCAGGATTAGATTAGATATCAGGAAATAGTTCTTTACTGTGAGGGTGGTGAAACAGGTTGCTCAGAGAAGCTGTGGCTGCCCCATCCCTGGGAGTGTTCCAGGCCAGGCTGGAGGGGCTCTGAGCAACCTGGTGTAGTGGAAGGGGGGCATGGAACAAGTTGATCTTCAAGATCCCTTCCAACCCAAACCATTCTGTGATTCTGTGATTCTGTGATCACATATTTGCACTTGCTAACAGAGTAGGTGAAGTAACAAAAACATTTGAATTTGGGGCCACTTTGCCATCTCCCTGAAAATACTTCTCAAAGGTGTGAATAACTCTGTAAACACACAGCAGTGGAAAGCCTGCATTAAGATTTAAACCACTCAGATCTCAACATCACAGTGAATTAAAGCAAAAATAACCATGCTGTGCATTTAATCAAACAAGGTCTATTTCAAGGAAAGCTTTGATTTTTTCTCTGGCTTTTTCTGCATTTTGTTTAAATGTGCTCTGGCCATATTCTACCTCTGACTGCTACAGTCTGATGCTCTCTTTGGAAAGACTTCTGATGGTTTTGGGAGAATTTGTACATTTCTACTTCTAATCCTACAACTCAATAAAAATTTTAATTTCTGATTCAATTAGGTCTGGCTCTAACCCAACCTGAATGTCCCTAGGCCTCAGGAATGACATTTCATTTTGAAAGCATTTTTCCAGGCTTGGCAAGGTAAGAAAAATGAAGCTCTCATTAAACATAGGAAGGCAACATGTTGTTTGGTTTGCAGTTTAATATTTCTGTTTCCAGACAGCTTCTCAAGGAGTGGCTTTGCTCTTGTACAACAAAAGCATTACTGCTTCTAGGCATTGTAAAGCTTTGCAGGAATAAAGCAAGAAAGGCTATCTACAGTGAACAGGAAGTCCCCAGACCCTAAACAGAATATATGGGCATAATTTACTGAAATAATGTGAGTTTTTCAAGGTGGTCACTTTTCACACTCTCAGCAGTCCATCAAGGTATAGAAAGAGCAGAAAGGCTCAATAAAAACAAAATAAAAAAAGGAAAAATTAAAAAAGACTGAAAGATGAAGAAAAATTATATAAGGCAGAAATGAAACACTACATTAATTATCTTGGAATGACCTTTTAATCCCTGTGCTTGGTTCGTTGGGTACCTGCCCCAGAGTTACCTGCATTCATCATCAGTGGCATTTGGCTGGTCATGGGGATTCTGGCTTTTCCTCCATTGCTGTACATAAAATAGACACTTTGCTTTGTCTCCTGCTGCTCATTACCTGATTTGAGGGGGTCATTTATGAACACTTCTCTCATTTTTTCTTTTCTTTGGAGATAAAATATAATGCTTGTCAATGTGGCAGCTAGAATTATGCAATGTTATGTCTGTAAGTGACACCATTCTGAGGAATGTGGCTACACAGCACAGCCAGTGTTACAGTCTGTGATGACTTAATGTTTAAATGATCTGTAGAATGAATGATCTGCTGAAGCCCAGCTCAGGAAGCCTGCAGAGCTCATCCTTCTCCTTCCTGGTCCTGTGCCACTCTGGGTTAATATAAATAATTTTCTCATGCTAAAAACAAGGTTGTGTCAGCTCCCTGATGGGATGTGGTGCACCTGTCCTAAGTGTGTACCAAAAAATTAGTTGATGGAGAGTTTTATTCTGAAAGAGTAGAGGACAGACTATTGAAATATTTTTAGATGCATAAACAGGGAGACTCCTTGAGTGATTTTTGAGCCCTTCCTGGGACCTGTGATAATGTGGTCCAACACCTTCAGAGGTCTGGTTGTCTTGTTGTTTTCCCTGTCTCAAAGAGCCCCTTGGGGGTACCACAGAAATCATTCTTTATCCCACTGGGAGTTTTCTGCTACTTGCCAGACAAGCAAGTCAGCTTTGAGCAGAAGTCACTGTCTGCTGGGTTGGAGGAGCCTGAGATTGTTACACAGGGAGAAGTTTGTGTCATTATTCAGTATTTCGCTGACAACATAAACCCAGAAACATGATTTCATGGACTTTATTTCACAAAGTAGCTAATGCAAATAGTATTTAAAAAATAAATACTGCCAAACTTGCAGATGGAGCCTGAGGGAGTCCATGGGGCCCACATGGCCAGAAATCCTGGCCAAAAACTCTGCCAGGGAGAGGGAAGCCCACTGCAGACAGGGATGACTCTTTTCCCATGCTTAACCCTGTTTTCTGGCCACCAACTGTGCCAAAAAGAGCTTTGAGAGTCACCTGGGGTGCTTTTCTAAAATGTGCTGAAGGCCACCACAAGAAACTGCAGTGGCATCTGATCTTAGCTGGTGGCACAGATCACAGCCAGAGTCAGGTCCTGTTTGCCAGTGCCATTCCATGTTTCCCCATTCAGCACCACCACAGTTTGTGCTGACGAGTCTTCCTCTCGTGGTGCTTTCACACTTGACAGTGAAGTGGCATTTCATTAACTCCATAACACTCTCCTCAGTGACACTGACATGCTGTAGAGCTACTGCAGAACTATTTTAACTACATTACTTTAGGTAATTTACTCTGCTAATCATCTTCAGGTACTTACTATTATTTAAATGTGTATGGTTTAATGGATGACAGCAAATTTTGCCTTTCTGCTGGTACCAAAACAGACACCTAAGAATTCACTCCATCCTTCAGCTGCCTCTGCCTCTGCATTTCTGAAATACACACAGAAAAATCAGATAACTGCAACTCAGCCTGTTGCCATAAAACATAACCTTTTCAATCAATTTCTCAGCAAATCACTATTCATTACCTGAAACAGGCAATATTTGTGAGCATTGCATAGAAAATATAGTAAGAGGTATTAAGTTCTGGACATTTAATTTTTTTTTGAGACTATTATTTATTGTAAATATTACCAACTTAATAGCAGCAGATGGGTTTACATAGTTGCATAATCCCAATGCCAATAGTCTCTCTCCCAGAGAGCAACCTTCTGTAAGTGAGCAGAATTAATGCAAGGTGTTATTTACTCGGTAGTATCAGTGTGGTACCTTCAAACTTGGTGGACCATGAAGAGACACAGTGAGCCTTTGTATTACAATAGATCAGTGACACAAGCTGGGGAGTGTTAGTGATGGGCAGGGATTTAAGCATTGCCAGCTAGTGAGCAGGGTGAGTGCTGTGAGACAAAAATCTGTCCAGCTGTGTATCTGACCACATGGCCAGTGTTTCTGAAGTTCAAATCTATGTAAAAATTGTATGTCTAGTGCCTAAGACTCCTATTCAAACGGAGTAACTTTGGAAAAACTTTTTTTTTTATTCAAAGAAGTTAAGAACAAAGACAAGCAAATATGCAAGTCTGATAATGCACATGCATCCCTAGGTAGAACATCTTTTCTCTGCAAAGAGGAAAAAAAGCTTTTAATTGGAGTAAAGCCTTCAAGAGGAATGTTTCTACAAAAATGGGGGGGGGGGCAGGGGGAGAAGAGGCTGTTTTATTCCGTTTACAACTCTTTTCTAAGAATGGATTGTGATAAAGACAGGAAACTGGCACAGGCATTATGAGTAAGATTATTTGTTCCTTGCTGATGGCCATTAGCATTGTCAGAAATTTACATACAGAGAAAAGCTCAACTGCCTCCCCTGCTGAGATTACAACCTGACTATCATTGGCAACACACCTGAGACACTTCACAGTAAATTCAATACCACAGTAGACAGACTTTTAAAAAGTTAAGGGCTTTAGGATTTTATCTGCAGCACGTGCCAGCCTTTTTAACAAGATCAGGTGCCTTTCAGTGTAAACAAACAGACTCGAATGTGGACTATTAGAGGCAATACCTCAGACATAGCCTCCAAGTAGACTTGTTTTCCCTCCTGCAGACAGCCCAAACCAGATAAAGGAATAAAACAACCCAAAAGAAAACAGAAATTACTGACAGCAGAAGAAATCTGACAAGGCTGCAGTCTCAGCTTGAGAATTCAAATCAGGTCTTGTTTTCTCTTAATTAGTTGAACATTCATGGCTAGAAATTACCTAGAATGGGGTGAAAAATGCTAGGGGATGGGAGGAAACCACATATTTACCTTCTGTCTCCTGGGTTAGTGACTCCCTGAAGGCTTTCACTGCCTATCTGGGAAGGAGATGAGCATGTTGGCTGGGTGAGCAGCTGTGTCTGTGCAGCTGGGGCTGTGGCTGGGGACACACAGCACCCACTCATGCTCCTGATGGGGACTGGAGGAAGGAGGTGCAGCCATAGATGGACACATACCATGGATAGACCCTTGCACCCCACCTGTCCAAAGGATTTTTGTTCTCTTAAACTTCATTGTAATTATTATTGGCCCAGCTCCTCACTCCCACCACTTGAGTTCTGCATGACAGATATGGACCATTATTCCCCAGGTAAGGACTTCAGTCCTCTGTCCCTGCTGCTGTCAACAGTGCACAAGGTATCAGTGGTCTGTTCTTATTGCTTTGCTACCCTCACTTATCTTATGGGATTTCTACCACCTATTGCCCTTTTTATTTCCTTGATCTTCTTCAATTCCATTTCAATTTTTAATCCCCCTCAAGGAATGGCCTACTTACCCTATGGGTCACCTATGCTGTAGAGGGGGACAATCACTTGGAAGTTTACCCTTGCCCTGCTCCTGGCTATGTTTGGAGTCACTTTCTTGTCAGCCCTGTTTTGAAGGGCTATGTGATTATTGCAGCCTGCCCACAGCAGCACAGGTTATAAATGTATAGATGAGTTTGTGGCATTTTCCTCCGTAGCTCTGCTGTGTTTTTGAGTGGCTTCCGGTGGCAGTGCTGTGGATTTTAAAAAGAATTGGCATGTGCCCAGCAGCTGCTGCTCTCCTGTACAACAAACTAAGAACTGCTTAGCCTTGGCAAGCTCACAAGCACTGGTTTGGGAAATGCAATAAAAGAAATACTCTAACGTACACTGTCTTTCCCTTGACTTCAAAGGGAGCTGGGAGCTCAGTTCAGCCATGCACAACTCTGCTCTACTTCCACATCACTCCTGAAAAGCTAGACAAGTATCATACCAGTGGGAGTGTATCTCTTTGGAGACAGCAAGAAAAAGGGATGAAAGCCAGGACCTGACAGTTGTACAGGGCTGGCAAGGCTATAACACTGCCTTCAGTTGGGACTTTTCCAGGTTCAATTACCTCTGAGGATTGATCAGCCTGTTGTGTGCAGGAAAAAAAAGTGTGATTCACTCACTGTTAGCTAATTTATTTCTGGAAACTAATTACAGAACATTATTGAAGTATTCTGTAATATTATGATGGGCTTCTAGATAAGTAAAAGAGCTGAAGCAGTCTGGTGAAAGATGGAGTATGATTCTGCATTGCTTATCTTTACCCTGGGCAAAGCATGGCTGGCAGTTGTTCACAAATGTATGTTACTTCTAATGACATGGCAATTTTCACACTGGGGAAGAATAATTCATGTAGTTGCATACTACAGACCCCACTTTTATAAGCATCACAATCTCTTTTTTTCCCCCAAATTTCACATTTTGAAACAGGTCCCAGGTTTTGCTTTTAGTGGCTGCCTGAACTGGCATTCCTACAACTCAGACTGGTTTTAGGATACATAGTATTACTCAGAATCTGCTGTACTTTCTAATAAATAGTCACTTGACTCAACTTCTTATTTAACATACACTTCACACACTGTAGAGTTTAAATTCAATTTCCTTTCCAAGTCTGTTTCAATGAGCAGAGAAATGAACAGTACTATTGTGTTGAAATTAGCTCAGCATTTTTCTGCAGGCTGGCTGTCTCCCTGACTTCTTCCAGAAAGGGCTGAACTATGCATTACCTTGCTGTGGACAGCTACACTGCTCTGCCTTAAATCTGGGCAGGCTCAGTGAGCTGGAAGAAAATACTTAATATTCCTTGATATCAGCACATGCCAAGGGGGTAATTTTTTTTCCCCCAGCCAAACCCTGTCTCTTATATTCTCTGATGTAGCACGGAAATATGGCAGTTAATATACAGGTTTTTATCTCGGCTGAAGGCCTCTTAAAAATGACACTCTTATCTGTTATCCATCAAAGAGTGTCAAAGGCCAGATCCAAAGTAAGCAGATTTCTAGGGTTTGCCTTCTTTCTGTCCAGAAGTGATCCAGGGCTTGAGGACATGCCAGACAATACATAAGTTTTCAAAATTGTACTGTTTTTATATATGCATACAGACAAAATGCAAACATAATGTGTATATGTTACGTAGCTGCTACAGAAACAAGTATGAAAAATCCAGATATGAAAGCATTTCATTTTTTTTGTTTTTCTGCTATAAATTCTTTTGAATATGTATTTATTTTTATCATTGTGCTGGAGAATACTTTTTTCCCCACTATATATTTCTTTCTCCCAATGGAAGCAGATTTTATTCTTATTTCTCCAGCCATTGTCTGGTACAGTAATATGACTCATCCCCCAAATCCTGGGATATAGAGTAAATCATCTGCAATCCACATTTACAGCCATTCATTCTCAATAACATAGTTCCAAGGAGAGCTAATCCTTTATACTTTTTTACAGGAGAAAGTGAGTGTTTTCCTCTGGAAATGTCTTCACTGGTCATTGAATGCCTTTCCTGTTCACTTTTGAAAGAACACAATTAAGTATCTGATTAGATCTGTCATCACACTCAAGAGAGCAGGAAGTCATGGCTGGGCAGAAATACCTTCCTACAGCAGCGACTCCTTTACTCCAGGGATCCATCAGCCACACAGTGCTGCTATAACAATGAACCCAAACAAATGCTGAATGATATTTTAAATATGCTTTAATTGATAGTATTTTACTTTCCCTCAAAAGGAAAAAAATAATGTTTGCCAGCTGGGATAGTTGGGATGCTTTCCTCTGTCTGTGGGGCTGGCTTCTGTGAGAGCTGCTCAAGGAGCAGTTTGCTGGCCTGGACAAATGCTCCCTCCTGCCTGTTCCCTGCCTCTGGCCCAGCTGTGGGCCCTCAGCACAGCCCTCCACGGTGGTGGTGGATGTCCAAGGACTGTGCCATGGGATCTGTGTGCTGCACAGCTCCCTTAGCTCAGCGCCAGGACTTGGGACCGAGCTGAAGGGACTGGGTTGGTTCTGGCTGACTCCCTTGGTTTCCTCACCAGTCAGTTTGTCCTGTCCCTTCCTCCCCAGGCCAACAACAACCAGAATTCAGCCATATTAAACTGATATCGACCTGTTGGAGCAAGTCCAGAGAAGGCCACCAAGTTGATTAGAGGGATGGAGCACCTCTCCTAACAGGAGAAGCTGAGAGAATTAGGATTGTTCAGCCTGGAGAAGAGAAGGCTGTGGGGTGATCTGATTGTGGCTTTCCAGTACATAAAGGGAGCTGACAAGAAAGATGGAGAGGGACTCTTTACAGGAGCATGTAGTGACTGGACAAGGGGAATGGCTTCAAACTGAGAGTAGGTTTAGATGAGATATTAGCAAAAAATCCTTTACTGTGAGAGTGGTGAGGCACTGGAACAGATTGCCCACAGAAGTTGTGGATGCCCCATCCCTAGAATTGTTCAAGGTCAGGTTGAATGAAGCTTTGAGCAGCCTCATCTAGTGGAAGGTGTCCCTTCCCATGGCAGGGGCTTGCAATGAGATGATCTTTAAGGTCTCCTCCAACTCAAACCTGTGATCAAGTCTGTGATTCTGTATCAGCAGTGGCTTTCTCCAGGGAGCTCTGGAAGGATCAAGGCCATGAGTACCAGTAAGATGGTAATCAGCATTTCTGGTGTCCAGCTGAGATTGCTGGCTGCAGCTTCCAGCCAGCTGGTAAGGATGCGATGCTAGGTAAGGAAAGAGGCCCAAAGGAGTGTTCAACTCTGCTAGAATGCCTTGCTAAGCAGCAAAACTAATAAGCTGCTTTGCAGCACTGAGGTCCTTTGTGAATCCCTTAGAAACACCCCCCAGCCCCATTTTCTTTAGGGTTACGGTGGAAACATGACTCCACAACAAATCCCATGTTGAAATCCTGTTTATTTAATTATTGCAACTCAGCCTTAAGGCTGTGATTATGCATCCAAAGATGTGTTAATGCCCACTGTTGTTTTCAGGATCTTCCTTTCTCTTCATAGTGCCATGACATTCACATCCTTCACATCCCAACACAAAGGCTAAACTTTGTATGAGGTTACTTTCTGCTGCTGGCTGCAGACGACAACAAAACAGTCTTATCATCTACATTTTGGGGTTATTTAACTTTCTTTTGGAGGTATGGATCTGTAACAGCTTGAGAACTATTGAAATGCAAAGTCACACTGCAGGGATCTTGTCAATATAAATTCATTGTACCGGGCTTATGGATGGAACTGCTTGATTCAATATATCAGGCAAATGTCCATTAATTTTCTGGTGATGCTGAAGGAAGGAGGCTGACAATAAATCTACAGAGTAACTTTCTAGCTAAGTGGTTTGGAACTTGTATCAAACCATTTCTAACTCTTAGTGTCTATAAATAACATTATTTTTGGTTTGTTTCAGATGTGTCTATCTTAAATATCTTTATAACTTGCTTTAGTTTTAGCTGTTTTGGGTGGTTTGCAACACACATGGACAATTATTTGTTTATCTACATTATGTGCTGTATTTATGTAATGCCATAACATTATAAGGTTTGTTAAAGTTGTAAAATGCCAGTTACATAACCCAACGGGTAAAACACCAAGTGTTGGAAGTCTTCATTTAACTATTCAATTATCTCACATTTAGAGTCATTTAACTTTTAAAATCATTTTTTGTTTTACTGATATTTGTGACCTCTGTACCTTGAAACCCCTGGTAACATTATTGTTTTACCACAGCGGTGAGTGTATTTCTGGGTACTGCTTGGTATTTGTATATGTTATCCTTAATGCATATTTAGGTTTAAATCACACTGGATGTGGGTTTGAGGTCTCTGCAGTGTGTGACATGGAGGAATTGGCCCATAGCAAGGTAATTTTTTTAAAGTGCTGATTATCCCCATGGTTTATTAAGCACTCTTCAGACAAATATGCAGACACTAAACAGATTCGTGCCTCTTCCTCAGTCAAATCTTGCAGCTGTTTGGAAACACACAACAGCTGTATGTGATCCTTGAGATAGGGAAGTGCAAGATGCCTTTTCTTTTGACTTTTCAGGGCATTTAAGGCAGACTGCATTAAATGACACATGTTGTGCTGTCATCATTTCTAATCTTCCCTGTCCAGAAATGCTTGGAGCCTCTGTTGACAGGAAAGTCAGCAGCCTTGGCTCATTTCAGAGGCTGCAACATGAGCAACCTCTAGGCTTTCTTGCTGTAGTGATGGTAAAGAGTTGGTCATCCCCTCTAGTCCTTAGATGGTTCACCCACATCAGATCTTCACTGGGTAAGTATGAAACTCACATGAAAACTCCTACACCTGTTGGAATGCTTAAATTCCTGTCAAAAAATGGGTGTCTGAGCATCTTAATTGCTCCTGTACACTGGACAAATTATTGCTGAAGTCCAGAGAGTATCCTGCTGATCAGGTAGTTTCCCCCATCTCCCACCTTGCAGAGGTCCTACCAGCTCATGTATCATTGTATTTTTCAACACAGTTCCGTAAGTATTTAATATTCAGAAAAGTGCAGCAGCTTCAAGAGAAGAGTGCTTCCTTACAGATAATCTTGTGGTGCTCATTCTTCTGCAGAAGCTGCTTCACTTTTCCCAGTATAGTCAGATTAGTCCTGCACAAGCCGTAGTAAGGAGTTTCAGCACCCAAGCTCTTGGACAAATTCACAAGCTGAAGTAATTCCCTTGGGAAATAGGAGATAACAGCCCAAACACCCATGCCCCTTATGGATCTAGAGCCTCTTTGTTTCACATTATTTTCATGCTTCTGATATCAAAGACAAACTGTGTGTTGTGAGCAGCAAGCTTGTTATGCTTGAGTAGATGAAGCATAGTGGATTTTGAAAAGAGTTAATTATTTTAGGGAGACAAATGTGCAACATCATCAGCTTTAGATAGTTCAAGAGACAAGGGAATTAACAGGATGCCTTATGATGTGAATTAATGTATCCATCTGAAATTTTTTTTTGCCTTTATTATAGTGTGTGTGCAGATTTTCAGGACTTTGATGATATCTAGATCTATTAATCAAACCCAAATTCACTCAAGGTGAGAAGAAGGGGAAAAGTAAAAGCCATTTCTGGTTTGATATTAGTCACAAGTTCAATGCTAAGGTCTGGTAATTATTTGAGTAGGACCTCCTTTTGCTAGCTAGTCAGAAGACATTGAATTTTATTAAATGGGATTACTGGGTCATGACATCCACTGTATTGTGAAGAGCACTTGATCAAGGAGAATACAATGAAATAACCTTCAGACAAGGTTGTCAACACACAAAGACATCTTAAATGAAAAGCACTTTACTGTGAAGCAAGTCCAGCAAACTTTGGGGAAAATTTCCTTTGTTTGTAAAAGAAAGATACTTTACTGCACACTCACAGATCAGGTTCAGAACTCAGAAAAGGGCTTCCATTTTGTATACATCAAATAGCTGCTCCACGTGGACTCAATGCAGTGAACAGTCTGGGGGTGGGCTCTGCCTGCAAGCCTGAATAGACAGTCAGCTTTGATGCCCAAATCCCAATGGGGTTTTTCTAAGGAGACCACAGGTTATATTTCCTGCCTCCTCTTCCAAACCTGGGGTTGTCACTCCCTGCTCTGCAGACCACCATTGTACCTAAAGAAAGCAGGTAAAAGGATGAATAACCCATTGCAAAAAGAGTAGTATATATTTCCCTGCCTAAAGTGTCTGCTGTCTTAGACTGAACTACTTCATCTTCAGGAAACACTGGTAACAATCAGTGGATGATTTCGTAAGTGTTAAGGAGAAAACTAAGTTGAAAGTCATTTGCTGTGAGATCACAGACTCAGTTACGGGTGATAGACTACAGTGAGTGCCCACATGACTGTCACATAACCCAAGCCACCCTCCAATCCAAGTGTATTCAGGTTCCTGAATATTCCTGAAGAGACTGCCAAGGCTGGCTCGCCATTTCCATCCAGCAAACAGCTTGAACACAGTTCATGAAACATGAAAACAATTTCTGTTGCCTCCTCCAACCCTCTATAGCAGCTGTACCAGGGCTGGACCTTTCTTCTGGCTTCGGCAAATGGAGGGGTGACACTGCCTGAGAGCAGGGAAGGGCTGGCATCATGTCAACTGAAATCCTGTGGACCATGTGCAAATACTCTGACCATATCTCAGTACAAGACATCTGGTACTAGGTGAAGCCATAAAGGTGAGTATTTTTGACACACTGCTGCTGCTGAGGCAGACGTGCACGATTTTCATTGCCCAATGTATTACCTCAGGCAACAATCAAACTTTGCTATGGCTGCAGTTTGGGGGCAGTTCAAAGTGTATTGCTACAGAGATGGTGCTGCTGGAGGGGAGGCTGTGCCACAAAGAAAACTGCAACATGGATCATGAGAAGAGATTAGGCAATGCAATTTAATAATCTTCCAACAGTTGCATGCAGCAGGGTATGGCTGCCTATTGGATGTCAGTGGTCAGGGCAGAGTGTCAAATGAGTGCATTTCAGCCATGTGTGTCACTGAGGAGCCCAGAAACCAAAAATTAGCAGGATGTTCTGAGTATGTATGAGAAGAAATAATTTGAAGCGGAATAAAATGGACGGTAATGAGGTGAGGAGCAGGGAAGATATGTTAGGAAATGCTAAAGGCCTTTTGCAAAGGCCCATTAACAGTTCTGCTCAGGCACCACAGAGAAGAGAGTGAAGTGTGTGTCAGGAAGATTGACATGATTCACCCAGATAAAACAGTGCTATGACCTAAAGCCCCATTTGGTTGCATTTAATGGCAAAATACTTGGAGCAATTAATTTTTCCTCTCTATGGTAGTTTTGTACAACATGGAAATTGATAAGGATGATGCTGAATGGTTTTAGCACAGTAGAGAAAGGAACAATTTCATTAATACAGTTATCATTGCGTGGGTGTAAACTGGAGCTGTTTGTTTACTTGTAATTATCTTTTTTTTTTGGTAGGATCCTAGGAAGTCATCCAAAGGTTCTTGGAAAGTAAAGAAAACAAAGCAAACCCTTAACCAAACAAAGCATTCAGGTGGAGTGAATTTTCAGTGTGCCTGGACTGGTCACATTTAACTTCAAACATCTGGTCATCAGCTTAAAGAACAGTATCAATTAAGACATCTATTTTTATCTGTCTCTTCTTTACTTTTCCTCCATGCAGCCTCAGGGAAAACTCTGATAAAAATGCATAACAGACAAGGATGCTGGGGGTCTCAAAGCTGTGCAATTGCAGCTTTGCTTATTTGTGCAAAGATCCGGGAGCTGAGAAGGAAATCCTTTGGTAAGTGGAAGCCATAATGTCAAACACAGCTGTTCCTTGTCTCTTTTTAGTGTGCAGTACCAGCCTCAGTTTGGCATGAATGTAGTTATTTCATTAGCAACTCAGAAGGTGAAACCGCTCTTTCAAAGCCAAGCCTTTAAAATGAAAGCATTTCAGTTCACTGCAGCCCAGAAGGCATTACAGCAGTAGTGAAGCTCTCTGTGTGACAAGCTTCCTCCTCCACTGTGCTTTGGAAAGTCTGAAACCAGTTCTGTGAAGAATAGTCACCTAACCTGGTTATAAAATCCATTGCAGGGAAATGCTACTGGCTGGTAATGTGGAGGAGCAAGAAGAGAAAAGGCCAATTCAGTTCTGTGAGACACAGCGATGGATCATGGTGTGACACACTATTGGGACTGCAAGGGAATGAGCTCCTCTTAGTTCTCATGGATTCAGTGATTATTTATGACTGCTAACATCCATCACCCAAAGGGCAGGGTAGTGGTGCTGGTGCTGCATCATTTCTGTGCCTATTGGAAACACACAGGACTGGAGTGAAGAGCTGTCTGAGAGCAGATTCACCCACTGGTTCTTTGGACTGACTCTTCTACCATGGCCTGGAAAAGTATTGCATAAGATAATTATTGCTCATGGCTTTCAACTTTTAGAGGGAGAGCTGTGATATGTGATAAACAGGTCCACTTGGCTCTATAGCACACACTGGGAAACAGTGACATCAAGAGAATAATGCTCTGCATAGCCCACATTTCTTCCCCTGTATGTCACCTGGCCCCTTTTCCAAAGCACATGCACATGGAAGGACCATGCCAGGGGTGGCAAAGGACACACTAAAAGAGGTGAATCTTCAGGGAAGAGATGGGATTTGGCCCAGAAGTTATCTCTGCCTTGCTCAGGATCATCTGACAGCTCTGTGATATCTTCAGGTTAGGGTACAGGAGGCAAAACCAAAACCAAACCAACTTTTTTCACTATTAAACTTTAATTGCAAGCACCCTTTACAAGTGCATGACCGTAGATTTGGGGTGGAGGCCACAGCATGTGTAATTCAGTGTAATTTTAGGGAAATCAGAGAAGAAAGAGTTTACTGTGGCCAAATATTTAGGTCTTAGTAATGAATGTTGCAAATTGAAAGGAAAACAACCATTTAAAAAAAAATAACCCTGCATCAACACTGCTAAATTAAAAGACTTAATAGTAGCATTGAAATAACCTCATAACCACTTACATCAAGTTAAAATAACTTCCCTCTCCAACAGCAGCAGATTATCTGCCCTTTCTGGTAAGGCTGTTCTTGCTGTGTGCTCCCTGTCACTTGGGACTAGGATACAGCGGGTGGAAAGACGATGGCTTGGCAAAAATGACTCAGTTCTCATTTGTAAACTGACAACTGTGCACTGGAAAACATGAAGAGCAAACCGAGTTTGCTTTGTAAACAGTGGGAAAGCTCAGCAATATCTGGTGTAACTGTTATGTAACGCCTCAGTGAGACACTGATTTCTGGGTGACGCCTGCGATACCATAGCAAACACTGGAAAACAGACAGTCAAAGAGAAAAGGCAATGTGAGTAAGAGGAAAAACAAGTAAAACCATAAAAAACTAGAGAATTCAGAGGCTACTCTAACAACCTACTGAAGAGATTATTAGTAGGTATTGAACCCAAAAAACACAAGAAGCAAGCATCATGTACCAAGAAAAACAATTGCCTGTGCTCCTTGATATGAGTTCCTTTGTGTGAGAGCTTTGGTCCACTCTCAGACATGGGCCAGCTGTTAGGCCAGACCTGAGGCTGCCTCTGTGCCCTGCCTGCCTCCCACAGGGCACAGGCACAGAGCAATCCTGCACGTCTGCTCTGGTCTTGTCACCCAATCTTCTGTGCCCTCTCGGTGCTGTGAAATGCAGCTGTCCCTGAGTTAGGTTAGGGTGCTTGGCTGTTAAACCAAACAAAACAAAAGCTTAAAAAGAAAAGAAGGAACTGAACATTTCTGTATAAAACAGGGTTGGGAAAGCTTGTGGCAGGGGTTACTTGGAAAGGCTCAGACTTGGGTGAGCATGAGCAGCCAGCACCCACGGGGCTGCTGTTTCCCAAATGGGATATTGTAAGTGCTCCCTCTTCAGTGCTTTTTCTTACAATAAAAATAATAAAAGTGATAATATGGAGCAGAGATTTTTGTGGAGTGACCATGAGCAATCAGCAGTAATATGGTGCCTCTTTCATTTCAGAACCTGCTGGGTCAGCTGTCTTTGGCTTTGATGTACATGGTGTGTGTACCTTCAGGGATAAGGTATTCTCATGTGCCACAGAGATGGTAAGTTAAGTTGAAGGTTTCCTTTCATATTATGGTTGGCATTCTATGTAGTTTTGCTTTGTTTTATATTTTTGCTCACATGCTACAGTTATCTGCACAGCTAAGGCTCCAAGAGTGGTAGATCAACTAAAAGTAAATCTGAAATGATTCCAGTAGGGCAGTTAAAATGCCTAGATCTGCACAATATTATGGTGTCAGTCAAAACTAGCCAGTTTTTCAGGCATGCGCAGTAAGTGGCCTTTTCTGTCTCTAAAATAGAATGGAGTTCTATTTCTGTCCTGCCAGGCTCAAAAAAAAAAAAAAAAAACCAAACCAAAAAAAACCAACAACAACAACAACAAAAAAATACCAAAAAATTAGACTTTAAGTAAAGCAGAAATGAATTGCTGCTGAGCTGCTGCATTTCAGATGAGTCCATGGTTCAGTAAGTCCATGGTGAAGTGGCTGTACAGTGCTAACACTGTCTAAAAAGAAAAGCAAGAGAGGTATAAAAAAAACCTCCCAGCTTTTTTCTTTGAAAATCATTTTAAATTTAGGGCCTAAACTTTATCTGTTAAATATGACTACAACCAGGGTTGAAATTTGGGGGTTGTTTAATATAGGTGCAATAAAATAGTAATTCGAAATTATGTAGACAGGAGCTCCATCTGCCCATAGTGGTCCCTCTGGCCACATGGCTTCTTGGCTGTGAGAAGAAGTAAACTGCAGCCATTGTCATAAAACTGGATTTTTATTACCAGTAGGGCTGGTTCCATACATCTGATCTGCTAGGGAATGAGTACCTGGCCACACTATTTTCTCTGAGTGAAGATTTTGTACTGAGAATATTTCTATGACAAAAAGAGCCTCATTGATTTGACCTTTCTACCTCTTGCCAATAAAAAACCCCTTTAGAATTTCTCAGACTATCTTTAACCCCAGTATTTCCTTTAAGGACTTCCTGGAATGACCTCTTCTAGAAAACACCTCCAAAGGTGGTGAGTAAATCGAACTACTTTTGAGTTTCATTATTTCTATCTGAATTACAACTCATTGACATTTGCAGCAATGATTTACTCTAGTTAAGTTTGAACCAAATACTGAGTCACAACACAGGGTCCTTTCCAGAAAAAAATAATGATACCAATTTCTCAAGATTGAAATTGTAGCAGACAGTAACAGAGGTTTAAATTGCTATTCTTCTGTGGGGACCTGCACATCCAGACCAAGTGTTGAAAATTCCTATTTCTTTTTGATTTGCTTGGCTTCCACTTGTCTTGAATGATCAGAATAATTTTTGTATCTGATCCATGAATGACTATGCATACATCATAACTGTGCTAAGGCTTCCATAGTTTCTTTGGTTCCTGATTACTATTAGAATAAAAAATTCCAGTCTTGCAATTATTTTTAGTAGATAGAGAGGGCTAGTCATGGCTAAATTCTACTTTTTGTGGTTTTGGAAGTAATTCTTAATGTGGTGATAGCCTTCCCAAGCTGATGACTTTAAAACAATAGTACTGTACTGCACACTGAGAGTCCCATGTAAACTTCCTCTGACTCATGACGTTCCCTGAATACTTAATGGATGTTTTAGTCACAAAAAAAGGAAGCACAGGAGTAAAATTTAAGTAGAAACAAATGGGTTTTGGTGCTGATTTTATGACATATTCTCTGGGTAAAGGCAAAACATAAAATTATTTTTTTTCCACATAGACATTGTTCTAGTTTTGGATTTTTGGATGATTGCTGATTATGATAATTGGCTAGTGCGGCCATGAGCTAGACTGGGGTAGATTTTCTCCTAATCATGCACATACTTCAGAGACCATTGATACTCAAAGGTTTGAGGCCATTCTCACTAAATCATAGTGTGGGTGCTCTGACCTACTCTGGTTTACAACTGACCAAAAGCAAAAGCTGGAACTTTGCAGGACCTGAAGGGAACAGATTAGCAGGGGAGGTATGAAAGGGGAAGGGGAGCATTGGCCCAGTTTTCTTTCTCCTGGTGGCACTGGTGTGCACATTCCTGAGGCCATGCTGTGGGATGGGAAGTGCTGCTGCATCCCTCATCCTCCTGGGCTGCTTGTGTTTGGCCAGGAATGGGCTTCCCCAGCTTCTCAGTTTACTTGCTTGTGTATCAATTTAATACTGCCATGACAGAGGGACATTATGTGAGTTAAGGAATTCATTAACAGATCTCTTCAAGCTCATCAGTGAAACTCATTACAAGAATTACAAAGCATTACTTCTGGAGATGAAAAATGTTGTGCCTTGCTGCAGCTCCTGCTGTTTGCTGTCCTTTCCTGCCTCCTTCCCAGTTTTGCTCTCCTTGTGCTGTAACACTCTTGGCAGAGTACACAAGGCTTGGCCTCTGTCGGACCAGGTCCTGATGGTGTGGGTTTCCCACACCCCCAGGCATCCAGGAGAGACCACCAAGCTTTTTACACTTGCAACTATTTCAAAACTAAACTCTGTTCTTTTTAGTAAAAGCTTACTATCTAGCCTGATTTGTTTTGGTTTGTTTTGGTTTTCCTTCGGGCATGCCTTGATTCCTGGAATGCTCTGCAGCATCCATTGCTGGAAAACTTTGATATTTTGCTCCCTGACGTACACAGACTTTTCTCCAAGAAATCTCTTCATGGAAACTCATTTTGATGCTGCCATGATGACTTTACAATCTGTGCCAGTTTTGTCTTTTGGATTTGATTCTGTGAAGTCTTGCACAGCCTCCACACCTACTCTCCTAAGTGTCCAGAATTAGAATTACTCAGCATGTCAGGCATTAGTACTACAGGTACTCAATCTAAGAAAATATTTGGAGAATAAAATACAGAATGAATCAAAATAAAGAGTAAGGGGAGCTGGTGCCAGATAAATGCAGACAGAATTATGACTGCTAGACAGCCGTGTTTCCAACTTCTAAATTTTATCTCAACTGTGGTGATAAAGACAGACTATCATTATGTGTGCCAGATTTTATGCATGTCTTTCTTTAAAGCATAAGTTTGTGCTGGAAGGATCCTGGAGGTGCCTGGTACTTAATCTTAGAAATACTAGTTCAACAGAAATAAAGTACTCAGGAAACAAAACACAAATTATATTTCCAAAACATTTTTTTTGTAATTTGATCCTACCATGTAAACAAGAGACAATAAAACCTTCTGGGAGTCTTATTAGCCAACAGTCTCCAAACTGCAATGAAAGAAGGATTTCAAAACTATTTCACAATTGTGTTTGGATGAAACATCTGTTTACTGTATGTAAATGAACAAGACATTCTGTTCTTTTAGGGTTCATCAGATCCTCACTGTTGTAGCTGGTTTGGCATGTGCAGGAAAGTGGGCCTTCTTCAGAAGGTGCTGGACAGATAAACAATTGCTTTTCAGTGGACATTTCCACATTTACAAAAAACAATAAAAAACAACTTTAGTGCAAATTTTTGCCTCAGAAGTCATTTAACTTGATCTTTCCTTATTTTACTTGCTAGAAATAATGAAAAAATAAGTTATTTAATGAGAGAGACATGGAGGCAGAATTTCCCATGACAATAAATTGCTGTTGCATTGCTTTCATTGTCAAGCAGCATGTACTCAAAATTCAACTAGTCCCAACTGCTCGAAGCTGTTGATTTCTGTATATGAGAATTTTCTTTAATAGCTTGGGTGTCAGCATATAGCCAGTTCCTGGCATGGCATGTGTGCCAGCAAGCCTCTTTCCAATTTGCCAGGGGAAAACCCAGGATCCATAGCAGACTGGTAAGCTGCACTTTCACCCCAGTCTTTGTGCAAGGAAGCTATGCAGTAATTCACTTTATTTCTTTATTTTTCTGTCCACTGTTATGATATCATTTGAGTTAGGGAGGTTTCGCTGTTGTGGCAGTGGTTTGCATCTTGCATGTTTTATCTGGGTGCAATCAGAGAAAAAAATCTAATTGGGACTGCAAGTGTACAGTATAGAGGCCAAAAATGTGTGCTCTTTTGTGAGCCATGCTGCAAAGGGTGACTGGTGTAGATCAGGGCCTGGGGCACTGCATGGGGGTGAAATAAAGAGCATTTTACTGTTCTTCAGCCTCCTCTGTATTGCTGTGCCACCACCTCCACTGTTGCTAGAATTCCAGCTCAGGCATACATGTTCACCTCTGCTGGAACAGAGGATGTGCCTGATGGAACTGCTGATGGATCTGTTCATCCAGGCTAGCAATGGCCTTGTGCAGTGTTGAGGAAGAAGTGTGGAGCTCGACAGTGATTTATTGTTCCCAGGCCAGCAAGCAACAACAGTTTTGTGCTTAGGCTGCTGACAGAACCCTGCAACCTGCAAAATTCCTCAGTCTGAGCTGCCTTTTGCTCTTCACAACTTTCCATGCAGGTACTCTGGCGAGGCTGGCCATGCTTTACTGAAGGCTACAAGGAGCTGGGAGGGAGAACAGCACAAGTCATCCCCTGCTCTGGGCAGAGAGTCTCAGTGATAACTGCTTTTATTGCTGTTTTTCATCTTTATCTTCATGAATCTTATGACTTCAAGATGATAAAAGCTTGTCATGAAATTTTTCTCTGTGTCAGAAAAGAGTATTTTTTAATTTGTTTGTTCTTTGTGTGAATATTGAATTGTTGTTTAATTTCTTTCCTTGCCTCAGTCCCACGCTACTCATATTTCTAGTGAGTGAAAAAACCTAACCTTTGTTTTTCCTTTTACAGCTTTATAGCAGGGATGTTGTTCTGCTTAGCAAACACAGTTTAAATTACACAGGCATCTTTTCCCAGTTTGCTCTCTCTAAATCTAAATCTCATCTAAATCCATCAAAACACTGCACAATCACCAGTCCAGCAGTGTTTTTTGCAGTAACTCTGAATTTCAATATTGCACTAAGGAAAAGTGTTACAAATGTACTGACTCCCTTGCAGGGTCCACTGATACCATTTATAAAATGTTAAGGTCATTAAGGCCATCATTTCCTCCCCAGGCAGGCTTAAAGTGGCTGGCTTTGTGAGATCCTGAGTATCACAAAAATTACTTTCTTTTGCATCTGAATTCTGTAGGGTTTTTTGATAGGTTGCAGTACTTTAGATTCTGCAGGTTACTGTGGACTGTTTTCTTTCAGACTTAGTTTGCTACCTATTTATTTGTCTATCTAGAAATCCAGCACAATTCTGAAAATATTTTCAAATAGGAAATGTAACTAAATACCTAATAAATGTCTTTGAAAACTCTTCCAACCTTCACATTGTCAGCTGGTTTACATTCATATGGTAATACAGGATAGAGCTACCCAAGAGAGAAAAATCATTTTTAAATAACATGTGAATACTTATTTAGTCATGCACTGGCAGCCTTGTTACAAAAGCAATGCACATTTGAAAAATCTTTTTTGACATTAGATACAGGAATAAATCCCAACAGCTACACATTGATGCTTTCCATATCTTGTGGCATTTGAGTCGCTGTCAGATAGAGAGCATCTTTTAGCAGGACTTCGTTTGGTTTTTGGTATGGATTTTTATTGCTTTATTTACTTTGTACTGTCTTCCTTATATTGCTCTATTCCTATCAGTCTGCCTCTTTTTCCATTTATTATATTGTTCACACCAATATATGGATTTTGCAGCATCTCTCCATTCCAGGATGTTTCCTGCTCTCCTGCCACTTCTTCTGTCTCTTTATCTATTTTATTGTTTTGCAATCTTTCACCTATGATCTATGTAAGCCAAGTTTGGGGATTTTGCTCTCACACCCTGCTGCTCAGCCTGGTTTGTGTAATTGGAGGATGGGTCCCACAGCTTCCAAACAGCCTAAAGTATTGTGTGGGAACGCAGGCACATCACCTCCTTCATGGTCCCAAATACTGCAGTAAGTAATTGGAAATTGTTCTTAATTAAATGTTCAGCATCAGTGGTAGCACTATTAGTTATTAGACTGGCTAACAGAGTTTAAACCACAGGTGGTTAAACCATTCTAAAATTATCTTTACACTAGATATAACTTTCAAACATCCTAACTGGGCTGAAGTTCTCAGGAGAAGGCAGGACTTGTGCAAGGCTGTTATTCAAGGGCCTTTTGAACTACAGGAGCCTAGCCTCCCATTTCATCCAGTTCACACTCTTGCTGTGCTTCACCACACTGGAGGAAAGGGAGTTTCCAGATATTGGATAGAGTCTGTTGCGCAAATAAAGAAATCTCATTTTACGATAGAGGCGTTATTCCAAACACTTGTGCTCTCTTTCATCTTTTCCCAGAGTTAAGCTTGAAAATACAGTGTCTGTGCAGAGGAGGAGGAGGAGCTGGAGCTGCAGAACTGGGCTGCTGCATCTGTTGTTCAGGGTGGTGCTAGCTCAAGCAGCAGCGTGGGTGTCACGCACCATCCAGTTTGATGGGTATGAGTAGGACACATGGCCCGTAAGGCCCAGCAGCCTGCAGCCCTGCTCTCCCTTGGGGTGGTGGCATGGGCTGTGGCTCTTAGAGAGTGCAGAGCCACGGCACTGGCCCTGCTGTTGGCTCTAGGGCAGAGGAGTGGCTGCTGTTACCCAGAGAAAGCACAGCACAGCGTTGCTGACCGTGAGACTTCCCCGCACACCTCTGCACCTGTGCACATTTACACGCACACACAGAGGGCACATGATTTTATGGACTTGTCAGACACCAAAGCCTGGGGACGCTGTTGGCACTGGGGATGGGGAAGAGACATTGAAACAGATCTTAAAAAAATGATTCAAACTGTCCACATCAGAGGATGTGAAAGGGGAACTTGCCACAGGGTAGGCAGTGACCACATCCTCCAAATGTGCACAGTCAAATTATGCTGAGACTGCTTTCCCAGAAATGCCCCACCAATGTCTCCTGACTGGCTCCTCATTCTCTTGGTCATAACTCTGAGATAGTGAACCTGAGTACAGTAACTGGGATGCAGGTTTGGATGAACAAAAACATCAGTTTGAATATATCTGTGATGGCAATCACAGCAAGAGCAAACGTTTAAAAAAATATGCAATGAAGATTTCATGACCTTCCCAGTCTTTGTCCATTAAACGTCTGTTCAGTAATTCTCCAGTATCCACACAACCTGGCCAAAAAATGAACCAAATACATTTTTCAATGTGCAGCCATCAAGCTTTTGCTCAGGTATCAAAACTCTGGAGATGTTTTAACTGAGAAATCCACTTTTTTAGTGCTATTTGGCCATTAGAGTGAACCAGAATGTTGCTTTTTAGCTTTTAGTTATTTTCATAATTTATTTTTTATAATTATTCTTACTCAGCTGTTACTTTTTAATGTGCACCTCTTCTCGTTTTTTGAATTTTAGATTTTTTTAAAGTTTCTATCTATCTCTAAAGCCATAATTAAGAAAAATAGCCAAGTAGAGAACTCATGTAGAAGCAAATAGTTCTGAAATATCAGTGACTGTAGTTTACAATAGGCAGAAGTCCATCTGTCACTTTAATTGATAGATGCTAGGCCCTATTTCAAAAATTCAGGGAAATGAATAGCATTCAGTTATTCAGACCTTGCAAAATAAATAGCAATGCCCTGAAGACACACTAAAAACATACCAGGAAGCAGAACTCTTTTCTCTGCTTTAAACAACATTTCATTCAATGGAAAAAAAGCCAAGGAATACATTTTTCCAGATGATTTAAGATGTAGTATGCTGATACTTGTATTTCAATAGCAACAATTAAAATAGCTTGCTTTTGTAACCACAGCGTAGACATTATTTCCACTATTAGCCCATACTCCTGTAAGAGCAGGAGTTGCTAAAATACTACAGTTCTTTTTGTACACAAAAGCATTTGGCTTTTCAGAATATGTATGGGGATTTTTCCCCCCTTTTTTCCCCGAGACCTCCCACCAGGATAGTCATTAGTGATAAATCCACACAAGAAAATTCAGCTCAGAACTCAACACGCAAGACTCCAAACTTGAAAGTGCTTTTATATTTCAGTCTTCTCAGAATGTTTTAAGGAAACAGGGTCTGACAGGCTACAACATCTTGCATTGTCAGTCAAAGCTTCCCCAAAATCAGAAATGTGCTCAGGTCCAATTTTTTAGTTTGCAATTTTTATCAATATAACAAATAATTTAAAAAACGCCGTGTAAACACAAATGGAGGCTCTCCTCAGTTATGAAGTGCTTTGCAGGCTCTAGATTTGTATTTGTATTTAATTCTCTCAGCCAAATAAATAAATAAGTATGAATTTGAATAAATATGAATCTCTCTGTGATGCACAGAAAAGCAATTGTATTGCTTTAGTGCAGGAGGCTGGAATGGATGCTGCTTGTGCTCAGATGAGTAAAGATGAAAGGACTTCCAGCCCATGCTCCATCAGGAACAGTGGAAAGACATGCTCACAAAATTCAGAAATAAGAAAAAAATTACATTTCCTTTTCAGCCTTTTAGTTTTTTAATAGGAAGATACAAAGGAAATTTTTTAGAATTATGTCAGAAACTGTCAGGGAATCTGCTGAAGTTCTGTGCAGATCAGAGAAGCTGCCTTCAACATTCTTGGCAGCAGCTGTATCCCTGTCCTACTGTGGCAGATGTGGGTGTGTAAAAGTTGACCCAGACTGGATCTTCCTGGGAGGTAGCCATTATTAAATATCATTATTTCCTAGCATGTACCACTCACTAGCATAAGGTTTTTACCTACATTATCCAACTTTATTTTGCTGTTGATACTGGTTGTTACTCAGTCCCTCAGTTGTTCTTGGCTGCTCATAAAGTCTAAAAGGACCATGGAGAGGCAGAACTGTCCTGGGGCTATTCTACGTTGCACCAGTAATGAAATGCCCCACCCCAGAAGTTCTGAGAGACAGACATATAAGGGTAAGGAAACTTTTCTTCCCCTCCTGTTGCAGACCTGAGGCCCCATGGACCTGAGCCAGTGTTTCTGGAAGTATCAGTTTTGTACCAGTGATTGTGTTTCTTCTGAGACCTCCTCAGACCCACAATTCCATCTGAAATCAGCTCTGCCTTTAGCTTTCACCTCCTGAATGAACTGGCTCTCTTGGGCTTTTCTGATTTGCTTGGTAGCTTTATGAAATAATGCTTTTTGGATGGTATTAAATAATCTGGGACTTTTAAAAAATGGAAATAATGTCTTTTATACTGGATTAAATATATATGAGAGTTTTTTTACCAGTTCCTAAAGCAGGAAGATGCAGCAGTTAATACAGCTCCTATTCCAAATGCTACCCCATCTCTTTGTTTTGTCAGAAAGATTTATGAAGGAGAGCAGGGGTCATGCACATTGCAAATGTGCTTCTGCTAAAGCAGTGTATTCCTGGAGGAATAAACACAGACAGTGCTGAATTACTCTGTCATCATTAGAAATTGTCAGAGTCCCATAACGTTCGTGAGAGCAGACAGGTTAGAACTGCACAGACCAGAAAATAAATGCTCACACTGAAAATACACGGAGCTCCTTCGTCCAGTGCACTCAGCTTTCCTCAGCTGGGAGGAACGAGTGAGCTGGGCTGCTGAAAAGGAGTGCAGCTTTTAGCTGCTTCAGTGGCTGAGGGGGGAGGTTTGCTTGCAGAAAGACTCTCCTTGGGGTGATAATTTCTCAGTGAATGGCTAAGGAACAACTTCTCTTCTGAGAAAAACTGTTAAGTATTATAAATAATTTTCCAGAAAATTCGGAAAACAGTCTTGTAAGTATTAATGGATGATTTCAGTGCTCCAAAGGGAAGTTTCTATGCTTCTCTTTTTTTTAATGCGAAAATGGGATGTGGTAATCATTGTCCTTTTTAAAGAAGCATGAAGATAAATCATTCATTTGGCAAATATATATCAAATAAATGCTAGTATGTTCTTGTTGCCTCTTCTTCCTTATCTGTAAAATTATTTCAAATATTTGCTTGAAAAGCTTACTTTGCTCTTACAAGATTAAAAGATTTTGCTTAGCCACTGTCTCACTCTTGAATGATGGTCCCTAATACTCCCCCAAGGCAGATGATCTTGAGGCAGTGGTGCTTGCTGGGGACGTGACTGCACTGCTCTGCTGGATCATCTGGCTTCTTTTCCTCTCTGAAAAATATATGTACCACAGTGCAAATTGCTGCCACATGGTGTAATTAACAGCAAAGACATACTGTAATTAATAGCAAAGCTGGAGATTTTAATGGGCAACATTAGCTAAAAAACCCTGTAGTTTAAAAAATAATCCTTCCTGAGTTCTAGACTGAAATAATTCATTCTGAGTGATGCTTTCCTGATATCCAGCAATAACCTAGACAAGAGAGTTGTTTCATTTATAACTGTTGCCTTGCAGCTTGAAGACTCAGGTGTGCCTGCCTCCAAGTCTTCCTTTGCTGCTCACAGTTTCAAACTCCTGGTTTGTCTCCATTAAGACTGCAGGAATCCCTTGTAAATCTTTGCTGTGTCACCGCTTTGAAAGATGCTCAGAGTGTTCACATTTTCTTTCAGGACAGAGACCCTTTCTCTTGTCCTTCCCTGTCTAATCTGCATTAGCCAGAAATGGAGTGGGTCTGACTGTCCAGGGCATGTGAAGTGCAGATCCTTGGGCCTTTCTGTGTCCCTGTGCAGAAAACAGCATTTCACTTCTCTGTCGCCAAAGCAACTGAATTTTAATTGACACAAGTACTATATCCACACAGGCAGGGCAGGTAAGAAAAATGCCCTGCTGAGGCTGTGTGTTCAACCTCCCTGATACAAAGAGATCTCCCTTCTCAGGTTTGCCAAGAGCCATCACAAATGTTTATGGACTCTAAGGCTTTTACTGACTAGCCAGTAAAATATTTTGTTAGGATAAGTGTTTTCTGTTGGGAGGGACCTACAATGATCATCTAGTTCAACTGCAACATTTTCTGATGTCATTTCAACTCAGTAAAAATTCAGGTGTTTCATTTTACTTTGTCGGAATCAAAACTTTCCTCTATATTTTTGGAATATATTCATTGGAGATGGGGAAAGCTGCAAAAACACCACAAAAGGAAAAAAAAAAAGATTCTTCACAGTTTGCTTGTAAAAATAGAATATGTGAGATAAAATAGAATACCATGCTGCTGTACAACTGATTTTACCTTTCTGTCCCTTTAGAACTTTTAAAAGATTTTGTGATTTGGGCACCAGCATGATTTCCATGTATCCATGAGGTGAAATATCAAACCTTTTTCTTTAACTATTCCTGGAAATATACTGTTCACTCCTATATTAAGTTTCTGAGAAACAATATTATTGTCCAAGTAATAATCACTCAGAATACAACAAGTATTTGTGTTAATAGTTCTGGAATCTTTAATGTGTGTGTGTGTGTGTGTGTATGTGTGTGTGTGTGTATGTATATTTTTCTATATATATATTCACACATGTGCATCTAATCTAATATATAGTAGAGATTAAGTTAGAGAATCTTATCTGTAAGCCACTGCTACCAGCTCTGCAGTTTCCCTTAGACTCACAGAATGGTGTTGCCTTGAAAAAGCCTCAAAGGGAAGATATCTATTTATCATTGGTATTTTCACAGTTCTTGGTGAGCTTATGCAGACATGGCATGCAAGCACTCCACTTGGCCAACTGTTCAGAGCACTCCTGCCTGAGAATTCATTTGATTTCATGATTCTTTAGGTAACTAGAGCACCATCATGAAAATGAATGCAGCTAGAGTTGAGCTAATCCTTGCCAGCTGCTAGGATGAGAATAAGACACTGGAACCATGCGACCACTGAATTGGGTTACAGCATAATGCAAGAGGGAAAAATAGAAAGAAAAAAAGAGAGAAACTAACATAGAAAAACATGTATTTTGATAGTTTCTTGAAAATTTCTTTGTCTTAGAATCTGCCAGAACTCTCTTGAGGCTTGCTCCTGTCACTGCACTGATCCAAAATAACAAAGAATGCAGCCCTTAAAATATTTGGCTCATAGGAAATAGCTTGCTAGAGCAGGAGGCAGCTTTCTTGTGTGCATTTTTCATGTCCTGCTACAAAAAGATCAAAATATTGTGAAGGATGTGTATTTAGTTGAGAAATGTTAAAAATGCCACTTCTGATGTAAGACATACTTTTGATATTATATCTACTGCACATCTAAAACTGTCAGGCTACAATGAAATTTGTCACCTCTATTTTGCACTTGTATTAAGTGAGAACGTGACAATTGACCTCTAGTAACACCAAGTTTGACAATTCTTGTACATATAAGTGTTACCAGAATGATTTTATAAACCCAGCCTGTCAAACACATTCTGTTGTAATCTTCTGGGAGAGAGAATGCTACACTGTATTTTTAAAAGCAGTATTTTTACTGTCTTACAACTCTCTTCAGGTCAATATTAAATAATTCGCAATGAATTATGTTGTTAGGCAGAAAAGCTTGTCAGTGCTGAAACTAAGAATTGCTCTGTCAAGATAGAGGTGCAGGAAAATCTCATTTGTAATTGAATCCATGTATCCTTTGAAAATGAAATAGTTGATCTAAAAGTAAGCAAAGTGAAAAGTGTTTAAAAGTATAAGAGACAAGTGATATCCTGCTAGCTTCTAACTTCAAAAGCCATGAGAGTGTGGCTCAGGCTTGTGCATGGAATCCTGCAGTTCCCTTTTCCCTTTTGTACACTGGTATTTCTCCAGTCCACCTGAGCCAAAGGTTGGCGTCTGCTTGACTCCATCTCGACAGCCTGAGCTGAATTCTCTGCTTAAAACTGGGCACGTGCCAGAGGACAAAGCTTAGCTGGGCTTTACATAAATGCTTTACACCAAAACATCTTGTAAATACTGAAAATAGTGATTTGGGGTTTTCTGTTCTGTTCCCAGTAGTTTTGGGAAAGCACAGAAAAATGTATAGATTGAATGCAAACAGACTAAAATCCTGTTACACTCTGAAAATAGGGACTTACCACTGAAAGTTGCAAGGAAAAAGAACTACCTTTGGTATGCTGATATAAACTTCAGATGAAATCTAAGAAAATAAGCAATTTAGCACAAGGCATTTTGCCTAGACTTTCTTATCAGAAAATAAAATGATGTTAATTAGGTAGAAAAGGAAATTAATTAAGAAGAATGGGAAAGGAGCCCCACAGTGTGCAGGGCATTGCTGGGTGCCAGCTGCCATTAGTGGAAAGCAATAAGCAGCATAGCATTACACCTGGGCCACGTACGCCATGGAAGAAGGGGAGAGCAGTGGAAGACCACTGCACTTCCAGGTCACTCAGTTAATTTTACAGTTTTTATCTTAAGTCAGAGGTCTGTATTTTAAGAGCTGATAACATTGTATAACTAACCTGATTAATGGGTGGAACTCTAGCTCAAGCCTTTAGGAGCCTCCATATCTCAGCACATAATTTTTTTCCTTCTGCAGTCTGTCACCTGTCAGCAGTGCTTGAGGACAGTCTAAACCAGGCTTCCTTCACCTGCTGGCCTGTGCTTTGAGATCCTTTGTCAGAAAGCTCCTTCTGGCAGTTATTTATAGGTCAGTTTATTTATTTGGGCGATCTAATTGCAGGCAGGACCCCTGGAAAGGTAACTAAACAGTTAGTGCTCGTGCTGTGAGGAGAAATGATTATGTGAATTACCAAATCTCATTAATGTGCTAGTCTTGGACATTTTGAACAAGCACTGCTGCACTTGGCTTGGGGGAAGGGCTGATCTGTCAGAACTCTTGGTGAATGTCTCCATCTCTCATAAAATTGGGGGTGGATACTACTATTCTCCTGGTGTGTTTTCAAAACTTTATTCCGAAACAGAAGTGCCTTAATCTCCCTTCCTTTTCAGGGAGATTTCCTCTGGGCACTGATACCTCACACAGGCTCATCTATTTTATACCAGTCAGACTCTGATTCCTGAATGGCACTTTTACCTGACACTGCTGTGCTTTCTGGAGCTAAGCTCAGTTAATGTGAGCTCATTAGCAATACCCTCTCTATTCCCCAAATTCCCCTTGGTACTGATGCTAACTTCTAGAGAGTGGACTTTGATCCACCTAGGTGACACGGCAATTAATCCTCCCCCTTTGTGCTGAAACCTCTTGTTACCCAGATCTTCTGGCAATTCCCTTCCCTCTGCAGTTTCACAAACCCCCCACTGGATCTGAGCCCCAACACCTGCTGCACTGGTGAACACCAGACCAGGGCATTTCAGTCAGGGACTGACAGACTTCTGTCTGAAGCAGTGCAAAAGCAAAGGTATTCAAGTTTGTCTTTCTAAGCTGCTTTGATGCTGACACGTATGAATTTGTTTTCTTGTTGTTAATATATCCTATAAACTATCATTGTATCTTCTTGCTTTATAATAATCAGAAGCTGTTTGCAGTTGGATAACATGAAGTGTGCCAGTTAGGCAGAAATAAAATTTTGCTTTGATTCAAACAGTTCTCCCTGTTAATGGTCATACAGTGTTTTGGAAAAGTCTGTTAGGTTTGTTTAGTTTTATTTGTTTAAGCTGTGCTTAACACTTGCTATACTTGGCTGTCTGTTCACATCCACATGCCTAAATTCAGAGTAACTGCTGTAAAGCCAATGGGACTTTACTTACATTGAGTTGTAAGAGAAAGAGAAACTGCAGCTTCAAGGTTGAGTCTGTAATCACATTGACATCCAGTGGATTTAGCTCTTTATATCAACTCCTGCATTTCTTTAACAGGTATTAATAACCAGTTACTACAACCCAATGATGTAAGTAGATTCCACTAAAAAGATTAAAAATAGTAATCAGAGAATAAAAAAATGAATCTTCTTTTAGCAAGAATATTTATCTACTTCACAATTAAGCTCCCACACAATTTTGCTCAGATTTCTTTTAAAAAATCTCTGTATTTATATGTCAGTATTAGAATATGTTCAAGATCAATTTACAGTTCTAAAATGACCCACATTTCTATAAAGCAACAGTTACTGTTAAAACAAGTCTGCAATGATCATCTTTGGAGTATTACATGCTAAGAAGTGCGAGTTTCTGATCTCAAGTACCATCTCCATGGCTTATGAATGTTCCTTGTGACTTATGGGTATGTACAGATGACCTCATTTCTGATGTGATTGTCCACCTTTAGCACTTGGACTTTCTGCTTGTTTGCTGTTTGATAAATGAGTCTCTGTCAACATGGTGAAATTAGTGGAACTCTTGTACTCCGTGTCTGCATACAAGGTTGAGTAATTGGGGGTCATTACTGGAGCTGTTAAAAGAGGAAACAGTGACGTGGGAATCTATGTCCTGAAGGCATGCAGTACGCTGAGTCCCTATCAAAAATAGAAAAAGTTTAAATAAAAGCAATGCAACTCACAGGAACTGCACAGAGCAGATACAAATAGAGGTTATCCAGCAAGTGAAAAGTGGCAGTGGCAGACACAAGGAGTGTGATTTTAGTTTATCTAGTGCTGAACACAGGCCCAAACCCAGTGTGCTGTAGCTGTAGTAAGAGGCCATCCTTTCAAAACAGCACTTCTACCAACTCCAAAGGATGGGTGACTCTTTCTGCTGGGGGCCAAGAATGTGTTGGTGGTTACCAATAAAGAAAACCCAGGAATATTGCTCTGAAGGAGACATTGCATCCAATGGGCAATGGTTTCTTTCCAGCAGATAGTATTTTACCCCTAAGAGATGAAGGAAGTACTTTGACCACGCACATACACCGTGCTCTGTCAGATCTGCTTTGGAGAAGTCTTTCTTCGGGTGCTCCTGTTCCCTCCAGAGCAGATGAGGGGCAGATCACTTCCATTCTCCCATGTGCTTTGCCATTATTATCCACAGGTTGTGCCTCCAGAGATGGAATCTTACAACACTGTGTAGTGAAATCTGTAAGGTCACTTTACGTCTCTTTGTCTGAAAAAGAATTAACACTCCTGGAGATGCTTAAAATTTAATTTTGGCATCCTTGAAGTGAAATAGGGAGTGAAATGAGGTGGGGGAAGGGCAGGGGGAGAGGGTGGGGAATGTTTATTACCTTGTCCTTGCCAGAAAAGCTAGAGGATTATCTTTCTGGGCACTATTAGTGGTCGAGGTGAACTGAATTTATGGCTCATAGTCACTTGCTTATTTTGGAAGGGTATCTGAGCTCATATATATTGGAATAGAGTCCAAGACGCCACTTCTGGCATTTAAATCCTGTAATGAATCACAAGTTGAGGATATGATTCAATATCTTAAATTGCATTATCAGATTTGTGACTCATGGTTAATGACACCAAGTCTGGCAGGGTTCTGAATGATGCCTTCAGGAACAACAATTTTTGATCATTTTTCTTGTGGTCAGGAGGTGAAGGTGGTGTGCACTGGGGTCACAGAGCTGTGTTTCTGAGGACAACCAGCGTGTTGCCAAGGAAGGGCTGTGTTTCAAATCACTTGCAAAGAGCTATTCTCCCTAACTCTCACTAGCAGTTCTACACTATAGCAAGAATTTCAAAATGAGGTACCCTCAAAATATGGCATGTGTGCTATTCTGTGTACATATTGTTGCAGGTAACAGTAAAAATGCTTTTTATCCCTCTGTCTCCTCTGCTTCTCAGGGTACATATCAGCAGGGGGGCAACACTTTGACTCCCTTAATCTTTGTACCAGCATCCTGGTATAGGTATCATTCCTTGCTAGGCTGACCTGTATCACTACATGCTCCAGGTTTGTGTGACTGGAAGGAAGTGCAAGAGAGGCCAAATGTCAATGTCTCAGATGTGTGCTGCACAGCTAGCAATGACTGCACTAGCACGAGGCTCTGGGGATCCAAGCATCTTAAAGCAAGTTTTTCTAACAGGAAGAAGAAATGAAAACCAAGAAAAATGGCATTTTTAAGGAAAGAGATTGAGGAACAATCAGCTGCAACTGTGGGTACTCAGAATACACCTTGGAGGAAATTCAGGTGAAGAGGAAGAAAATGAACTAACTATTCATAATATAGCCCAATCAAAGTAGTCTTTGAGTTACCTCCACAGTCCTTTTGCTGATTTGAGAGGAATCGTGCTACACCCAGTGGTATCAAAGGCTGTGCTGAGATCCAACCAACAGCAAATCCTCATTTCCTAGTTTTTGTTGCATATTTAGTTATCTTCACAACATAACTACAGGAATGATTCCCTGGTCTCTCTAAGGACTACTCCACATTAAAACTACAAATGATTCTGTAAGTCAGGTATTGTAGAAAATGTCTGTGAAAGAATATGGACAGAAAGAAATCGTAAATAGCCCCTTTCTTGGTAACTTTGTATACATATGCTGACAGACACAAAGTCATTCAAGTGGCTTTGCTGCAAGAAGGTCTCTGAGACCTTAAGGTCACAATTTGGGTAACACCATTCAGCAGAAGACAATGTGCTCCTAAACCTCCTTACATGATTCAGACAGTGAATAGTGCCACCCACATCTGATCTGTGTTTGGCTGAACTGCCAAAACATTAAAATCTGTGAAGAAAGCATCCTAGTGAATTTAAAGTGGGTGTCCTTCTTTGAGAGAGCTGTTCTTAGACCAAACACTACAAGCTGGGGGAAGCCTAGGACAACTCAAACTCTGGAGTAGGTAGTTAAAGTGGAAGTTAAATAATTTCCTCACTGCTGACTCCTGTCAAACACTAAAAGGCACAAAGCTAGTGTGTGCAGTAGCAGAGGACGTGCGAGTTGGGAAATTCTTCACCTCACGTCATTTCAATAAAAAGTCTGTTCTTTCAAGATGTTAAAGACCTGGGTCCTGGGCCAGCAAAGCACAAACACACCTCATGGACAGCAGATCTAGTGTGCTTTCTGATTCTTTCAGCTGCTAGGCTTTCTCATAAGTATTTTTGTGCTTTCTTTCCGAATGGCCAGTGAGGGTCAATGAAGCCACAAACCCACAATAACACCTTCCTTTCATTCCTTCACTAAAGCTCTGCTCTCCTTACCAGGGGTTTGGTGGCAGTTAATGTTCCAATGCATGAGGGCTGTTGCTATCCACACTGATCAAATATTGGCTCATGGTTTCTGTGTGATCCTCCCACTTCATGGACCCGTGTGTTCTCTCTGTGATTGTAAATGCAACACGGCAGGAACTCTCAATTTCTGTTTGCAGCCAGAAACTAAAACCATTGTCCAGGAAATGGCTCCTAAGCATAGTAGTAACAAAACTACCAGTGCTCATGTAACAACATTAAGAACATCCTGAGCAGCCCTGAAAGATTGGGAAGAAGTTGATCAACATTTTGAAGAATAAATATTTTTTGTAGACAAACATGAGCAAACTGCATCTATGCCTCAAGCTGCCAGGAGGGAGACCAGGTTGGATACAACAGGTAATTATGGTGCTTACTTAGTTTTTATATCAGGAATTGTTCTCATTTCTTTCTTCTATATTACAATCCCTTCACTGATGCTCAGGTAATATTTAGTTTCGGTGTCTTGGGCATGTCACAGTCTCAGTGAGAAAGAAAGAAAGAAAGTAAGAAAGAAAGAAAGAAAGAAAGAAAGAAAGAAAGAAAGAAAGAAAGAAAGATATTTTAACATCATGATCTAACATGATGGTTTACTTTGTCCAGGCTGGATGAAATGAGTCAAAACCCAAACAAGAAGTGTCACACATTCAGTGCTTTCTCTGCTGTGAAGGAGTGTTCATTTTTCAGATGCAGATAGAACAGATGGGCTTGGTGACAGCTTGACTTGGATACACACTGAAACCTGTGCATTTGTCTGGAGAGGAATTTGTTGGTTTTGTACAGACAATCATTATGCATTTACACAGATCTAAACCTTCAATTTGTGCTCTTGTTTATCAGTCATAGTAACCAATTACTATGGTTATTGTGAGCCTGAGATTTTTTTACTAAAAGAAACCCTTCTGCTATTTACACCAGTAGTAATAGTGAAAATCTGGAAGTGACAAGCTTCTGTTGGAAATCATGTATTCACTGGGATTCTCTTACATCCCAGCTCTGGCACATGTTTTTTCTTTCAACATTCATTCTCCCATTCCTAAAATGAGCTGCCAGTCAACCTCACTTCTTTACTTGTACCCTTCCAACAGCACTTGTCTAAACTAATGCTTTCCTTTAGCATAACAGCAATTAAAAAACCCCAGCACTCAAACACTGTATTATAAACCTAATACACCTGCATCATGGGCAATTTGTTTTAGTTTTTGCCCAGTCTCTCCCAAGAAAAAGAATGCTCAGATTTGTGTTCCTTTCAGAAGAGATAAAATAAAAAGAGTATTAAAAAGCAGTGTCACTATACCACTAAAGGGGAGCCAAGATATTCTCTTGTCTCCACTTGAAGATCAAGCCTTTGACAGTAAGGTGAGGCTAGCAGTGATTTCTCTGCTGGCTTTTCCATCATATTTACTTGCCACCATTGCTATGCAAACCCATCTTTTCAACATACTTTCATTCTGAAGAGCTTAAAGCTTTCCTGTAGCATTTTATTTACCATCACACCAGTATTTTGAGGGGGTCAATCCTCTCATTAAGATATATGATATGAAAAGAAAATGCAAAAGAGAAAAGCACAAGAACAGCAAAAGTTCTATTCCCACGGACTTTGCAGTTTTTCTAACCATTGTCCCAACCTGCCCCCCCAGGGAGCTCCAGGGAATATGATGCATCTATTGCTGCTGCTCTTTTGTCCTCTGACACTGATCTGTTGCCCAATAAAATATCTCTCAAAGGACAGCATGGTGTCACAGCTGGTTTAGAACCTGAGAAAACCAGCTCTTTGCATAAACAGGCTCCATCTTCCCTTTGTCCTTTTAAGAAATGTACCCAAGGATATATTTTCATGGTATTATCTGCTAACCAGTGCCCTCCACTTTGTGCAATGCACAATCAGAGGGTCATGAACACAAGTGAAGGAGGACACCTAATGTAATATCCTCTGCTCAGCCACCTATTTTACGTACTTTTGTACTCGACTTAGTAGATTAGGTAAAGTACAATAATTTATAAAGAAAGAATTTCATACAAAGAAACGTATTTTCTTCTGTAGTTTCTCTGTTCTTTTCTCTGTCATGAATCTGCTCCCTCCTACTGCAGTAAAAATGGTACATTAAATTAATATTCTAAGCTGGGATTTTCAAAGCAGACTATGGCAGTAAAGTGTCCAAAAGCCACTGACATTCAATGGGGAGCTAAGTCTTTAACCTCTTTGAAAATTCTTAGCCCAAATCTATTAAAGCATACTTCAAAGAGATAATATTCACAATTCCAGGAGTAATTTTCGTAACAGCCTTTTATTCTCATTTCTGACAGGCCCTTTCTCCCTAGATCCAAGCCCCCCGTTGAGGTACAAAACCAAATTGCTTCCATGTCCCTTGTAATTTAGACCTCAGTTTTAGCTCTGGTTCTTTTGAGGCATTTGTTTTTATATTTAATGACACACAATAATTTGTGTCTAGAAGACACAAAGTAGGATTCTGCAATATTGCTTTTCCATCTCTATCTAGTCTCATCTGTCATTATACCTCCTATAAATGGGTGTAACTGGGGCTTTATAAACACATGCCAGTTCATCCGGATATTTAGACTCCTTACTGCGAAAAGTGAATTCATATATTGTGGTTTTTTGCTTATGGTCACTCCTGATATTTTGACAAGAATTAATTCATCTCCACCAGTCTGCATCCCTCTTTGTCAGCCTTTCCTTCTAAAACACAATGCTACAGCAGTTGTGACTTGTCACATTATTTACTTCAGTCATTTATACTGATTTTTCTCCTTACACCCCGGCAATCATAGCATGAGAAGACTTCACTGATTAAATGAATCAGGTACAGAAAATGTGATCTGATCAGAATTTTTTGGAATTAGTGATACAAATACCTTATCAGAAGGCAGATTTTAATTGCATTCAAAGTCAAAGAATGCTGTAGTAACAAACCCTTACTGAGAATCTGCTACACTACATTGACACCTTGTGGCTCATTCATCCTAATGCAAAGTATTCACCCAGACTAGTAGGAATATGAGTGAGTAAAATGTAAAACCTGTGGGGAAAATATTTTAATTTTAAATACTCACAGTGAATGGGAGCCTGATGAAGGAAATTGATCAAGCTCCACTTTACATCTCAGTCTGATCCCAGCCCAAACTCAAGTATATATGTTCTTCAGTGCTGAACACAGAACCAAGACCTACACATTTCTGATTTTCACTACAATTCAGATCTCTGTGGGATCCAGCCTTGAAGTGTGTGCCCCACGCTTACCTCAGACTGCCCTTCTCCAGCTGACACGTTGTATTTCAGCTTCCACTATGAAGATAGTGGGATAAAGAACGAACAGCTTTTGTTGCAACGGTATTTGCTGCCAAAATAGAATGAGATTAAAATTACATTTACAGAAGGAAATGCAAACTTTAGAGTGTGTGTGTGAAATAACACTCTAGAAAGGTCAAACAGAATGAAGATGCAGCATGAGCAGTCTTTTCCCCTGGCTGCCCGATGGAGAGGAAATGGCCCAGTGCAGGAAGCCTGTCTCAAACAGGCAGATGGGCTGTGACACAAACCCGAGACAGCTCATCTGCTCTGTGTGTAATCATCGTGCTTGAAACCATTTTCCTACAATCTTCCTGAGTACCACATAACTACCATGAATTCACATAGGAAGGGAACTGCTGAAATGTTAATAAAGGAAAGGATTTGAAAAGGACTCAGATAAATCACTTACAAAGAGCACTCTAGCTAGCAGTCAGTGAATCACTGAGCAACATTCAATGATTTCTCAGGAAGACTAAATCCATCACATGAGCCTTTTAGACAAATAATCAAATAAAAATGCAAAACCTCACAAATAAATTACCCTTCCCCAAAACCCATTAAATCTGCTTTGGTTCATTCCTTTACAAACCTGGAGACTCCCTGTATCAGTCAGTGCCATCACATGAAACACTGAAGTTAATTATTTCAGTGAAGAACCACACTTGAATCATGACTTTGGTGTTCTGTGGGCAAATACTCTTCCACAAAATAAGAGCTAGTGATCTAGTTTTTGAGAATGGGGGAACTGGACATCAGGGAGTCCCTCCTTTCTCCTGCTTATTTTCTCCTTGGAATAATGAGATGGGGTTGCTTGGAGGCCCTGCTGCTGCCCTGGCAGAGGTGTCAGTCACCCCCAGCTGGAAAGGGCATCCACACCAGGATCTGTGGGGATGCTCTGGGGTCTGTGGACCTTGAACACTTCTGGGATGCCTTTGGGCAAGAATGGCTGAGTTGGAGGGCTGCCTGCACTGATGGCAAGGGCCCAGTTCCAAAGTCAAGGATATGAAAGAGAGGAAGAAGAGGGTAGGAAGGATGCCTGGACTGACTTGGTCTGCACCCATTTCTATCTCCATCCGGAACTCCACAATAAAAGTTTCGAGGTTTAGACAGTTTAAGGGTTATTAATTTCCTGTGCCTAATTTTATTAATTAAGAAAAGATGTGGTCCCTGGTGGTCTTTTGGCCACATGGGAGTTTACAGTAACACAATTCCATGAGGACATGGTTAAGAGTTTGAGTGATCTGTGGCTCTGCCCATGGGAGAGCTTCCAGAAAAGCAAAGATCTGCTGGATAAACCCTGCTCCTTGCCATGGATCTCAGCCAAGTAGCATCAGCTTAAGGATAACTATTAACATTAAACAACCTGCAAAATTTTTTTAGCTCAAATTCCAGTAGAGTTAAATGATGATTCCTTAAAAAGAATTACAGTAATCTATTCATTTCCACGGAACAAGATACAATTAAAGAAATTCCTCAAGCAATAACTCAATTATATACAGTTTTGTTCTAAGCTGGCTTTTTAAAGATTCTTTAAGTGAACAATTACTTACTCACTACAAAACTGTAAATCAATGCAATAATAAGTATCCTTAATACTGCCATGCAAGGTGCTACTGGAGAAGAAGCCAGTCTTTGAGGAGAGGTGTAAAGGCAGCATGTCCTAAAAAAAACCTGAAACCTTGTGAAACCAACCTGCTGTTAGATGTAAATTGATTGTGAACTTCTTTCACCTCTCCATAAATACTTATTGCCAGTATTCAGAAAAGGAAAAACAGCTGAAATTACAGAGCCTTTCCCCTCTGAGTTAAAGCAGGAGTGGTGTTTGGAGGAAGGTGGAAAAGGCATGGAAAATGTTCTTGGGAAGTCAAGAATCCTGAAGTACAGCAAAAAGCTGCAGCTGCTCTCCAGAGCAGTGAGGGCACTGCACACCCCAGTAGCAGGATGCTTTCCTACTCTTATATAGGAGTGATATGTACAACCCGCTGCACTACAGAGCAACCCAGAGCTGTGGCCATTCCATGTGTTCTTTGCATTAAAAGCAGTTTTTGGTCTTAGTAAGCTCTTCAATAGAATTCTTCTTGCAACATACCCAGACCTCTTCATCATGGCACATTATTCCCAGCAGCCAGTTTGCACAAATGCATTGTGATTTGGAGACTGAGGTAAATTCACTTACATACATGTGAGCTGTCCTATGCCTGCTGTCCTCACCAACTATGAAATTTCCCAGGGATTTTAGTTTTTGAATTTACTAAGCCAGAACAACCACGGAATATATTCCAGGCCATACAGAAAGTCTGTGTTAGGGAAGGTATATCAACGTAATTCTCTAAACACAACCCAACTTCCCTTTTTCTTTTTTATTTTCCTCTATAAAGAACCTATGAAATCTTTTCACTCCCTTTTAAATCCCTGCCTTCCTACCCTTTGGAATCCTGCCCAAACCCCTTCCTGCCTACCAGATATTCTTACATCCCCTCTGCTCTGCTCTTCAGATAACTACAGGGGTGAGCACAGCGGCTGCCTGGATGACAGCCATCAACCCAGCCCTCTGTGCTCTGTGGCTTACCCAGCTCTTGCAATGAATGCATACTGACTCATGAAAATGATAACAGATGTGAAAAAATTACAGCTTTACCACCTGTTGCTAGCGTAATGGATTTAATTACTGGCAGACAGCTTGAATAATTTTGAGATCTTTTACAAAAGGAAGAATTCTTTCTCCCCTGTGGGAGATCCTTGTTGAAAAAATTGTGGTTCCATAAAGGCAATTCACTACAGGGGATAACCCTGCACCACAAAACCCTCTGGTTCCTTACAGATTTCTCACCACCAGGAATTTTCCCTTGCACCATTCTCTGATGTGTTAATTATTTCTTTGCCTAATTGACCTGATGAATTTATCTCAGTTATATACTTTCAAATTGTCATTAAACTGACCATAATTTCAGCAGCTGCTTTCCTACCACACTGGTATCCACCCTTATACTGATGGGTGCTTTTGCTACCATCATTCACAAAAAGAGAAAGAGCAGTAAAACTCAAGCCATACTCCAGGTACTCATTGCAACTGGAAAGAAAACTGCAAATACATCCTGTGTGGGAATTTTTTTTCATTCCAGCTCTGACCTTGTTCAGTGAAATTGTTTCTACTCAGTATCTGCATGGTTATCTGAAAATTTCTGTATTGCTACTGATAAATGTGAGACAATGGATTTAATTGAGCACTAGTATGTTAGACTGCTCGTTATGTGCTTGAGGTTGAGAGACTGGGAAACAAGAGGTTAAACTGAGCTTCTTGATAATGGATTGACCTCAGAGTATCCAGAGAAGGCAGAGGGCAAGCAGGAAAAGGAAAATCTTGTGCTATGCCCTCTATTCACTGGTGGGAGAACTTGATCTAAGATCTGGACCTGTTTGGAGAAAATTTTGTCTGAGTCTTTTGCTATCTGCATCAACTGAAAAGATCAGTGTGGGCACTCATTGTTCCTCTCTGGTTAGGAAAAAAAAGAATAAGGCAACCCCTGCATGCACAAGAATCCACTTTCTGATATTGTAACACAAAGGTTCAATGAGAAAACAGCCAACATGAGACAGAGCACTTGAGGGTATGTTTATCACACTGAAAAGTAGCACTGTGTAAACAACTGGTTTCAAGACACCACTACAGATATACTGTCAATTTAAAATATACTTGCTTAGTTAAGTGAGACCTGTTGGAAGAGCAGTAAATGACAGAAATCTGTGACCCCAGAGACAAGGAGAAAGGAAAACAGGGAACCAGCAAAATGGTAGCACTAAGGGCCTTAGTAAGCAACAAAAGTGGGTAAAAGTACGTATTCTCAACACACATGCTGCTGAATTGTTGCCAAATAAGAGCTAGAAGAAAGAAAGTAAAACCAAATGGAACAAAAGGAATGGGAAAGCATAACGTAAAGAAGATGTAGTCTACTTCCCACTTTTCTCTCACTTTTTCTCTCTAACTCTAATTTTCTGCATAGAGTGGTGTATTTTATTTTCTTTAGCATCGTTGTCAGCTACTGTGGAAGGTCATTTGTGTCATCATTATCAACTTTGTCTTATTGACTGCAGTATGCAGCTCAGATTTTGCTTGTCTTTTGCCTAGTAAGCTATTCCCAGTCCTTTTTTTTTGATCATTATAGGACCATCAGTAGTTGTTTGGTGTCGTTAAAAAAAAAATAAAAAAAGAAAAATGAGAGAGAGATAGAATAAAAGAAATGTAGAAGGAAAAAAGGCTTTTTTAAATTCAGCTGTGTGCTCTTCAGGAAGCTGATCACTCCTCCTGAAAAGAAATATCAGGGGTTGCTTAGCAATAGAAAGATGGCATCCTGCCCGTCAGATGGCCCTTTTCAGATTATTTCCTAGATAAGTACAATAATTGGAGGGAAGCATCTTTTGTGCCTGGTTGCCCCCTTGCAATATCTAGGTTAACACAAGGAGAAATGCTATGCGTCAGCTACTGTGCTATAGCTGCTGGCATCTATTTTCTGGGAAATTAGAATATAACAGTACATGATATTGCTTTACTTAGCATTATCTTCAGCTAACATTATTTTTAAAATATTATTTTTAGTCCTTTAGAGACATATTTAGGAATGGCTGCCATCTGTCCAGACATAACAATACAGAAAATAAGTGTTTCACTAATGATCAGGAACTAAAGTTACCGAGGTTGTTAAAAGGCTAATTGCCCTAAGCAAGAACATAAAATACAACAAAAATTATAATGGGAAAACCGACACGTGAGCTCATTTGTCTATGTGTGGGTTCAGGAATTTTTGTAATTCCAAGTGGTGCCTGCTCATCATTTTGCTGTCACTGTTACAGCCTCCTTAATTTTATTTCTCCTTGTTGTTATCATAGGGGAAAAAGCACAGCCGTTCCTCCCCAGAGCTGCATTTCTGCGTGTGGCCATGCAGTGGCACAGGAGACCAGGAATCTGTAGAGTTTGGTGCTTCTGAGGCAGGAGCTGCTCAGGGGCGAGGGGTGCGAGGCTGGCGGGCGGAGGAATGCCCGGGTCCCTGCAGGGTCGGGCTGATGGCCCAGCCCCGCGGTGCCCGAGGCTCGCTGCCCGGGGCAGCGGGGCAGGGACGGGGCAGCGCAGAGCGGGGACAGCGCTGCCCGTCCTCTCCTTGTTTCCCTCCCTCTGCGCAGAGCTGGGAGGCGGCGTTATTGGTGGCACACTCTGCTCCGGCTCCTGTGAGGGAGTTTTGTGCCCCGGCTGCCGAGCCCCGGCAGGGCACAGCCGCCCCCACGGGCGTGCCTGCCGGGCTTGCGCGGCTCAGTGCTTCTGCTGAGGCGTTCCCTGCTGCGTTGGTGGCACTCCGCGACAGTTCTGGCAGGCCTGCAAAGCCTTATGCCTGCTCTGGGAAATGGCAGTCATTTCTTTCCCTGCTTGGGAATGGCTCAGAGTGCCCCGTGTACTGCAGTTACCAGCTCTGTGTGTGTTGCCCCCCTCTGCTAACCAGGCTCAGAATACCCATTCCACCTGGTAAGGAGAAGATGTCCACAGGTCCCCACTGCTCATCCTTGGTACACAGTGAAAGTGTCCTTGGGGCAGATCTTCATCGGGTGTCAGAGAGATGGAAAAGCTTTTTCATTGAGGTGAGGAGGACAGCGAGACGAGGGCTCTGTCCCTTCCTGACGTCCTGGAGACTACAGCAATACCGTGGCTGAAGAATCCTCAGTGCACTCAGGACAGCACTGGTGAGGTCCCTGTAAATATATAAATGGAAATGAGTCCGCTTTGTGCAGCCCATGCTGGGATGATCATACTTTCTGTACTCCAAGGGATATTATGCCTCATACTTGGATCATTTTCACCAAAGGAACCATTTCTTCCCTTTGGATGTCCCTGGCAGCAGGGAGAAGGGGGAAGAGTGCAAGAGAATACTTAATGGCTTTGGCAGGATTTTATTTCAGGCTTTTAGATCTCCTCAGCCTGAATGAAACAGGTCCAATTTTAGAATTAATCTTTGGTTTTGAAATAGAGCTTTCTTCACATTTTCCTAACTCTAAAATTTAGAAGGGACCTAAAACTGCAAGTCAAAATCAAAGGAAAAAAAAAGCTGAAAGGAAGCATTGAATTCAGACCCCATCCATTGCCAACATCATCCCTCCTACCTTGTCCTTTAACCAAGAGGAGACACCCAGGAGTTTATTTTGAAGGCACAGACATGTCATCTCTAGAGCACAAAAATAAATTAAGTGTCCAGGCTTTGGAGCTATTTATTCTGGTAAAAAGACTGATAAAAGGTTTAACTACACAATTAGCTGATTCAAATGACCCCTGATGATAACCTCAATGCCAGGAGCTTCATTCCTCTACAGTTAAACCCTTGTGCTCAGAGACACCACATACATCCTGTCCTGGGGAGCCAGTCATGACACACGGATAAGGACACACAGATCCTCCAGGTGGCAATAGAGCCGTATTTTCCCCTTTTTGTTTCCTTAAATCTCTGAATTTGACAGAAAAGCTGCTTGGATTCTGGACAGTGAGAGCTTATGATTTAAATTTATCTGTAAATATTGCATTTCTTTACACTATTTATTTATAGTCACAGCTATTCAGTGTGTGTGTATATATATCTATATATATACATCTATTTAAAACATATGTCTTTGTGTATATACATAGATGTACCCACATCTACTTCCCACTGTAGCTGTCTGCATTCTGCTCTGCTCTGCCTCAGCTGAACTCCACTGCAGATGAAGGAGGAAGATGTCCTGATGAGAAGGAATGAAGAGGGATGACAGCAGTTTAATTTCTAATTAATTAATCCATCGTGATTAACTTCTGACATTGAAGCAGTTGTGTTTAGTCTCTTCTGCGTGTCTGATGCAAAGACAGCTGCAGCCAGGGTTGCAAGGGAGAATGATCCAAACTGGGTGCTCCAGTGGAGATGGTGCCCCAGTGTTTTGGCAGTGGGGACTCCTCTGGATGCACAGGGTGGCACCTTCCCTCACCCTTCTCCATACTGGTTTCTGCCCAGCTCCAGAGCAGGAAAGCAGGGAGGTAGGCTAAAGGGAAATCTGGTTGGGACAAAAAACTAAAAGAAGGCTTCTCTTTGTGTCTTGCTACTTGTAAAATATAAAAGTGTGAGCTGAAAGCAGGTGTAGCCCTACTGGACTCAAGGAAATGTGAAATTTAAATCAAGTTATTCCTTTGCAGTGAACAGTTTGTCTTGGCTGTACTCACACTGAAGTGGATCAGGAATTTTTCCAATGCATTCTAGCTTCTATAGCACTGTAAGATACATCAGCTGCAGTTTAGATTTGAAAAAATGAATGACTGACAAAGCATTATTATAATGAGTTTACTTCTTCCCATAAACCAAAGAGGCATAGTTAACAGCATGCATATTTGCCTCAGGATGCCATTTGGACTCTGACATGCCTCCTGGCTGGCTCTCACCCATAGCACACTGGGGTTTACATTTGCTTTCCTGAATCTTAGATTTCTGCAGATGCCCCAGAAATGTTCTGATTCACTGTCCCTGTGGCACTTGCTGGTCGGTGAGCAGCCAACACGAGACACTTGGGGTAGAATATGGTGTTTACTTTGATGAATTAGTAAATTATATAGCTGACCTAATATCTTTGAATATAAAAGTGAAGTTTCAGCTTGAACATAAAATGTAAATCAGTGGTTGAAAAACTATTCCAAAATAGCACCACAGAAACCAGAGGAAATGAATTAATGTATAATTCAAACAGTTTAGCTAGGAGCAACAGCTCTATTTTAATGCTATGAATGTTTCTAAATCAAAACCATGTTCTGATGCTTGATTTCTTTTTCTTTGAGCCTATTTTTTGTAGATATGAAGATATGAATGGTAATTAAAAACAACAGTGAATTATGAAGCTATTAAAAGCTGAGATTAAAAATTAAATAATGGAAGTCCTGTGATTTATGTTACTGAGCTCCTAAGGCACATTTAAAGCAAACTCACTAAGAAATTCATGCTACTCCCATGTCAGCCACTTTATTCAATACAAACCTCATTTACTGAAGAGACCTTACTGTGTTCCAGTTAATATTCAGTTAAAAATTTAGTTTGTGGTATGGGTCAATATATTAACTTCTGAGCCCTATGTTGTTAGTGGCCTCAGGGTGAAAACTATGTTATAGCTTGCTAAAGATGAGTATTTTATCTTGCAGAAGGAAAGGTGATGTGTTTGGGATGGACTCCTCAAAGTCAGAGGTTATTTTTATGAGAAGTTGCACAGTCCATTTATGCAGCCCTTTTTGGGAGCCTGGTAGTGCCACTTGCCTGTCATGAACTCAAAACTCAGTGCACGTAAAACTGATCAGCTGTAGTGCCTGGTGGAGCAGGATTTGCTCTTAGGACTGCAGAGCAACCAACACCCCCATCTTCCCTCAGCACACCATTACTGGAGTTCATATATTACATATATGTAAATACCACAAGGGTTACTACTCCAGTTAATGACCTCTGGCTAAGCAAGTTGTTTGGTCTGGCGTGGTTTGAAGCTCCTGCCTTGATAGCCCAGAATGTTCATGCATTATGAACTGGATTTAACAACAGGATCTAATAGAAGGGAGTAATTAAATACCTAATTGCTGTTGCATAAGTGCTTTGAAACCCTCCCATGTTCCAAATTTATGTAAACCACATGGGAGAGAGCCCTAGGCCCACAGTGAATTTCTTTAGGTTTTAAATAAGAACTTTAGAAATGAAGCTCCCACAGTGTTTCATTATTTTAATTGATGCAATTACTGTAAGAAACAATATCATTAGCCCAATTTCTGTTATTTATTTATGAAAAATTCAGGTGCAGCACAGTGATATTTTTCTTAGGCCTTCACATGATCCATCAATAAAGAAAGATGATTTAAATTACTCAGCAGCATGGAGACAAGGGCTATCACTAAATATCATCCCACCTCAACAGGCAAGTAGATAATTTTCTATATGTTGATACAAGTGACATGGAAATTTTGTTGAAATGCCATGATGCAGAAAGAAAGAATATATTTGTTGTGGCTATTTTTATTTTCTGGGAATCTAGAAAACCAAGAAAAAAAAATTACATGTTGTCTTTTGGCTAACACTGAAACCCTAGGGGACAGGTTTATAAACTGTTGGAAATCATTTTGCATCAGTATTTCAATTCACAGAGGCCTCATTTCTCACCTTTAATGAATTACAAAAAAGAGATATATAAAGTCAGATTTTTGCACTGTCACGACTCTCCACTGGGACAGACAGGCTGTAGAGAGACTGATGGCATGAAGGGACCAACATTCAACTGGCACCAAATGACCAAAAAAACCACAGGAGCAGAAACCCTGCTTCATCTCCTACAACCTTCTCCCTCACCTACCACAAAAGCAACAACTCCAAAGGACTGGCTTATCTGGCATGGGTTGCAAATTATCACTGTCACAATTACTTTACTCCCTTTTCTTTCTTTACACTTTAAAAACAAAATGAGATCAGTCTGCAAGCAGACAGCAAAACCTAGATGAGGAGATGGCCTCAAGGAGAATAGAATGTATACCCATGCTGATGTTTCAGGGATTGAAACTTACATACTTTATGAGGCATAATTGCTACATGTCTCTCCCATCAAGGGTTATTTTATATTGGAGTGCTGTGCAGCTGATATTTTGAGGTTTTCACAGAAACATCTATTGAAAGGAGAAGCTAACAGGTCAAACTGCACCTTCCTGCAGAAGAGAAAGCATTGAGGTTCAACAATAAATTTGAGGATATATACTGACCCAGGCAACAAATTGGTTAAAATCAAAGTCAGAGCAAATTAAAACAAGAGAACCATGGCTTACCCCATATATCTTCTAGCTCACACGTCATTCACCTTCAGTCCCCAGGCACCTTGAGAAGGGCAAATAGGATTTATTGACACAGAGGAGTGGCTGGAGTTTGTAAAATAAAGAACCATTTGTTGTAAAATACTGCTACCCTTCCTTTAACAGAGAACTTGCTTTACTGTGGCTGCTGCTTACTACATGAAAGATAATCTACCCATTGCTCTGTTTACCTGTTCACTGTACTTCTCATCCAGCTGCTGTTTCATCTACAAGCAGTTCGAAGCACGCATGACATCTTTGGATGATGTACTTTGAAAAGATCCCATTGCTGTGAAGTCCAGGTGCCCAAAGGGAATGTTTATGCAAAAACAAAATGTAGTGACAAAACATAGGAGTGCAGTCACAAAATGTTAAGGACAAATACAGAAGTCTGAACTGTTTCCTTCTGGTTTCCTAGCTTTGATGGTCCTGACTGCACTGATCTCTGGGAGATTCCTTGGGTGGAACTAAGAGCTGACCCAGAGCCAGTCACCAGCAGCTCTGTAGGAGGTCTGTCCTGCATAGATTCAAGATAGTGAACAATAGATAACCTTTTATTTTCTTTTCCTTAATTAAGTCAGAGTCCTGGAGGCTCATACCCATAATGTGCTGCATTAAAATTCTGCTATAGGATTTGCCTAGATATATCCTTAATTATAATATCTTGTTGACTTCACATTGATGCAGCTTCCTGAGTGCATTTGTATTGACAAATTGGAGTTGTAACAGATAACTTGGAATCTGGGAAGTTATTGAAAAAAAAAAAAAAGCAGCAGGGAGGTAACATATAGGCAGAAACGTGTCTCTTTTATAAGGCATGGAATGCTTGGAGTTTTAGTCTAGAGATGTGGAGTGATGGAGCAGGAGATGGAGTGATCAAAGCTTCTTTACATTGTCTACTAGACACTGAATCTGTCAGGAGGTGACCAAACCTTATCTAGAAAAGAAAAAGCAATATTCTCATAGCTTTGATTATCTAAAATGATTGTGAATACTAGGATAGGAATTAAAAAATGCTCCCAAAAAGTATATTGTTGAATGTCTGAAGCCTGTACCAACCCTGAGCATACATGTTCCTGCTTTTATTGTTATTTCTAATAATATTACTGGAGCAGTAAAGAATCTAAGATGACACTAATGAGAAATTATAGCAGAGATTATAGGTCCAGGGGTACTGCTCTCATATGGGATCTGTACTGCATAGCTAAAAAGCACCATAACTTTTTCTGAAGGCATTGATTTGATTATTGTTTCATTTTGCTCCCAATATCATACCTTTTTGGTTTTTTAAAGAATATTTTGTTTCCTTTTGTTAATTATCCTTGTTTTCCTGTCCTAAGATCTTGTTTATTGACAGGCTTTGCTCTAATCTAATTCAACTAAGCTGTTCTGTGTCCATTCGTACTCTCAGCTACCTTGCATGACATGCCCTTGGAAGCAAAGCTGCAACTCCACTGCTGCCCTTTCTTTGCCTGTCACTGCCATTGTTTGCTTTCTGCCTGAAGTATCAGCTTGCTAATGTTCCCTTGCTCTTTTTCATAGTGTCTGAGCAGAACTAAAGCACTGGCATAGAGGATCGTGTACTTGCTCAAAAATAATTTCTGCTAAAGTAAAATAAAGGAAAATGTATTGCCTTTCATTTATAAATGGAGATTCTGTTGTCCTGACTTTGGGAGCTTTGATCTCACACACAAGTCACTGTACTGTTGTGACTTCCAGTGGCAGAAAACTGCCTGTGTGCTGTAAGACACTGAGATTATCAGGTCAACGGTGCTGGATAACTGGAAATGCTGTCAAATGCTGGCCACACTGTGCAAATCTTTCCAAATCACATTCACATTAACCCTGACATTACTTGTAGCAACATCCTGCTGATCTAGGCTTCAGTTTATCTCAACAGCTCCTGCACAGGTGTTTTTGCAGGATGCTTTCTTTAACCTAAGTCTTAATAGTTACGGAGTGGGAATATTTGTCATGTTACCAACACTTCTGACAATCTGAATAAGGAACAATATTATAAATATGGCAGTTTCCATGGTTAAGTATACAGATTATACAATCCTTATTCAGCCAAATCTTTATAATCAGTGAGTAAATATATTCCATGAGAAAACCTGTCTGAGGAAGCATTGCAGAGGTAGGTCAAGCAGCTCTGCACTGAAGGGTCCTTCATGATGATGAACATTGTAGCAACACTTCTTAAAAAGATGTCCTTGTCTAGATGTCAATTCCTCAGCTAGTGCCACTCTTTTTTTATATTACAGAAACAGATATAGCTGTCCAGTGTCTAAGGGTAGCCCAAAGATCTTATATTTTTAAAGGTAAGGCTTGTAGAACTTACACATCGTAAAGAATAAATCAAATATAGTTCATAGTTGTTTTGTCGTGTTGGACATGACCATTAAAATAACATGTATATCATCAGTAGACAAGTTTGTAAAATTCAGAGAGGGAGAGAAAATTAATTGCCAGAACTTTGACAGTGGCTTGTGCTCTGCTTGCTTCCTGAGATTTTCAGCCTCTCAAAGAGCTGGATTAACAGCCTGGGGGTCCTATCTTCTCCTTAATGGAAATGCTTCAGTGGCATTTTTTGTTTTCTTTGGAAAATCAGACATCTTTGAAAGTACTATCTCTGAAAATACAGAAAATACTATATAGCTATTAAGTACTTTATGGAGATTAGTAATCCAGTTAATACAAGTGTCTGTAGCAATTCCTGCCAGACAGGATATTTTAATCCTCTCCTTGAATCCCCTGTATTTAACTAGTTAGCTGTGATGAGCATGAATTCCTACAGAAACACCACTCACAGAATCCAGTACTTTCAGGTGTGGTATGCTCTTGTTAAAGTCTATGGTACCTGTGTGACAGGATTAGTGCCTAAACTGCCATGCTGAGACAATGCAAAACAAACCAAAAGAAAATAACAGATCTCCTCTACGGTAGATACATTTGCTTCATATCTAAGAAAGTCATGCTTCAGTTATCTTATCAGGGCTTAACAGCTCTGCCCCTGGCTCCAATTTGTTGTTGACATTGTAGTCAAAATAGGGCAGAAGATGACCTGTTCATACAGGAGAAGGAAAAGGAGGTAATGTTGTTATGGAGAACACAGTGTACCACCAGTATGGTACAAATATGTACCATATAGCTCACAAATATGCTGAGCTATCAGCTGTTCCAACTGAGCATTCAAGGCTGCTACCTGAGAGATCTCTGAGAAAATTTAGTAGTATGAGGGGGGAAAAGAGTATGCAGCACCTCATGGCTGATTATGTAAGAATGAAAAAGAGGAGAAGGAGTTCAGCTCAGAGTAAAGTCCTTGTCTGCAGACTCATTAGGGAGCACATCCAACAGTGTCTGAGCACTGCTCCTTATCCCAAGGGCGTGGACATTGAGCAGCCTAGCCACTTGGAAGGCAATTTCACAGACACAGGGAAACCTGCTGGTAACAGCACTTAGCACTGGCTTCACTCTGGCTGCAAGGGTGACCTTCCACAGGCACCCCCAATCACCCAGCAACAGGAGCAAGGGGACAGGGCTGCTTTTATAGACACTAAAAGTAACACAGCACAGGGTTTACATTATATATCAACAAAATTGTTTTGCTCTTTTATCTTCTGCTTCTTTTTTTTTTTTTTTACCTTCTTATGGTAAACTGAATCCTAATTCCAGTTTTCATTCAAATTGCTTTTAGAGTCAGCATTTTAAGATGTTCTTGTGTGTTCAGCACTGCCCTCCTGCCTAAGCAGCCATTCCCCACCTGCCATGTGTCCCTAGTGTTTAGAGCAAGCAAGAACGTCCTCTCTTAGCCTCTTGTAGAAGACTACACAAGCTAAGCTTATCACAGCTTTGTGCCAGATCAGCTCTCCCTTTCCTGGTGATCTCAGAAACACTATTCTTCACCTGTTTCAGTTTATACCCATCGTTCTCTAATGTGAGGTGTCAGGAATGGGTGGCGAACATCAGCATATCTAAAGGGACCAGCACTAGAATCATGGAATAACAGGTTGGAAGGAACCTCAAGGAACATCTGGTCCAATCTTTCTTGGACCATCTTGGACCATTTCTTGGACCTCCGTCTAGACAAGATGGTCCAGCAGCCAGTCAAGATTAATCTTAAAACTGTCCAGTGCTGGGCAACCTGCCACTTTCTTGGGGACATTATTCCAAGGGTTAATTGTTCCCACTGTGAAAAATTTGCCTTACATGTCCAATAGGAATTTTGCCAGGATTAACTTGTACACCTCATCATTTCCATGTGACTCCTTGCAAAAAAGATAGTCTTCATCTTCTTTCTAGCCACTTTTTAAATACAGGAATGTGGGCACACAAATAGTTCCCTATTCCTGGGTGTCCTTCCCCATGTCATGTTCACAAATGCTTAAAGGTAATCACAGATGTTTGGAGGAATCTGAAAGACATACCGACTGTCTCAGCATATATCAACCTGATGCTAAAGAGCGTCTGGAAGAAAGGCTGTGAGAGAAGATTGCCTTCAGAAATGCTGACCAAAATCCATGTCTACTGTTCCCTCTCTACACTACTGCAGATTTATAGCAGGTTTCATATTGCCATTGGATTTATAGGGCCAGGCTTTTGCACAGAACTAGATGATTGTTGTGGGTTCCTTCCAACCCAAACCATTCTGTCATTCTATGATCCAATATTGGGTGGGGTTTAAATTATAAATACAGATGTAGCACTAAAATTTATGCCAAAGCTCTCTTCCCCACAACTGAAGGGCTTGGATTAACCCTTTCCTTCTCCTCCTCCCTGCTCTGCCAGACAGGAATGGGCTCTGTGCAGAAAGGTGTAGAACTCAGTCCTCATATAATTGACAACAAACATAACTATCAAAACAGGTTTTAAAATTATTTTCTAGGTAGCTCCTGCATTCTGCCCATTGCATGGCACTGACTGAGCTGTGACAAACAGCCATGCTACAGAAACAATATTTTAAAATTTCTTTTACCAATGTATCTAACAGATTGACTGTAGAGCCTCAGCCCCTATAACCTAGAATCTCTGCAGTGACTCCAGTGATTTGAAAATAACTTTGACCTGCTGAAGAGCTAGATTTGTAATATCATGACTTAAAAAAATTCTAAAATTAATTTTTATTTTAATTTTTACTTAAAACTATCTTTTTAAATTCACATGTCCCACAACACAAGACAACAAGAACAGAAAAGGAAATGCATAATTTCTTTAGTAAAAATCCAAACTTTTAAAATTAGCATTACTGTCAAGAAAACTGTTGTTCTGGGGCAGTAATTACTGCTTCTTTCCCTAGAAAGTACTCTAAAAAGTTCTGTGCTATGGTTATAGCATTTCCCATTCCACTTTACTCAGCTGCTCAGTATCCAGATCATGAAATAGATGCATCTTGTAAAATGGCTGTTGCTATGGAGACCTCAAATATTTAATTAGAGAAAAAATAGCTGAATAAGCTTTCATTTGCAAGCCAACAAAAGGTGTTTGACACCCTTAACTCAAGGAATGCTTTCTTTTCTTTTGCTTCCCTTATACTTCCTATTTTAGTTTTGTTATATATTAAAAACCCAAATCTTTCCACTTAATTGTCTATCCTGTTTCTCTCTGTATTTGAACAGGAAAGGTTTTTAGGAAATCCAGAATGAGGACTTAACACTTGGGATAGGAATGGTGACTGTTTTATGTTTCTTGTTACAGTAGTAGTAATGTTTGAATGGGCTCATTTTCTGCTTTAACCAGGATAAATCAGTACCCTAAGCACACATATTATGCAATATTATTACTGCAGAAAAAAGTCTATATTCCTCAGCTGTGAGCAATTATTCTCCCTTGCAAATGCCTTCAATGTCTAGGACCCACCTGATGAGTTTGAGATAAGTGAATATACTGCTTTTTAAAGATACCCCAACAACTATTTCTCATTTACACATAGATGAGATAAATCAGCTGGGTTGAAGACAAATGTCTCAGCTCCAGCCTATTTGTTTTTGGGGAAGAGAAGTCTGTGCACATTTAACTTTTGCACGAACAGTTGTGCAAATCAACCAGAACCATCACCTTTGTTTACACTTTCATGAGTTTTAATTTTTTTTAAACTTGAGCTGATTCAACCCTCTCATTTGCATTTTTTCCTTTCAGAAAAGTTCAAATATCTTCCCTAAGTAATCTCAAGAATCCAAAACTATGTTTCTTTCAGAGATTTCAGAAGAAATTCTGTTTCCTGGCAACCTCTACACACGAGGATAGGCAGAGTTCTGCTTCTCCCCTAACCAGCAGTGCTCCCTCCTAGAACAGCTGATAATTGTAGTGCATCTGGGGCAGGAGGGAAGCTTCAGCAGAGTTCTGGTCTGGATTGCAAAGCCCCCAGCATGGAGCACAGCGAGTCACTCCAGCCCTGGCAGCCTCTGGATAGATGGCTGATAGGGTAAAGTCATGGCTCAGCCATGTGGAGGAGCCTGATGGCCTCATGTTCTGCCATAGGCTTTAATACTGCTCATGAACTTCCATAGTAAATTAGTGAAAAATTAAAGGGATACTTTGCTATATCTACAGATTTGATCAGTGGGTTGGCTGATTTGCCTCCCTGCTATTATCAGCTCCTGGATAATTTTCTTCCAAAACTACCAGTAAATCTAAAGAATAAAATAGCAGAATTTGCACAACCATATAAGTCTGAGATCACTGAATTTCAGTGTACTTACAAATACTCAAATATACCTAAAAAGGAATTCACAGGTGTCACAGAAATAGAATATTCACTTGGTGGTTCCTGAATGCCTGAGAGACTTCAAATGTTTGTTCAGTTCCTCTGTGATCTCTTTATTTGATTTTGAACTATCTGTGTAGCTGCTTAACGTTTAATACAGTAAAAATTCTATGAAATTTTACTAATACTCACTGTATCAGAGGATGGTTCATAGCTATTAAATGAGATTTTGTGTCTTTGAAACAACCAGCTTTCTAGAGGAAGTCAATGACAATTCCAGAACTGCTCCTTCAAGGCAGAGGAAGGCACAGCAAGTACTGAAATTAACAGAGAGCCTTAGAAGCAACTGGAAGATATAGAAGAGATGTTGAAAGCCTTTATGTGGCTTTACCTATAAACTCTGCAACTTAGTGAATTTGCAGGTAGCTTTGGTGCTCTATCGATGACAATAAAGTTTTAAATCCTTAGAAAATTAGTATCAATGCTTCCTGACATCTGCACCCTTAGAGTGACTTTAATAATGATTAAAAAACCATTGTCTTATCCGCCAAAATCTTGTCCTTACATGAGACAATTAATTTGGGAAAGGGAAAAAATAGTTGCAACATGGGAACTTGACCAAGGAAATCCAGGCTTGAGGGACTTACCACACACTGAGACTCCCCAGTCACAAAAAATATTCCTTCAGAGTGGAGCTGTGCTTCTCTGTTTTCTGGGGATTTGAGAGCTGCATACATTCACTGTGCATTCACACTGCTGTGTTGAATTTTCCATCAGGTTCTGCTGTATTCCCTCATGATGTGCTGGAAGGAGTAGCTCTTTTTCATTGTCCTGTGTTTGTGGTTTTTTGAAGAGAAATCCACAACTCAAACAAACGGGAATTATGCCTCCCACTGTACCATCATGGGAACTGTTGATGCGCGTAGACAAGCATTGTGATAAAGGATAATAAATGTAAATAAACTGTGAATTGAATAAAAAGCATACGTCAGCTATTCTGCATGGATGTGATGAGCAGCTTCATTTGTCTTTCATGAAGGGTCCCTGGTGTCCAAGTGGGTTCATCCATGTCCATGAGAGCTTGAACTGCATTGTGCAAACACTGGAGGTTCATGCTGTTGCTCTCCTCTGATTCCCCAGAGCAGACACCCTCCAAGTGAGGCTGTGAAAAAACTAAGTCTGACTTCTAGTAGGGTTTCAGGTAGACTTACGCTGTGGGGGAAATGTTTGGTTGTTTTTTTTAAATTTTTATCTGAATAAAAGCAAGAAATTAAATGCTCTAAATCTATTCTACTATTACGGCATCTCTTTTTACAAACATACCATTTTTTAGCAAGAGTGATCCTTTTTGTTTGATAGCTTGTCAATTCTAGGGAATCTGAGAAAAAAGAATGAATAATATTTGGATAATTTACCCCTGAATGTAATCTGCAATTTTGTAGAAAAAGGGAGTAAATGGAGACTCTACATTCTGTTGCTCAAATTCTTCTCCATGGTCTTCACTTTGCCCTTACCCTGGGCTCTGGGCAGCTGGCACAGGGAGACAGATGCTGAGCTGGGATTTCCTCTACATAAAACTTGATTTTGATTTGCTTTTTAAAATATGCATATCAAAACCTATACAAACTACAAAAAAAGAAAAAAAAAGGCAAATCCTCATCTTCAAATAACATGTTTATTCCTAATTAAGACAAATTTTGATGATCTAGCAGACAATTTTAGAGAACTGCAGTTAAAGATCTATTTCTAGATTCCTGTTTAGGTCTCAATGCCAGATATTAAGTACTTTGCTTTGTTTTCTCAATTTAGATAGTCTTTCTGGCTTCAAATGAGCCTACTCCTGTGTTTGAATCCCTGGATGAATCAGCTCCTTAATCTACCCATATTAAACAAATTGCATTATGTATAAGGTAACTCTCAGGACTTGTACTATTGTCTCCTGTGGAAATATTTGAGTTAACTCAATGTCAATAGAGAAGACCCACACCTTAAAACCTGTGAAAGACTCAGAGCTCCATAGAGCAACAGAAGTTAATTTAAACTGCAAATATGATAATAAGCTGGAATGAGAGTGCTAAAAGATTATTTATCAATATGTCTTAGGCATCTTTGATTTTCCTGTAAATTTGAAACTGGTATCTACATTAAGAATTTTGCAGCATTTTATGCCACCAGATAAAATTAATTTTAATGAACTGACACTGTTTTCAATAGGCCTTTGGCGGTGTGCAAGCAGATGTTGTGCAGACTTTTAGCATTTTTTTTTAATTTATTTTTTTGTAGATATCATGAGTTGTCTGCAGCCTGCCATGAATTGTAGGGTTTGGCTACACTGTTAATCTGGAAGCTATACATTTCATCTGTCTGTGGTATGGGGAAAATGTTATTCATGGAAGTCCTAAAATAATTTTTATCTGATCTCAGTGAGGACAGTTTAGTTTTAGAAAAATTCTTCCATTTTAGAAGAGCCCTGGCCAAGAAAGCATGAGAACATAAGCCATGTTTTTGTTCAGCTTTACATAGACCCACTTATTGCAGTCCCTTGAAAAGAAACTGTGACAACATATTGTAGTTGAAGAAACTCAATTTCCTTTACTCCTTAAAAGCCGAACAAAGCTATATTAAAGCAAAGGAATTTAAAGCTCTTGGGCTTTTCAAAACCCCATGAACAATACAGGTTCACAGAAGTCCTGTTTGGAAATGTCACAGTCTTCTTATCATCACTGAGTTTTGGATCTTGGAATAATTTATTATTATTATTTTATTATATTTTTTTCTTTCCTAGCAGAGTAAGAAGCAAGGAAACGGTGTTTACATCTGATTAGGTTTTCTTTGGATTTGGTATAATTTCCTTATCACAGAGTCTAGATTCCCAGTAAATGATATATTTACCCTGTGTGCAGAAGGGCACAAATGTGTGGCCCAGTGGCAGCCCTGAGCTCAGCCTGTGTTTGAGGCACGGGCTCCCAGGTGCCATTTCTGTCAGCCCCTGCAATGGAAACCTTTCACCCCAAATTAACCTGACTTTGCTGGGGAAGTGACTTGGATAATAAGGCTCAGGAGCAGACATAGAGAACACAGCATCAACTTTGGACTATTTCTTGCTGCAGGAATTAAAATGAGACGAGTTCAGCATGATGTTTCACAAAGATACAGATTTACCCCACTCTCTCCAGTGCAGAGTTCTAGCAGTGTTACCTGCTTAAAAAAAAACCCCAAACTAACAAACCAATAGCAGCAATGATACCTCATTCAAATAAGAGAGATCCTGCTGGAAATTCCTCCTCCTCATCTGATTTTCATTGAATTGCATTTAAATATAACAACATCTGGATAATAGAGAGACGCGTACACATCTTCAAAAGAAATTATTTATAGTGAATCCCTGAAGATTACGCAAATATTATATATTCCCTCTGTGTATAGTTCCATGTGTTTCTTGCTCTATATTTTCCTAGTGCTACTTTTCAGTAGAGAATGTGTTAAACATATAGGCAAGAATTCAGAAATACTTATTCAGACAGCTGTAGCAGAACCCATTTTTTTTAAGCTGTATGGCTTAATATTATCTCTGCACGTGGAATATTAATATTTTTGAATGAATTAATTCAGAAAAAGACCAGTGACATAAAAAAAATCATAAAGGTCTGCATCATCAAACTGTGGATTGCCATATTAATATTCGACAGAGGAATGATAGCTAGAATCCATGAGGAATGATAGCTAGAAATGTTCTTCAGCTTCAGTTTCCATTATTCTTGGCTTTATTCTTGGCTCTGGTTGTGTTTTAGGCTCATTTCTATTTGACTCGTTTTGAGAGAGTCAGAATAGTAGGAAAAGCAAATGAATAATTTAAACTGTAGCATTTAAAAATTGCTATGAAATAAAATCCACATATTAGGACCAAAATGGGAAAAGCTCATTATTTTTTGTATGCTATCTTCTACTGGGTTTCATTTTCTCAAAAGAAGAAAAATTATAAAGAAATGAACTGCAGAACTACATTCAGGCCTGAAAGCTTTGAGCTGCATAGAGTGCATACATCTGGCATAGAGTGGAATAGAGAATCAAGGATGTAACTACAGCTATTTAGAATGATCAACATCTTTTGACTGAATTCAAGGGAAAGACAGCTACCAAAATAAGGTATTGTATCATCAAAGGTCTAATCTAATCCATCTTTCCTTGTTTGCAAACTTTGCCATTACATATGATTTTTTAAACACGATTTGCTAAGGCTGGATATCTGTTTAAGGTTGAGGATACACTTCTGCTAGCTGAACATTTCAAAATATGTAACAAGCAGATTTTCTTGGAATGCCTGGCCTTGGAATGGGGCAATTTATTAGCACTTCTTTTCATTAGACAATTAACTGAAGCCAGGTACTCAAGTTATTTCTCTTCAGAAAGATTAACTTCTGTGAAAGGCCAGACAGTAAAGTGACATAAAGGTCAGTGGTCTTATGGCAATTATTTATGCCTCTTGAGACAATTCAAGTGCTACACCTGTCTTTTTGCTCTAGTAAAATTGCTATTACATACCCTTTAATTGTTAGAGGAATGGCCAGTGCTTTATGGAAATGACAGAAGAGGAGCTGTAGGAGGCAGGAGGGTTAAAGTCATTCCATCAGTGTCTGTCTTTGGCTGGTCATGGGAACAGCTGATGGTGCTGGTTCAGGATCCAGCCTTCCCCACAGCAGCCAGTTCACGTGGAAAATGCCACTGTAGCTCTTACATTAATGGCTTTTGAGCACAGGAGGACCTCAGTTAGGAGGCTCTGAAACATCACTCAAGGTAAAGTTAAAGAGAAATTCATGCTACCAAAGTACCATAATTTTGTATTTCCAAAGGTACCTCCAATACTTGCAGTATTCTATTAATTTGGTTTTGTTATTGGTACATCTGCTGCATGCTTTTTATCGATTTCTCATGAAAATGTTCCATTTGAGGCAGTTGTATTTTATCACAACTCGGGAACAATGGACCTACAGCAGCACATTGAATCTCGATCTCTTTAAAATAGTGGAAAAGAACAAACTATCACAAAAATAAGCTCCATCCATCTCTATTCCCTACAATTATGTAAACTACCAAACATAAGCAGTTGTTGACTTTTGCTAACATCAGTTTGGAATCTTAATGAGTAAAAGCTAAGTGAGATAAAATGGAGTTAAATATTTACCATTGGGGCAATAATTTTCAGTAGCAGTTGGCAGCCATGTGTGTAATGAAGAAAACTTTTGCAATAAAAAAAGCACTGCAATCTTCTTTAGCTGCAATAAGATTTGACTGGAGCTGTAACAGCTTCAGGAGGAGAACTTCTAAGTTTGAAGGGTATAGACACTTGTAAAGATATACTGCTAATCCGAGGTGGTTTAGAGCCAGTCAGCCCTCTGCAAGGTTTTTATAGAATAGTGCTGAGAAAATATATATTAAAGAGAAATCTGATGGTTCCAATGAGTCTTTTTTCCCCTTCACTGCTCTCCTATTCCAGTTAAAATACATGGCAACATGGTACTCAGTGGTGATCTGAGCTCTGCACAGCTGAGATTTATTAGGACAATAATCAGCATAGCCTCTGACTGTGAGTTCAATAACAATGCCACTCTTTGAAAAGTTGTTTATAGTCCTCAAGTTTGTATATAAAACACAGCCAGTTTTCAAAGTGCCCCTGTGCCCCGCAGTACTCCAGCCTCTTCACTAGTCAAGTGAAATAGCTGTCATGGAAAGAAATCTTTCAACATCAGAAACATGAAATACGTGCTTCCAGGACGTGAAGGAATATGCCTCAACCCTCTATTCACTCCTGCATTTCAAGGCTGCTTTGCATACTTCACAGCAGCTTTCTCTGCTCTGGTCTGTCTATTACTTCAAGGACCGGGCCAGTCAAAATAGCTTAGCATTGACCTCTGTTGAAAACTTGATCCTTTCTTCTCTTTACAAATTGCTTAAAAGTCTCCATAAATGCACTTGTTGTTCACAATTGCCCCAGAAAAATCTTCTATGGAGTTTTCAGTTTCCTAAGTGTCTGTCCAGCCACTCTTCAGATGGTTGGCTCATTGGCCTGTGTTGTTACTTTTATGGGCTTAGGTGGATGTACAACTATTTCTGCCCAAGTGGACAGCTTGTGTGTTTAAAGCAGGTTAATAGGATACAAAATAGGTTAATAGGATACAAATATGCATTGGGGATAGGATAAGGACTATTTTTACTTGCAGACTGTCGTATTGTTAACACATTTTAAACACAGAAATACTGATCCAGTTTTGATTTGACAGACAGGATGGTTTGGAAATTATTTTAAATTGTCACTGTTATTATTTTTTTGTTTTTTCAGCTGTATTTTATTTTGAGTAGAAGTGGCAAGTTCTGGTCAAGTGGAGAGGCTCAGTACACATCCCTTAAAAATGTCAAGAAAAACCATTTTGTGTGTCCTGTAGTGGAAAATAAGAGCTTAAAAACAAAAGCAGTGTAATATAACCAGAAGCTGATTATTCCATCTTTAATTCTCTAAAATAAAATAGATTTCTATACTTTTCTTTATAACACAGAAGGTTCTGAATGTTTTTGTATGACATTATTTCTTGCAAAACATTACAATTTTACAGTTTATTATAAACTTGGTTGATTTGGTTTTTTGGGTCTTTGTTGTTGAGGTTCTTTTTCCCAGAAATGCAGACACTGCATATTAAAAGATAAAACTTTTAATATAATAAGGTTTATTTAGCACACATCTTTTCTTCCTGCTGTCAGCTGGAATTGACTCTCATAGGAGAGCATCAAGAAGAAAATGTGTTCTATACAGACTTCTAAATTTGGAAAATCTGCATTCTTCCTTCAGCACAGGGCTCTGAGCCTTACTAATTCAGACAGGAAGGTATCATGACCACTCTGCATGCTCTCCTGAAACAACCTGTTCTCCCATCCTCTGCACGCACACACGGGACATTCTAATCCCCCACTTACCTGAGATACCCTCGTGTTTGTGTCTCACTCCATCTCCTCTGGACTCTCAAGAGCCTATTACTCATTCAATAGACAGGGATCAGTGGGCTTTGTATGAAATGGCAGCAACAGTGGATTAGTAAAAATATTCATTCTTTGGGTGGAATTAACAGTGTGATGTCCTTCACTACTAAATGCTGGGCACGTCAGGGGCAACGTCCATTTCTGTACATCTGCTGCAAGACACAGGGCCTTCAGCCATCTCCATTCCCATCCCTTCCCCTCCTGCTGCGCAGAAAAGTGATTATCCACCAAAATATAAAACCTGGATATGAAATAACTCAGAAGTTCTGCACTGAGTGGTGGTTAGTGCTGCTGCAGCCTCCACCAAAGGCATTGCCACCATCAACATGTGTTTAAGTGTCAAAGCTGTCAAATGCTCTCTCTAGAATCCTCTTGTTCCGAGGCCCTGCATGCAAATCTCTACAGTGATCCCCCAGCTGGTGCCAAAAAAGCCTTGACACTGTGCTAGCCCTGTTCTACACAAAACACGGGGCTTTTATCACCACTTCTAATGACAAATCCAGAACCATCACAGGCCATGATGGAAAAAGTTAACTCGATCCCAGCCACTCCCAGTACACGCAAGCTGTGTGGCTTTTATAATGACTGCTCAGAGACAGCATTTCTCTGTTTAGAGGAAGGCCAGAGTCACTTCTTCTGCTATAGCTATGTATANCCACTGCTATGGCTCAATTTCAAAGTTAAAGAGTAAGTGGAGTTAATTTTCTCTAGGGACATAAAAATACTAATAGTTTATAAGCTGAGGCTTCCCCAGAACATCTGCCAAAGCAGAAGTGTGAAGGATAAAGTGAGCAATAGTTGCAGCTGGATGAACTAATGTAGATTAGTTTCCTGCAGTTTTCATAAAAAAAAAAGAATTAGAGAAAGACAAGCTTCCATCCCACACCAGGAGACTTCCAGAGGGAAGTTTTTGTGCAAACAGATTTGTGAAATCACAGGAATCCCCATCTGTTTTTGTCCTTCTATCCCCTTTAGCCTCTACTGACACACTCCAGCCCCCTTGGATCACTGGTATATTGCCAGCATCCTGACCTTTTGAGATCACTTTTGGCCTCTACTTTTTACCTGTCTCTGGTCTACTATTGTCCCCCACCTCCATTCAGCCTCAGTTTTATTCTGGGACTCCAATGACCTTTGGGTCTATGAAATCCTTTCATTTCTATCTTTTCTAGCCTCACACAAACTTTCATCCTTTCAACCTCACACCCCTTTCAACTGCTACATATTTTCTTGCCTTGCCTCTTCCTTCAAGCCTCTACTTTATTTTGGTCTCCTTTCAGACCTTTTTTCTTTGCCAGTACAAGATGTCAACAATTTGAAAGTGGGACACAGGCCTTTTTTCTGTTTTTGAACACTAATCTGTATAGCCAAGGGCAATTGCAGTCCACTTTAGAAAATGGTTTTTGCTCCCAAGATTGGTGAAAAAGGCAGATAGCAGATATAAACTGGATTTCTCATTTCACTGCTCTCTCAGAAGAGTCAGAAAACAGTTTGTGTCACTAGGCCAAATTCTGCTGTTTTGAATTATGAATTTGTGTTTTTCTCAATGAGAAGGCTATGTACTAAAGACTGTAATATTTAGCCTTATTTGTTATCTACTTTTCTCTCTCCCCAGTGCTGTGAATTATTTGTTGGTATCAATTTATTGAGGAATAACTACAGCAATTTGTAATATATAATTCTGGAAAGTTTTGATGAAGGAAATTTTAAAGCCTAATTTTACACCACTGGAGTCAAAGGAAATTTTGTTATTAATAACAACCAGTGCAAGAGTAAGGCAAAAGTTGTCTTTGAGACATGCAAGCCTTTGAGAAATACTTCAGATAAAAGACCAGAGACATTCTTTCTCCTTTAAAGATTTTTGAATGAGTAGCACTTACTAGAAATGTTTGACTGGGTTGGAAGTATTTGATCATTGCCCCAGCTTTTATTGAAGTTTCATTCCTTGAGAGAAAGAACTTTTCTTCTCATTCACTTTTCCCATTGACAAGCAGGAGAACTTAGTGGACTGATGTTTCCAACAGCCCTGCAAAATTTGCTCTGTGCAATGTCCCAGCACCCTCTCTGTATAAAAGAAGCTTGAGCAGAAAAGACAGGAGCTGGCAAGGAGTGTAACAGGGACCTTTGTCCTCTTGCTTCATCCACTTCCCCAGCAGCAGGGACCCTCACATGCCACTTGCTGCTAGTTCTATTCAAATATATTCTTTAAGGATTTTGAGCCATTTCTCACTCCTCCATAGACAGCAACCATGAACCAGAGAGGTCTAAGTGCTTGGGAGACTCATCCCAGCCCCATCAGACCCTGCTGACACCACTGACAGACTCCCCCAGCCTCCCCCTCGCATGCTGTAAATTGTAACGCCCATGAGGCAGAAGCACACTGAAAGGCCCCAGCCCCTTTCTAAAAGCAGCTAGCTTACTCTTCACTCATTTGTTTGGCATTTTGAGGCAGTTAGCTGGTCTTTCTCAGCACTGCAATTAGCTCATCAGGTATTTTCGGGCATGGTGGCTGCTTTTCTTCAAAATCTGCAAGGTGCTTACCACACAGCAGGAGCCCCGCACGCAGGCAAAAACTGTCGAGAAGGGCCACCAGACCCCTGAGGAAAGGTGCTGCCTTCACAAACAAACAAATTCTAGCTGCAATATCAGCCTGTCATTTTTACCCTGCTGAATTCAGAGAAAAGAGAAATGTATCCTTGATTTAGACTTGATATTAAAGGTAAATATTTATGTCTGTTGATGGAGGCACAGATGAAATCTCTTTGGAAATCTGTCATAGTAGCCTACGGCTGGAAAAGAAGATGGCATGGGTGCAGTAATGGGACACCAAGGAATTCAGCTACACAAACTGTAGCATTTGGAAATGACAAAGCATGCTGTAAATGTCTTGATATTAAGAAAGTTTCCCTTTTTAATGGAAAAATAGAATGTAATACTCTGTTGGTATATTGTGTTGGTGTTAATGTAAGTAATTTTTTTATCTAAACATCCATAATTATCATAATTCATCATATGCCTTTTTCTTATTTACATAGTAGACTAAACAAGATCAATATGTAGAAATAAATCCACATCTCATTTTCTGCAGGGTGCAGCTGTGAATTAAGGATAGATTGGTTATAAGAAATACGAGTCTTGATGCAGAAGGGCAAGAAAACTTGAAACTCTTCTAGCTCACCTTTTTTTTCTAGCCTGATGTATATATATATAGAAGTATCATTCTTCTGTTTCCTTTAGATTTCTGCTTTCAGTGTAAGATCTTTTTCCAGCTGTGTCTTTCTTGCCTCTCAGTCTGAATGTCATAGAAAAAATATAATGAATAATAGCAACTTTGATAGGGATATCAAGTTCTACTCCTCACCCATAAGCCAATCTCTAATGATTACAGACAAATGACATAATAGGGGAAAATGAAATCTTTTATCTGCAGAAAAAAATTATTCTCTGAGAGTCGCTATGAATTACTTTCTTCTGAGAGTGACCAAGTAGGACTAAAGCATCCCAGCAACAGAAACAAGGGGCAATGGACACAAACTGAACAAGGAAGTTCTATCTGAATATGAGGAAAAACCTCTTTACTTCGAGGGTGACAGAGCACTGGAACAGACTGCCCAGAGAGACTCTTGAGATACTCAAAACCTGCCTAGATGTGGCTCTGTGTAAACTGCTCTAGGTGAACCTGGCTTAGCAGGGGCTGGACTAGAGGAGCTCCAGAGGTCCCTCTGGAGCCAGTCTGTGCCTTTGTGACTCTGGGATCTCTACTTTTATCAACTATAGCCCACCTGCTCCTATCATATTCCTTATCAGTTGGCCAGTGGCACAAATTTATGAGAGACCAAGACAGAGATAACAGAACAATAGAAAAGCAGGCAAAGAAAGACCAACAAAAAGATTCTGCCAATTTCATAAGTTAAAAAAACTTTTGTAGGAATCTTCATCTTACAGATAGAGAAATGGAAGAAGAGCATTCAATTAGGTGCAAATATTACCTTCTACCAGTAATTGCTGGTAAGACCTCAAATGTTCTGCCACATCAGCCACAGCCACAGCCTCAGCATTATTTTTGAGTGACTCACCTGTAAACTGCAGTAGTTTCCACTAGTGTTAATACTGTCATGTTTTATGTGGGCCAAATTCGGGCCTCTAAACTTTTTTTGCTACTTGGCTTCCATCAAATCCAGTTTTTTAACTCAATAAAAAAAAAAAAACCAACCCTATCCTTAGTTTTAAATTGTTAATATAACTTTTGGGATATAAAAATGGTTAGCTCATGTTTTGGATCAGGTCAGAAACATTTTTCACAGAGTTGTCTCCTGTCTTCCACTGTTCCATTCTGCAAAAGAGCTGAGTGTTGCCAGAGAAGAAGCATTAGAAATTAATTTACAAAGAATGACTGGGAGAGCACATTCAGTGAGCCTTCTGCCCAGCTTTTACTCATCAAATACCCAGTCTCTGTCTGATCCCACTAAAACCCACTGGGATTACCAATGGGGTCAGTGTAATTGAAGTCTATTACAAATTTAATACTCCATTTTTTTTGTTTATAGCACAGCTATTACATGTTTTGCCTGAAGCATCAATAATGCAGATAGTATTTCAATAACTAAAAATGAATTATTCCAATGTTTAAAAGTAAAAATGCTGGTTTGCTAAATTTTGTATATTATCCTTTTTTTCTGTAATAATATAATGGGAAAAGGTTTATTGAAGTGAAATGAGAGCTTTGGAAGATTTAAAGATTCTCAGTAGACAAGTAAAATTGCACAGAATGATCACCCCACAGTGTAATTATTCCAAAAATACAATTAAAAGACAGCACTGAGCACTTTCACAGTGCCCAAGGAGGCTCAAATATGTGCTTTTGGAACTGCTGGGTCAAAAGAGTATTGTTATCCTCAGCAGCTACCGGAGGCAATAATTTAATCTCCTTAATAAATTTCTTAATGGTCTAAAACACTCTGTCAATGGAGTTTTCGTGTGTCAAAGTGATAAAAGTCCAATTTTCCATTGTCTTTTAGTACTGTAAACTAGAAGTTAAGGATCTGGAAAATATCCTCATTTAAGAAGCTAATTTCAAGGGAATCAAAGAATTAGCCAAAATTATTAGATATATCATGGTACAAAACAAGCCTGGAAACTCAGAAAAATTTTATATTCAAATCCCTACTGCAATCACAAAGGCATGAAGCACTTTCCTTTGCTAATAATGAATTTAAATGCTTTGGAGATCATTATATATTCTTGAAATTTCTAGACACTCACTTTAAGCCCTTAGAAGAAGATCTTATCTTTAATTTTCATAGGAATGAAGAATTGAAGGTCCATGCTTGTCAAAAAAAAACAAGAGTGAAATTAAATGATCATTCCCTGAAACTGCACATACTTTCTTTCTTCTTTAGATTCTTAAGTATGGCCCCTGTTCATTTTAGACTCTCAAAAAAAATCTTAGTGATTTTGACCTTTCTTGGAAATGAGTAACTAACTCATAAATAATCACCAAATGAACCATTCCCTTCCTTGACTTTCTACTCAACAGTTAACCTGAACAGATCAAATTTTGGATGACTGAAACTCTAATCAAAAATAAAACCATAAAATAAAATTAACCTCGAATTCCAGTTATAAAACTATAGATTAAGCAGTTAGTGGGATTCAGCAAATACTACACCAGTGACTATTACACATTAAAACTTCTACAGACACTGATGGATAAAATTCAGCCATTTATTTATTCAGTTTCTCATCCAGAAGCTCTGTATCAAAAGCCCTTTGGGGAGAAAACTATCTAGGACATCTCAATTAAACAATCTGTCTTACTGCTATCATACAGAAACTTGGAGAAATGTTAGAGATTTCTTTTCTTTTTTTTTTTTTTTTTTTTTAAGTCAGCCTTTTCTTTTAGTAAAGCCCTTCTGACAGCCTCTCAGCACCCTCAGTCTGACCTGCTGCTTGGGAAGGTGGCATGAGGGGCTAAACTGTGGGGCTAAACTGCAGTAGGAATAAGAGACAAATTATGTTCTGAAAGGATAGGGAAAATTTTGTTTTATATCCTCATCCTCTAGTTTTTCTGCCTTTTAGTTGTGCCAGAGTTACTACACAATCAGCTTTTATCTGACAATTCACAGTTTTCACTTTGTCACCATCCTTAGCATTACCATGGATAACACATATCAAACCAAAACCAAAAATGTACTCTGTTTATTTCAGCTCTCAGGCAGGTGGGATTGAGTTCAAATACAATGAGTAATATTTCTTTCTTTGTTATGAAATTCAAAGATTTACATGACGTGCCCATCACCTTTCCTCCAGCCTTCAACATACACATGCATTTTAAAAATAGTATCAGCTGAATCTCTCTTGCTATTAAGCATCTCCATCCACACCAGCTCACTTCCATGAAGAGCATTCCCTACTGGGACCTGTTGTTATATGCTGAGTGGGTCTTACAAACACCCTTCATGAGTTCTGGTTTAAACACACATCCCTCCCACCCAAAACCACCCAGTGATCTCTCCATTCTATTTTTTTTTTAATGCAACTATTTTTATATAGGAAAAAATTCGTATCATGAGAAACTTGTGTGAGACAGTGCTGGATTGTAAATCTTCAGAGAACACTGATTATATTCCAGACATCTCCTACGCTCAGTCAACTGCCACTATAAAGAAAATGTTCTCCACTCACTGAAAGTAAGAGTGAAACTATGTGGTGGTCCAACCTTTTCAGAATTTATCTGCAATTTACAGGCACAAGATGAGTAGACAGATAGCTACAGACATAGTAAAAATGTTTAAAACCATAATTTAATTTTAAGAAAAGTCCTTATATGAAAAGCAGCAGTGACACAAGCTCTGAAGGCTTCTTTCTTTATTACTGGAGATTACATCTCTTTTAACTTTACCATTTTACCTTCAGAGAAATCTGACATAAAAATCCCTAGAATATGGAACATGATAGTTCAATACACTTGTTCAGTCACCAATGCCAATTTGCGGTTTTTTGTTATTTCCTGCTTTTTATAATCTTCTTTTATTGTCATTGCCAATAATGGCCATCATGACTGAACAAATTCTCAGACTTTTCATCCCCAGATGAAATGGGAAAGGAAAAAAACCCAGCAGAAACTGTAACTAAACATGAACCACACAGAACTAAGACAGTGAGGGTGGCCAGCTTCTGAAACTTGTTAAGTTTTATTCCTATTTTAGTTTTAACATTTCCTTTAATAGCTATATGTAAAAAAGAAATAAACTGATCTGATATTCAAACACAAGAAAAAGAATCTGATTTTTGAAGTTTGAGTTCCATTGCCTCAGTAAGCAAGATTAGACTGAGATCATTAAATGTGCAATTTGCCACAACTACTGTGAGGAATGACAGTATCTTGAAATTAGCATCTGCAGTGGTTCCCAATATTAAAACCTTGCTTCTCAGTAGGTAAGAACATAATTCTTACTTCTCCCTTTTACTTACCTATTTCTGTTCACCTAATGTTAAAAAAAAACAAGTCCAAAGTAAAATGCAAAACAAAGGCAAAAATCCTAATGGCTGAATATTCTCTTGCCATTTTGCTGTAAAATGTCAGTGTGAGCCATTAAAAATTTTACAGATCAAAAGGCATTTTAGTAACTTCCTTTATGGCTTGAAAATTAAAGTAAGTAGAAAAGACTGCTATTTCCTATGGAAACAGAAAAGGTTTCAAACCATTTAAACCAGACAACACTCAAAGCAGATGTATAATTTTAGCAGTTCACATAATTGTGGTAAAAATACACAATACTCTGCAAAAAGTATTTTGTACAAACATTCTTCCTTTAGATATCACCAAAATAAATTTTATCTTTGTTCCTTCATATTACCTGTCTTTTCAAAGTATCACCAAACTTTTCCTATGAGGACATGAGGTTCAGCATCTACCTTTTGTTAAGTCTCTTGAAACCAGCACTGAGACAAGTCATACACTGCTGCACATGTTTACAGAGATTTCATTCCCAGAAGTGTTATGAGCTACATCATGATAATTGGAGTTATTTATCAGCATATCCTAAATAAACAGGTTTGTTACTTTTTCAAGAGTTTAATGTCATACAGCCTGTGCTTAATGAAATAAATCAGAAGATAATGCTAGGGGTACTAACATCATTGGAAAATCTAGACTTCCAGCAGAATTAGAGAAGTGCCCATATGAAGGCTACTTATAACCCAGGACTCAGCTTCTGCTGGGAGCTCTTCCAGGGCTGCCCTGGGCTCAGGGCTGCTCCCAGCCCTGCAGCCAGCAGAGCCAAGCCAGCCCTGGTGCCAGGCTGTGCAGCTGCAGGGTCGGCTGTGTGGCAGCCTCGGAGCTCATGGCCTATTGCCACTAAGGTCCCTGATGTCCCCACTTATCCATCTCCTCAGTTCCAGAGCATGAGGAACTACCCAGCTAAAGGCGTAATTTAAAATATAGCCAGCAGTGAAATAGTAACTACAACACTAAAGGTCACTGACTCCCACAGCCACTAAAATAAATGAGACAGACCCTGCAGAGATGTACTGACATGGTGAGCAGCTGACCACTTGGCCGGGTTGAGTGAAAGAGCCTTCTGTCCCAGAGCTACAAGTGATTGTTGCCCATCCTAGTCCAGCAGTTTAAAATCCAGTAAAAACTGTTAAACAAGATACACTAAAGACTTTTAAAAAAATCTTAGAAAAATGACAGATGGATGTATTTTATTTCAATAGAAGAGGAGCAGACAAGTTGGAACAGTGGGTTGCCATCACATATCCATGTGGGAGCTCCCTAACTAGAAAAAGCTCACAGCCCTCTGGACCAAACCTATTAGTTGTGTTTCATTCTTCTTAGTGAGCATCAGACACATGGGAACCCCCAAATCCAGAAGGGGAAATAAGTTAAGGAGAGAGGCAGGCTCACACTAAATGGCTCAGTTATTATTCAGATAAGCTGTGTTTATTTTCCTTCTGCACTTTACAGTTCCGATTTAAACCAGAGCTGCTGCTGAGCAGGGCTCTTGTCACAGATCCTCACTAGCTCTGTTTCCATGTTCTGTATCTATTTCCAATGTGCATTAAAATAACTCAAGTTCATTTGCAGCATCAGCCCTGATCTCTAACTACTGTTATTTTCATATCTAAAAATAATTCAAGTTTATTTATGGCATTGTTTTGACTACCCAACTGCTGATGTCAACCAACATCATAGAAAGAGAATCAATGACCAGGCTTAGATTATTTTCAACCACAGACAAGAAAATTTGAAAAGATTGATGATAAATCAAGATGATTCTGCAAGAAAGCTTCTGGAATGTACTGGCATTTCAATTTTATTAAGAAATAATAAACAACCTCCAGCGACAATATGTTTCCACAAGACAGTTGTGCTCTAGCAAGTATGTGTATGCCAATGATAAGAGTTATTTCCACACTTTTCTTTGGATGTGATTCATTCAGGCCTTGCACTTGCACAGCTGAAATGGCACAGATACAGAATGTGGTGCTGCCATCCCAGCATCCCAGACTACACAAAGAATAGGTTTGTCCTGCATCTTCAGCTTTTCTGTGACCATCAGAAACTGTATGAATTTAAACATTTTTTTAGGATACAAAATTGTTTCAAGAATTCATTAGTTGCATTTGGAAACTGCTTCTGGAAATAAATTCTAGTATAATTTTCTATGGAAAGTACTTTTCATTCTGCTTTTTAAATCCTTATTGCTTTTACTTTTAATAGCTTAGTTTTCATGTGGAACTTTTGTCTTTCTGTGTCATAGCTGGAACAGCAGATCTTTCTTACAACTGCATCAGTGAATTGTGGCTGATTCATCCCTGACTCATTTTGCTAAAGTTCTTAAATATATCCATTTTCTGGTCTCACTTCAAGTAATTTATTTTAGGTTTGCATTTTGGTTTTTTATTCAGATAGGTGGAAATTCCTTTTCTAATGGCATTGCACAATTTAGGCTGAAAATAAAATACAATCAAATTCAGCTGCTCAGTTCATTTTGAGAGTCTGAGTAAAGCCAAATGCTGGACTTATCTGTGTGTGTAAGAACAAAGCCAAGATGTTTGTCCTGGAGGCCCTACAAACGTGGTTTCCATTTGTGCAGTACCTTCATGGTCCACTATACTCTCCTGAAACTTTTCAACTGTTTTTACTGTGAAAGGTCAGAAAGTCTCATTGACCTTTGAAACAGATTCTTTGGAAAGAGTTAAATTTTGAGCTAGGTTGAAAATACTGCTGTTTTCATTATTTAAAATGAGAAACACTGAAGGCATGACCTGAATTAGAGTCACAATAGTTCTAGACAAGAAAGAAAACTGGATCCTTCATCATATGAATACATTTAGAATTGATGTTCAGTTCCTCTATGACATCTTCTTGAAACAGTCTGACTGGTAAAGCAAAGAAGCTCCTTCATAGCTGATTTTATAGTGCTATTTTATATTGAAGATAATGCCATAAAAAGCTTATACAAAAGTTTGTATTAGTTCTGCAAAAGAGAGTCTGTCTCTACTATCAGATTTTTAACTATTAATGGAAAACTTTTCTGCCAAAGGAACCCCAAATATCTCTGGGCAAAAAAATGTCTAATATGAGATGTCTGCTGAGGATGATGTTTGTACAAGGACCCACAAAAGGATATTGAATGCCATTGAATTTATGGGGTTTTTTTTTTCCTTGCTATTAAGAATTCATCATTTATTAAATCTTTTGCTACTAAAATAATCTTTATATGGATATGAGTGAGCTAAAGAAGAGTAAATGTGTATCAAAGGTAATATAACAGTTCACCAACTTAACATACAAGAAATATTCATATCAGTGAGAAATCCTTTAACAATACTGCACAAGCTTAATCATTAGGGAGGAATGAAAGGGTATGGCAAGGCTTATCTCCAATTTCAAATGGATTTTCTAACTTCAACTCAATGCTCTCAAACCGTGCAGAGTAACAGAAAGGGGATCCACAGATTTATCATTTATCAAGTCTTTTTACAAACTTGAACTTTTTATGACTAAAATTCTGCTATTAACTCTTTTTCAATTGACTAATTCTAAAGGAGCAGAGCGATTTACATGAAAATACTCATTTTAAACATGCTTTTAATAAAATGCTTATTAAGGGCAAGCACTATAATTTGAAGAGTAAAATACGTTATTTGTTTGTAATACATTTAATTTTATGCTGTTCAGAATCATTATTTTAAAAATTCTCCTACAAATGTGCATTAGTTGCACTGAATTTCAGACACGTTGTTTTCTTTTTCCTTGTGAAGACATAAACAACCTCTGCCTGCTTCTGTCCAGCACATATAAGATTGCTGTCATTCTTTGTTATGTGCCACTCAGAGGAGCCAAAAGCCTTCAGCACCATTGGCTGCTCCTCTGGACACAGGTGCCTTGGGCTTTACAGGTGTCCTGGCAGCTGCAGAGAACACAGTGCTGGGAAGGGCAGAGCTGCTGCCAAAGTTTGCCAGCACAGGCACTTTTAAGAGGCTTGTGAACAAACAGAAATTAAAGGGCGCTGTTGGTGTGGAATGTCCTCAAAGCTCCCTATCATGGAAGATAAAACCCCTTGTTTGTATCACCTGTGTGAAGCTTGGAGCTTGCAGCTCTCCTCTCGATAAAGGCATGTTCCTACTGAGCTGGGCAGAAGCCTTGGTCACCCCTCAGCCTCTGGTCTGCACAAAAATACAGCTCCCCCAGCCGCCCTCTCTTCCTGGGGAACAGAACTGTAGCTCAACTCTTATGTCTATTTGACCTGAAGCAGAAGCCATCTGGGGAGAAAATATCAAAGAATTTCTGATGAATAGTTTTCCCTGTGGTTGAAGCAGTTTCATGTTTTTCCTAGTCCAAGCCTAGCTGAAACTACTTCCAGCAGGAGACACAGGTATCCAGACATGCCAACAAGGACCTGACTCAATTCAAACACCACTGGCTCATTTTGCACTATCCGACCCAAATGTAACTCTCCTGCTTTAGAAGGGAATTAAGAAACCTGCACAGAGCAGCCTCCAAGCATGAAGCATTAACAGAAATATCCAGTCCTGTCTTAAGCCCCTCGTGTGCTTCAGATGTGTGCAAGGGATGCACCTTGCAGGTGGGGTGTGGCTTCTATCCCAGGTCAGGCTGGAAACAGGGTGCACAGAAAGAAAAGGGATCACAGGTGAAAAGCAACAGAAACAGCAAACTTTGTGTATCTGATGCTTAAACCATGACACAAGTTAGTTCAGGTAGCCACTGAGTAGCATTTGATTACATTGGGAACTCGTGTACATACAGGGAAAAAGCTGATGTGTTAATACCTAGCATGTTTGTATTAACACAGCTTTTGTTAAACTGGGCCAGAGCATGGTCCTGTCCATGACAATTTTTTTCTATGGTAGTAGTTATGAACACATGCTTAACCCAGAGTACAGGAGCTGTACATTTATTATAAAGCTCTTCCCAGCTTCATGTATTTTGCCTGAGGGATGCTTTTCACTTGCCGCAGTCCCTTTCTTACGAAGCAGCCCTCAGTGGTCACGTTTCTGGGGAGTTATTTTGGAGGGAGGAGTTCAGGGAGACTCAGCCCTTTCCAGATGTTCTGAGGCTGGCTGCTACATAACAAAAGAGAGGATTTGTTTAGGTTCTCTGCAGTGGCTTTATCTCCTCTGAATACTGCTTTCTGCCATGGTCATCTGTTGGCCTTACAGACTGGCAGGCTTCCTGTGCCTGATGCGCTTGAAGATTTATCTTTCTGGATTCCTTTTGTTTGTGTTACCACCAAATTGTTGGCAGGTTTTTTTGAGCTGCATTTTCAGGTTGAGAGGAGGCAATAAAATGGTGGTGCTATGGGTTGGTGCTCTCTAGCACTGAATTTCCTCAGGTCTGTGTGCATTATGAAACTCTTGCTCCTTTGCAATGTTGCATTTAAGGCTTGAGTAAAATATATCTCTAGCACCTGCTAGAGAGCTGTTTTGGAGCATTTGTACTTGTGTAAGAAAGCTCTTTTTGTTACCATGGTTTAGAGTACACGTATTTCTTCCGTAATGTTTCTAGAAACAGAAATAATTACTTTTAATGCACTATTAGTATTTTCAGTGCATTGTTCTAAATTCACACTATACTCCCCGAATGCCAGTATCAGTGAGGATTTGCCACAAGCAGCTGCCTGCAGTCCCTCCTTATTTACTGTTCACTGCTTGCTCAGCATAAGGAATGCAAACATAGGGAGTCCAGTGGAGATTAGGTGATGATTAGACTGGTCCCCAGCTCCTGTCCTGAGGCTGTAGCAGGGTTTTTCTACCTCTTCCCAAGCTGCTGCCCTGTCCTTCTGTCTCACCTACCCTGGCTATAGGCCACATCTTGCTTCTCAACCCTCTCACTCCCTCTCATGCTCACCATGCAGCCTCTCTTTTGTTAAAAAGAAAATATATTGCAGTTAATGTTTTCCTGAACTGAATGCTTTATAGAAAGAATTAAGTATTTTTTTCCATGTTTAATGCATGTCCACCATCCTAAAACACAGTCCTGTGAATGCACAGGAGAGATCCCATCAGAGGAATGAATAATTGTACTCCCGCTCAATCAAAGATTGATCGATCCTTACTTTCATTTATTTCCTGGCCTTCTCCTCCTTAGTGGACTTTTTGCAATTAAAAAAAAAATGGATTTTTTTCTAAATAGTCAATAAATGCTGCATGCACAAATGTTCTTTAGCATCTCGCTTCAACCTCCTGCTGCCACTTGGAAAGCTGTGCTGTGCCTGTGGCAGAAATGTTGCATACATTAATCATCAGGGAAGATGGTGCCAAGCAACTAGGTAATAGCTTTACTAATATTTGTGCCTTTATATGTTGGGAAACAAAAACTGAACTTTAAAAATCTTTGTTAAAATTTAGTTTGCTGAAGAGAGTTCATTATTCCAATGTATGGCAGCACATTGATACAAAACATGTGTCTCAAAAAGCAGGCAAAGCCAGGGCTGCTGGTAACTCACTCCTGTCTCCACACCAGGTTAGGGTTACCTGCCCTGAGAAAGGAGCCACACAGAGGTTTCACGTAAGTGTGCATCGGGAAAGGCTCCATCTCTGGGGCCAGACCCAGCGGCAGAGGGAAGAAAGAGCGGTGTCGGTGCAGCTGGGAGCTACACGAGGCTGGACCCAGGTGCTGCTGAAGTTGTGTCTCACTGCAGCAGAAGACAGGCTCAGCCCCCCCTGGAAAAGCATTGCCTAGCAGAGGCTGCTCTGCAGGGCTGTCTAGAGGAAATGCAATCCTGCACATACTGCTACCGTCTCATCTTTGCCAGACATACCTTTTCAGCTCCCTAGCTTCTCGCTGCTGCCTTATGCTGTATGGTTTCTGGTTTTCTTCATGGATAAGATTACTCTATTTTTTTACATTTAAGTTTGGATATATTTGGAAAATGAAGAAATGTCTATTGTGTTCATCTGTACCACCAGTCTTAATGTCATCAACTGAAGAAATAATTTCCATTTCATAATATAACATCTCCACTGGAGAAATTTAATGGAATTGCTTGTCCATTTATCACTTCATGTTCGATTTAATAGCAAACTGCTACAGGCTTAAGTAATACAATAAATTTAACATGTAAATACAATAATCCATAATTAATTAAGAATTTCTATACTTGAACAGAAAATGTGGGTGAATAGGAAGGAAAATCATAAGGAAAGTATAATTTCTTTTTGATAAAAAGCTGCAATTTGTTTTTCATACTTTAATCATTAAATTCACAGCACAGAAAAATCTTGGATTTTTGAATTCCCCTTACACTTTCTTTTTGTATGTTATGACTCAGTCCCTTCTCTTGTCTCACTACTAAAAATAAAGGGAAAATAAATCTGGAGTCATAAAACTGTTACCTTCTAGCTGAGTTCACATAAAGGAGAATAAAGAATAGAGACACTCCATCACTAGAAAACCAGCCATGGGAGAACTGTTCTTTTTCAAAAAAGAACTACTTCATATTTTTTTTGTTCAATGACATGAATTACAGTGTTGAGCAGTTACAGTTCAAACACACTGAGTTCAGAGACAATCATAAAAAGGCAAAGGATTAGTATTGTGTTCGCAATGGTGAACACTGAGCTTTTGCCTTCAATATGACTGAAAAATTCCCTGAAATTCTAGACACACCCTGAAAAACTTTCAAGACTTTTGTGCTTGTTTCAGCCTCAGTATTTGAAAGTAATGTAATCATACACTCAGTTCCACCTGGTAAGTCACTGAAACCACTTTCTTTTCCCAATTAGTCACTAACTGTGTGTTTCTCATTATGGCACAGAAAGCCTGATTTGAAACAGGGTGGGTTTGTCTTGCTTTTTGGGTTGTCTAAGTCTGAACACCCTTGTCCGACTGGTATCACTGTACCCTGCAGTTCATACATTTGAAAACCTAAGTAAGAAATGGGCCCTGTAAATCTCAGTTAGATGGTGACCATGGAAGAACACATTTCCTTTATTCACGCTTTGTATTGATTCTGTATTTGTAAAAGATCATGCAACACTTCTTTACCCAACATTCTGAAAAGGCATCTGTATCCAGAACTAGGAGCAGCATCACAGAAAGACCTTTAATTAGTAGCAATTTTTCCTTCACACTAGGGTTGGAATCATCACTAGTAAATGGGCCACAAATTGAAAAATGAAGAGATAAAGTACTAATAGCTTTGTTGATTTTATGACTTGATGCAGCAGGAGACCTATAAAGCATAGTGCAATTGTGCTTGATTATAATAATGAATAATATAATTCATTATACACAAAGGAGCAACAGTTCAGTTTCATGCAGATGGCCTGACTTTGGGGAACTTGGGCTTATCACACTAATAATGTAATGTAAATTACATGGGCCTTATAATCCATATATACTCCTTCCTCTCTGTATGAGAAAAGGGAGACTCATGGACATACTGACATTCATATAATCCTGTTTCAGGGAACATGGGACATTTCTGGGGGAAAAGTGACAGAGGAGAGTGACTGTTTCTGGAAACCCTGGAGACTTCTGGGTAGAGAAACTGGACCAAAACTTCTCTGCAGTCCTATAACTTTCTCTCTTCCTAAGTGAGACGGAAAAAAAAAAGGAAAATTAATTTTCTAGGACTTTTTTTTCCCCTAACTAGTTACTTTCTTCCATGGATATTTCTATGCAAGTATATGATGTGGCCCAGGCAGTGCCTTCTGTACTGTGTTCCAGTATGGATGCCAACCCACATGGGCCTTCACTCACTCCTCATCCACACATCTGCATTTGTGGAGCTTTTATGTCATAGTGCACAAAACCTGGTACAGTTCTCTGGCTTCTACCAGCAGAAGGAATAATTAATGAAGAATAAATGAGACATCTGACTTTTGAAAAACCTTGCATCCTAGCTGGTGTAAGATTGTGCCAGACTCCTGAGAATTCTGTCCTGCTTATCCTTATTATAGCTTTGAAGCATCTTTTAACCAAATCAGGGAGGAAATTACCTGAGATCCTGCTCTAGTCCTTTCCTGTGAATAAAATATAGATACAGTTCTAAGGTAGTTGAACAAAATATGCAGAAACTTGGGTAAGCTAATTTGTTCAAGAAAACAAAAAAAGCTTTATCCCCTCAGTTCTTGGAAGAAAGAAATCCACTGTGGTGTAGAAATTATTTAGCTTCTCCCACAAAATAGATGAAATTTCCAAACTGATTTTGCATAGTTAAAATAGAATGTTTTTTCCTTGTGCTTCCTTTCCCTGCTAAATTTTATTTCTAATTGCTTAGTACTGATTAGCACTTTGTGAGCATGTACAGCACTTTTGTTGATGATATTGGACATTATATCAACTTCTGCCCATAACAAATGGTTCTCAAAACAGTTTTTGCTCATTTTCCTACTAAACAAACTATTCTCTCCTTTCCATTCCCTTCCTGATGATTCTCAGAGTGTCAAATATATCCATTTTCTAGCTGAAATATGGTTTTCAGAGAAACAAGCAGTATGAAATGAAACAGCTCTGTGCCACCCCCTGCCCCACTGTGCCCTCCTGACAGCATCCTGTTGTTAGTCTTTAGAGAAAGCTGAAAACATGGCTTGCACAGCAACAACACTCTTGTCAGGACAAATGTCGTGATATAGCCATCACAATAAACAGAATATGAGCAAAAACAGCCTGGGAAGGAAACAGTGCTCTGTTCTCTGTGTCCTATATGGGCAGACAAAGGATTTGGCAGGTTCCCTTCAGTGTAGGGGGGGCTCTGCAGCAGCAGGGATTTTATGAGACACTGTGTCATGACTTTCTCACCTGAAATCCTAAGCGCTCTTCCCAGGTTTGTGCCCATCAGAGCTGCTTGGAAGGTTGAGACTGTCCTGCAGAATTTGTCTTTACATCTGATCATATTGAATTGATTTATTCCATATTCTTCATATTTCTGTGCACAAAAACCCACAAAAGCCTAAGCCTGCACCCTTCTTAACCCTGGGAGCATAGCAACTTGCACTTGCAAGATTTGGGAAGCAACAAATCCAGATATTCTGCCTCTGAAATCTCTGTCAATACACTCCATAGACAGCATTTTTCCAATGTCACCATCCTCTTTAGCATTCAGACACAGCAATAAACTCATCCGTTGCAGTTTGCTTACTTGGTTATTTGAAAAAGAGACAAAAAAATTTAACCATATTGTCTGGCCCAGCAGAGCTGACTACAGAAGCCACTTCACCAGGGCAACTGCAACAGCACATGAAGAAAATGTCTGAAAAATAAGAGATCTGAGACAATCTCTCAAAGTTATGAAAATGTCTGACAAAGCCATAGCAGAAACTTCGGATCTCACAATCCTTCTTAGGCTGAGAAACTGAAAGAACACAAAGCTGCACGTAGCTGTGAAAGAAGACCCCAGCTGCCAAAGTGCTACACAACACCTGATGCCTCATCACCCTCTCTTGCCCAGGGACATGGCTAATTGCCATTGTCCATGACAAGTTCACATAAATAATGTCCTTTATAATTTCTCTGCTCCTCTAATATCAATTGGTTTCATTGTCAAATGATATATCTTTCATTTAAAATAATACGCAATCTTCCTATTTTTCAAATATGGCAAATTGGATTTATACTGTAATGCAAGCAAGGGCTGCAATATTTTTGTGTCTTCCGTCTGAGTTGAGAACTATCATTGAGCTGTCTGTGCCAGTATATCCTTCCACTCATTTGGTCCATATCTGGATGTTTTGCATTGTATGGATGTGTTGGATACACTGGAACGAAATGCTTATGCTGAGGAAGCTATCTGGAGTCAAAAATCTTTGATCTGATCCTAACCAGCAACTTTTTTTTCCATAAATAAACTCTTTTATACCTCCTGTAAAGTCAAAGTTCTCCTCACTAAACTAGAGCTAGGTTCAATAATCAACATAAAGAAAACTACCCTTTAAAAATAGACCAGCCCATTATCTCGCTCATGCAAGTGTATCACAGAGATTGGTCTCTGCAGACACCTACACCTCTCTGAAACAAGCATCAGAGATAAATATCTTATTTGCAGTTCATTGTACCTGTTTGTGCCCATGCTTCCTGTCAGGCTTCCAGGTTACAGGAGCAATTGCCTACTTCTCTGTTTGGGTCAGTGGCCAGTGGAGCAGGGAACTCTTCCTGATAGACCTTTGGATACTACAACAATAATAATGACTATTAGTGATTAGTGATTAATTCTTTTTCCTCTTATCTAAAGTTGTGTGCTGGCACGAGATGAGACATTTCTGCCTGCACTGGTTCTGTGCTGCTCCAGTGAGAGGTCACCAGCCTGCCCAGATGAGCAGCTGTGTGCGCTCTCCCGGCGCCTCTCAGGCAAAGCAGCCAGCAGCAATTAGTGTAATAGTATAAATTAGTATAACAATATAAACAATATAATCAGCCTGCTTGAATTAGACCCACAGTTTTGTTTAAAATGGATTACAAGGGAGCATGCTGCCCTGAGATCCTCTAACTCCAGAAACCAGGCACCAAGGGGAGATCAGCTTCTCCACCCCATCAGCCTCCAGCTGGATCAGTTCACATCCACAGCCTCATGCCTCTCCGGCACTTGCTCTGCTTCCTTGTGTTTTTCTCTTACTTCAGTTCCTTGACATCCAAGAACAGAGATGAATATTTTATCAAGTATTTTTGCACACAACCACCTTGTCTCACGTGCTCCACCTGTGTCATTGGTAACAACTTCCATCTTCCTCTTTGGTGTAAAACGAATTTAGTTTAGTTGCAGTTTACATTTTTCACTGCTGTCAGACCCATTAACATTTTCTAAAATAATTAGTTTAAAATACAAAACACCTTCCTTGCTCATGGGAAAAGGCTTAACTTAAATGACTGTCATGTGTTGAAATGTAAAATGAATTATTGGTCAGATCTGCACATCTCTTGAATAGCATAAAAAAGCAGTCATCAAAACAGACCTAACTTCAAAAGCCCAAGTATAAGTCCTGGAACATTTACATCCCAATAAAATTGGAAGCGGTCCTCATTATATGAGCAAACTTGAAAGAGGAGTAATTGTATTAAAATAACATCAACTGTCAGACATGATTGAAGGAATGAGAAGTTCTCCTGAATTTTATGTTCAAATGGTGACTGAGTCAGTGTTCCTTTTTCCAACAGCTTTCACTACAATTTAGTAATACACTTTTCCCTCTCAATGGCTAGATTGAAACCAGGTAGCAATTGCACTTCTCTGAAGAGAAACTCGGTTTCTAAGAGCAATGTGTAAAGAGCAGTTGATAATTCTCACTTATAGAGGGGAAGCTCCCTAAAAGAAGAAGAAAGTGAAGGCATAGAAATCAGGACAGAAAACATTCATTTTGAAAAGTGTCCCTTAAGACAGGAGTACATTTCTTAAATGTGAAAGAGAAGTATCCTGCTCTCAGATGGGTAACCTGCAGATTATTTTGTTTTGAAGGCTGATGCTCTCTCCCACCTTTAGCAAGCTCTTTTCACTTTGTTTTCTTGCACACATCTGTGGTTTACAGAAGCTTCAGGATTTATATATACTTGTCTTTGATGCACAGGCTACCTTGCTAGAAATAAAACTGATTTTCTGCTCCTCAGGATTTTATGCTGGTGCTCCTACAAGAACTATAAGATGTTTACCTGTTATCCAACAGCGTAATACAGGCAAGATAGGTTTTCCACTGTTTGTATTGATTTTTCTGCTAGCTCATTTAACTGTGCAAAGCAAAGCTTTAACAACATGTGCTTGAAATTATATATTAGAAAGTATTGCCTCAGTTACTTAGTTCTGTACATATCATGACAGAACCATATGCCCTCTTTGAGTTTAGAAATATAAATCACAGAGGAACAACAAAATACTTTGTTTTGGAACCTATCATCAGAGAAAGGCTCCAACTGTCAAAACTGAAATAAACTGAGGAAAATGAACCAGAAAAAAGCATTTTGGATTTTTGAGTGCCTTTGGCCCAGAAGGATTTTTAATTGAAAGTAAATGGTTATTATACTACTGCTCAATTTAAAACAATTAAGCTTTTTCACATTGCACTGAATATCAATATCATAAACCTCTTAAGATCCCAATTACTCCCTGTGGTATTCCAGATGAGTTAGTGAAGGATAAACGGTGCACAGTCGATGCGTGACTCATCCCCAAAATTCTCTTTGAAAAGTACACCCAATAAAACCTATTGAGAAGCACAGCATTTGCCCTAAGAGCAGGTCCCTTCCAGCTGCAAGAAATCAGGGATTGTCATTGGTTGAGAGATAAATAGTTCTTGTAATTTTACTGGTCATCGATGCTCCTCTGTTCTGGCATACCAAGCAAAAAACTGAAAGTCATTTAATCAAAATAAAAAATGCATTTTGCACAGGAAAATGAAGGCTGATAAACTTTAATAAGAAGAAACCTGGATTATTTGAATATATCTCTGATTTTCTTGGTGCAAAAAAGGAAAAACTTTTCCAACTTTCTAAAAAGTCCCATTTCTTTTTATTACAATAGTCTTAACTGTAATTAGAGAAGTCATTTTGCTGCCCATTTTCAGATAACCTAATACAAATATCAGGATAGAGGCACTATTAGATTCATTGGTTTCTATATACTCAAGACCTATGAATAAATTTAAAACCTGTGAACTAGAAAACCACAATTTTGTGAACAAAATCTTTTCATTTCTCTAAAAATCAAATGAAAAGTGAGCCCCTAAGAAACCATTATTTCGACTTCATCCCAAAGCTTTTTCACAACCAAGATTAGCACCTTGTGCAGGGGTCTTTCATTAGTAACCCATTTCTCCAGTTTGCCTCTTGTGCATGATGCTTGGCAAAGCTTCCTCCAGTGTGTGGGGAGGGGAGGGATGTGCCTACGTTTTATCAAAGCCTATTGCATTTATTTGGCACAGAAGAGGAAATGCTTTCAGCATACAGCTGTGGTTCCACTCTCTGGGCCAGTCAGAAGCAGCACTCATTTAGACCCTGGCCAACACAGTGGCCTCTGGAGATTCGCTGAGAGCCAAAGTGCTGGCAGAGATTAAAGCAAAGCAATAGGGAGATAACACCTGAGTGAACAGGTTGGGGGATGCTCTCACATGCAGGCTTCTAAAAGTTTCAAGAAAGTAGGAGAAGGTCCTTTTCCGAGCCATCTCTCCTGCCTTTAGCAATGGTTTACAGTGAGAAATTTAAAATAGAGCCAAGAACTCAACTTCGTAACAAGAGATAATAATTACTGCTCTGGGATGCTGCAGCAGGAAAGGGTAAAGCTTGATGAGGAATGCACGAAACATCACTAACTCAGCAACACAAAGACTCTGCCTTCTATTTGTGCTGTCGGCACCTCTGTTCAAATTAGAAACCTTGGCCCCATCCGGTGTGCTGAGTCTTAAGCACAGCTGCAGGAACACAAAATGTCCTATCCAGGGAAATGTCCCATCAAACTGGTCTGGCAGCTGCCCTGTAAGCCTCTTGATTGCCAGATGTGTCTTTCTGGCTTTCTTGTCCACCTGGTCACTCTGTTCGTGTTGTCCACCTGGTACCATCCATCTGGTCCCTGCTACAGACATGGACTTTTCCTGCATTCCCCAGATCCTGAGTGCTTGATTTTGACCTCTCGTGTCACCAACCAATCTACAGGCTGGCTAGAATTAAAAATTATGCTCTTGGAACTCCTTCCCCAAATATATCATTATTGTTCAAAATTGTCTGGAGAAAAGTTTTAATTATGTGCTGAAGAAAATTTCCATCATAAAAGAGCCAACATGACAATCTGTGAACTTCAGAAACAGCTTATCACATAGAAGACATTTCACTGATGGTTTTGGTACTTATTGTGCCCAAAACCTTGTCTTTTTTCCTTTTTCCAACTGTATATAATACATGGTACTATCTCTCCACAGAGCCCTATTTTGCTTTTATCTTATATGACTACATTATAGCAATGCTCTTTCTAAAAAAGGTGAAAGCTTTCCGGGGAGAAATTACATCTTTGGAGATGTAAAACTTCTGCATTCTGATGAAAATGCTTCTAAATATGGTAATTTACACACCTTCTCAGGCTTGAGGTGCAGTATGTTCTTAAAGAATAAACCTGTATTTTTAATACTCATACATTACAAAACACCAAAGTCCATAATCATAGCAAAATAAAAGTGCAGACACAAAAAAAAAGCAGCTGTGTGTTACAATCTCCAAAGGTAACTCCATAAAGATCTTTACAACAACCTTTCATCTTACTCAGTTTTAGCATTTTTTATTAGCTGACCTCATCTGTATGTATTTTAAATCATATTATATATAGAGAGAGAGAGATCCAGACGAAGCCTATATGGCAGGCAAACAGGCCTTAACAGAAAAAATGAAAATTATCAGAATAAATCATGTCATTCTGATCTTCTACTCTTGTTGTATCTTTGCTATACATCCCCTGGCTATAAGATTTTATAGCTCTGACTAGACATCCCATTTAAAATTCTGAGTGAACCTCCCTGAATTCCAATTGATTATTAATTGCAAAACGTTTCTGATAGAAGAGATGGATTACTTTTTTCCATGGGAAATTTAAAAGCCAGACAAACATTCAGGAACTACAAAGCAGAAACATGAAAAGCATGCTTGTAAAATTTCTCTTGAATCCATTTCAAGAGCTCTCTCAGTGAGTTTTTCTGGAAAACAGGAGAGGGAATAGTAGTACATTGCAGGAAGATGTGCTATATAAAAAGTTTACTCTTTCAAATACAGCAAACAGTGTGATGTGCAATTTTTTTTTTTTATTTTTTCTACATTGTTCTAGAATTTCAGATGTACTTCCTCTTTTGAGAATGAACCTCATTAAATATAAGGCACAACAGCAACACTTGTGGCTTAAAAAAGAGGGATGGTGGAAGTAGTCAAGTGGAAAGTGATTCCTCCTTTGGGTCTGCAGAGCAGGTGCCTCAGGCTCAACAGCTTTCCAATACATCCTGGTCCTGCTGGCCCTCTTGGCTTCAGTGAACCTTCAGGTAAAAATAGCCCAGAGGACAACAAGCAGAGCAAACTCGGGTATCCACAATGGCTTTGGATGATGAACTGAATTATTATCCTAACCTCTGACAGCAAGACACCTCCCAACCAGAAATCACATATCATTAATGGATAGATACAGTTATCAAATATTTCATAGCAAAAGCAGCTTATGAGACATTGAGATATAGGCAGGCTTTTCTGAATAATCTATCCTTAGTCAAGAAGAGTGAGGCACTTAAATCACATTCAATTTTTAGGAAGTATTTAGCATAGTAACTTAATCCTTTCTTTAATCTTCTAATCTGTGGAATACCATTGAACTGGTATCCAAATACTTTATTAAATTAGAGAAACACTTAAAACTATGTGAGTTAAAAGCATTAAGCATCCCATCCTCTATGTAATCTTCTGACAACTACAACATAAGCAAAACAGACACTCATCATGTTAAAAATACTGCTCCCAAGCACCCTGGAATGATATTTGCCTCTGCTGCTCCTGCAAAATGGGTTGCTCCTCTGTACAACAGAGAGCTCACCAAGGCAGCTGTGTTGGTAAGATCCACAACCTTGTTTTCACCTGGCTGCTCTTTCTGACTCCCATTCACCTGGCTCCAGTTTCACCAATTTCGACTTGGATGTTCACCTCTGCCCAGCAAAGAACACCTGCCTGGGTGTGCAGTCTCAACAACATTCTAGTTTTGGGTGTTCACACAGTTATGGCCTTAACTTAGACTGCTCATTTGAGGATTGAATGTAAAGGAGCTCCCCCACTTTCACATTTCTGGAAAACATGTTAACATCAAGCAGGTTTTTTCTTAGTTTCCAAGAGAACATTTACTGACTTTGTGACAGACTAGCAATTAAAATATCATTGCTTCCATCATCAGGAAACTATATCATGTTTCCCAAGACATGGCCTCTCCAGCATGTTACAGCCTTTCGTAAGAGGCTCTGATCAGTGGTTTATGGAAAGATTAAGACATGGCTTGGGTTCACTGTTAACTTTTGGTGCAGACATTGCATATCCCAATTTACCCTGGGGGAAACAAGGTTTACAAATGGCCTACCTGCCACTGGTCTAACATTAGAGCTGCAAAAGAATGAATGACAGGAAAAAGAGAATACAAATAAAGTCACTTGCCCCCCCCTGCCCCAGTGCTCACTGTGTTCTCAGCACATTTGTCCTGCAATGCTGCAGGATGTTCAAAAGTACCCAGAGCATCTGAGTGAAGACATCAGGTAGAACCTCTCTGTACCCTGAACTGAATACAAACTGCAGAGAAAATTGCTCCATTAGGTAGCTGACAAAGGTGTCACTGGGTCTGTAGTCAGCTCAGAGTGAAAGATATAAATATGCTCTTTCAATAGCAGGTGCAAATCCCTATTGACTCAGAAGCAGCAGGAAAACAAGCCAAGGGGGACAGCCAAAAATAACAATCAAAAGTCCTGAGACACAAATTCCAGTCTCCTAACAGGCATGCACACTCAGAGTTGATTGTTGACATAAAATACTAGAAAAACATCGTAAAATTTGCATCTCTATTTCCCTAGGAGTTTGCAACTATCAAAATACAGAGTTCAGCCCAAGTGCAAACTGTACATGATGATGGGAAATATGGTATTCCCTTGGGCCTGTACTGTTCCACTGCTTACATATGCCCAAAGCATCATTCACAGCAAATGAAATAAACTATATTATCGGGATGAGCATTTAAACAAGTAGACAGGGTGTTTCTCACTCAGAGAAAATCTCATGCATGATAATTTCAATAAAAAGTTATTTCAATTTAGAACACACACAAGAGCTCCTCTATTAACAAAACACAAACACTTGTCAGGACCATATTGATTAGAATTTTTTCCATTTACCCTAAGCACTGAACAGATGATGTGCCTTATATGTGCAAAAAGCAAATTGGAGGGCAAGTAAGAGAGCAGCAGTTTCCAGTTGTAACTATTGTTAGTGGGAACCTTTCATTGTGCTATTGTTTTAATGCCCTGTATTGGGATCCAGCAGCAGTGTGACTACTGATCTCTCTTTTCTCTCTTTTCACATCATAAAATAATAAAAAAATAAATAAATAAATAGTCTATAACACTTGTTTTTGTGGACTTCTCAAGGCTGAACTGAGGCTCGTGGTAGTATGTGGTGGGATTTTAGCAGAGTGTAGTTAACTAAAAGGTCACAGCTAAATGAAACATAGTTCAATCAGTTGCATGGTAAAAAGGGGTTTTAGGAGCACTAGTTACCTTGAAGTCACAGAGCCACCACAACATGGGTCAAAAGTCTGGACTAACCCGCTGCTCAAAGTGGGCCAACACAGAGGAAGTTACAGCAACATACAACATTTTCGAGTAACTTTTTGTAATTCATTTAAGTAGAAGAAGTACATAAAATTTGGGTGCGGGCTAGAAGTGTCACGTGAGCCTGAAAGCCACCTACATTATAGCAAATAATTACAGTTGGGATCAGAAGATTTTCCAGTGGATGTCATTCGAAGGTACTACTATATCAAGATGACCAAAAAATTTTAATACCTAGTAAAAATGAAATTAAAACTATAAGCAAAACAATAAATTCTGATATTAGTTCTCAGATGGATCTTGTGATACTCTGATGTTGGCCTCTGGACTAAATGTTCTGTACTTCACTGTGAAGCCCGTGAAGTCGGGCAGATGCTCACAGAACATGCACAGAAAAACCAAAGAAGTCATTTCTGAGGACAGACACTTTTGTACCACTCACAGAGGGTCCCAAGAGCCTCACTCAGAACCTGAAGGCAGAATTCAACCATCAGGTTTTTAAACCAATTTTCATTAGCTTGTTTATATTTAAACTCAGAATTTGAGAGGAGTTTAATCTTGATCATACCCTTCACCAAAACTCTAGGGAAACCTAGAAGAGATTCTCAATTCAAGAAGTAGAACAAAACTACATGAATGAAGTGCAAGAAAATAAAGTATTATCAAGGCTTCCAGAAGGAATTATGGTTTTCTAATCCATTATCCGTTTGTTTGATGGCTTAGATCTGCATCCCTGGCAAATAGCTTTCAGGAATACTGCAACGTTCCTTGCAACCTTGGGCTACTCACACATGGGTTTGGCTACTATATGTCTGGCTAGAGCTGGTGTAGATGAAGAAGTAGTTACACATATTAACAGTAATGATAATTGCCTGAAAATCTCAGAAATCTCAGAGATTTGGGTTTAATAAGAACCCAACATGGAAGCAATGAAGCAAAAAACATCCAGCTACCATGAAGATTATGTTTTGGAATCTTCTTTCTTCATTATTCGTCATTTAAATGTCTAATGTGATATTCAAGACCTCATTCCTATCCTCCATAGATTACAAATTATTTTTAAAAGGAATGTTTTTGTTAATTGTCTGCACAGTGATGTTCAGACCAAATAAATCAGTATTATGTAAGACGCCATTAAAAGGGCACTAATACAAATGCTCTTATTTTGCTTGGACCTCAGGGCAGTAAGCAAAATTGCATTCTGCAAAAGCAAAATTGTTTACTCCTAATTAGTTCTACCTTAGGGTATAGCTATGTGGAGAATTTGCCATGCTGATGGCATGCAGATTTTCAGAAGCTTGTCTGCAAAACAACTAAATCTGAGCAAAATTTCATCTAAAGTCAGTTCATGAATTTCCCGTGCATTTTCTTCTTGAATTAGAAATAAATCTAATTTTCAGGAGTAGCTTATAAACGCTGTGTTAGCAAACCACAGGCTGGAGATGTAAGAGCCTGGGAAAGCAGGACACTTCTCACTCCCAGGCTTTCCAGCCATCAGCTGTCACACTAGGAACACATTGCAGCTACTGCCAGTGGACCTGCTGTCACTGGAGCAGGAAATCTGCTGGCTTTTAGGACATCTAACAGCCCTCCTCTATTATCTGTCACCTAAATATGATTATTTCCTTACAGCAAACATTGAACACTTTGATCTATTAAATCTTTAAAACCCATCAAACCAAAACCCAAAGCTCATTTAAAATTAGGAAGCCACCTGCTTTTTGGAAATATATATATATACAGACATTTGTGTGTATGCACACAGATCACACCTCTGATTTCTACTCAGAAATTAAAGCAATTCCCACAAGAAATTCCTATCAATCTGTTCTCAGAGATTATACCAGTACATTGCAGTTTTATACAGGAATAAAATTTACAGTTCCTTCCTACACAGCAACAAATACATTATATTTTTAATAATTTACTCTGGCAAATAAGACCTCTTCCAAGAAAGAGGAAGGAACTTTGGAATAAGTTACGGTGAATATCTCACTCCATAGAAGATTGAAAATACTTCTTTCCATATTTTCTCAGAGTGTCATACTTACAAGAGTAAGTGCACTGCAGTCATATCCTTAGACAAGTAGGCAATGCGGTTATGAAAAAGCTTTTGTTGCCTCAGATCAGCTATTTATCTTATTTCTTCTTCCCATTTAGTAACTTGGTGAAGTTACAGCATTGCCACTCTGCAACTCATCTCTGCCATAAGGTAGAGAGGTAGACCCAATAACTTTGGTCCCAAATTGCTTGATGACCTAAGTTCAGTTCTGCCAGATCAGCAGATCTGAAGACATCTTTGTCAATCAAACAGAGGAAGAAAAACTGACTGTGGGTGGATTTGAGAAAATCAGTATACATTAACATAATCCAGAAATGTCACATCTGAGCTGGCAGGCAACTAAATTAGACACAGAATGACAAATAAAAAGGAATCAAACATACATCTAAAATTAGAGGTGACTTCATGGGGAAAAAAAAAATTAAGATAAAAGAATTAGAAGTATTTGTCATACATCACAGAGTAGCTGAACAAATGACCTGGGTGAAAAGTAAGAAGAATTAAGTAAATAACATCTGAGAAATGAAAATTAAGTTCATACGTATATTGCAAGCAAGCAGAAGGTAAAAGAGTTACTTTTAGACAATTGTTTTCAAACTTTTCACCCTTTATCTTTCTAAGGAAGAACTGCACAAAGGAAATCTATCAGAAGTCTCTACCTTCTGTAATTTATTAAAGGTTTTTTAGCTTGGGAATGGAGAAGAGTTCCCTTTTATCTCCATCTCTGACCCTTTTTTATATCTTCCACGTCATCAAAGTTTTCCTCTCAAAATGGCCTTGATTTAAAGCCTATTGAAAACAATGGAATTCCACTTAAAATCAAGACATGCCTATGTCTTGATTATTGCAATGTGACTTTCCAAGAGGCAGCTAAAATGAATAAGCAGCTTACCAAATTTCATCTTGCCATGGGAAATTGTTCTATTCAAGCATGGCTTAGGATCATAGACTAAGGCAGCAGCTGAGCAGAAAAAATAGGCTTATGCCATAGATTTTCTATTTGGTTCATATGTATGGGCACACTTCTTTAAAAAGCTCAAAATTTCCACTGTATTTCTATGGCATTTGCATGAATTATGTGTTTTCTGTCTGTCTGGAAGGAGTACACCTAGCACAATCTACTTCAGTCCCATTCTCTCTTTGAAACACGAAACCATCTTCTGCCTCCAAAAACAACCACTCATTCTCATGAAAGCTGAACTTAGCTAAAGAATATTACAATCTACATCAGTTTTGTCCATATAAACAAGAAAGATAATACTCTTCATTTTTCTGTCACTTGGTGGCAAAGGATGGAAACTCAGTCTGATACAAAAATCAAGGTTCTTCAGCATTTTATCAGGACACACTCAGAAAAGAAGAAAGGATGGCAGAGGTATGTTTCTAGGAAAGAAGCACATATGGTTTACAAATTTTGGGCATCACTGACAGGAGAGAGGGAAGGAAACAAAGGAAAAGAGCTGGTAAAATGAAGACAAAAAGGAACATGAAAGAGAGAAGAGCTCAGCAGTGTATTAGGGTAAGGTGATGAGATTTACTACTAGTAGTAAGGGGATAGATTTCCAGGATGAAAGAATTGAACTTGCTCACAAGGCTGATTTTTACCTTGCTTACACAGCTGCCAATGCACCACAGATTTGTAACTAGTGCACAATTTCTCCAAGGAATGCCTACAACATCCAGAATCTGATTTGGGTTTTATTGAACCTTGTGGGCTCTAAGAAAGAAATATTTGGGACATATAAATGTAGAACAGCAGAGTAGATGCTACCTCTTAAACAGCACTCACTACCATTGCACTACCACTGGCATGCACTGAATTGTCTTTCTTGGATAAAACCTCCTACTCTCTAACTGCTTCTTTGCTCCTACCAGAAACCCACTTGGATACCTGCAGACAAACAGGCTGAGGTCCCAGGTCCCTGAGGAATTTACCTAGGAACAGTCTGTATGATTTAAAGACACAAAAATGTACGGTGGTGGTGCTCTCCTTATGCATTTGCAAAGGTCTCTGCAGTGAGACACTTCCCACAGTAGCATTTAACTGCCTTCAGATTTAATGAGGTTGCTATTTTTCATTAAAATTTGTAGATTCCTGTGACATATTTTTGCAATAACTTAATCTTTCATTAGTCATGGAGATGAAAGTGTTCAATTAGCTGTTTTGACACTTTTGACGGTACTAAATAAAATCTTCAAGTATTTCCCAATGATAATGCCTCCTATCTAACAGATTTTCTGGAAAGATTGCACTTAATCTAGGCAGAGTGGGACATGCTCAATTATATGGCCAGTCCAAAAAATAATAGGATGATGTCAGAGGAAGATCCTTGATGGAAAATTAAAAATTGCTTGTTAGTTGATGCTTAGAGTGCTTCAGAGTCAGTTTTGTGGAGATCTTTTCTAACATGAAAAACCCCACCAGAACTAGTGGGAAGAAAACCCTCAGAAATACACCTGGGTATCTCAGCACATTATAAAATACATATGACATATAAAACACAAATGACATAAAGCGGTGACACAGATGACAAACTTCCTTCCTTAGAGAAAACTACGGTATGACACACAGCAGTGGCTCCTTCCATCCTGGCTGCACCTCTGCTTCAGATAAATCTGGCATCCTTCTGTCACTAGCAGCACGTATGAACTGGGCCAAAAGAGGTACATAAGACCTCAGTGAAGGTCCTTATGGGAGATACATGGACGCTGTTTCTTGAGTACACAGCCAGATGCTCCAAGTACTCCAAGGAGCTAAATCGCTCCACGATGAACACTATTCAACCAAAGCCCTTCAGGCAGTTCAGCTGCTCTTCTAGCATCAGAGGAGCTTCTCCAGAGCTTGGTTTAATCAATTTCAGCATAATTACAACCTTCCATCGCCGAGACGAGCTGGTAGTATCTCTTGTTGAGAGAGTCACCAAGATGAGCCTGGATCGTTTGCGTGTGTGGGGAAGGAGTGTGCTTGACTCTGCTGCCATCCATGCACAGCTGCCGTGGGATGAGTTCCAGGCTGTACTGGCACCAGCCTCACTGCACACCAAAATAAGAAAGGGAGGCACAGGAACACGAGGGCTAATGTATTCACTGGGAGACAAACTGCCAGTGTCTTTAATAGGAAAGGAAAATCCCTGAGAGAGGAAAATTTTTTTGTACAGCAATTCTAGTTCAGAGAAACTGATTCCTGTTTTTTTACTTTCTGTAAAATTTACCATGCTCTTCTGAGTGGGAGTTTGGTTTTTCTGATGAAGGATTTTTTAAAAAATTAAATTTATTTTTGTAAATTTACATTTTCTTTCTTTATACTCAATGAATCTTTGGGCAACACTGATGTCTGCTATACAGTAAAGACAAATTTGTGCACTACTAGTTGGGAAAGTTCTTCAGAAAGTCTTCAGTGTTGCCTTTGGTTGGGATTTTTTAAAACAGCAAAATACAGAAGACTTCAAAATGTGAATCAAGAAACATGACTGTATTTGTATGTAATATTTTGGTTTGCTTTTCCTTTTGATGTCCACATTTCCTAAGATTCTTTGCATCAAAAACCATGCCAGCACAGCTTAAAATTGAAGAGATTTTTGGCTGAAGGAATAAGATTAGAACTTAAAATATGAAACAAGTTAATCCTTCAAGGATCTAACCCTGCTGATCATGCTGATCTTCTGAAATCAAGAGGACTCAAGGTCAGAACAGATATTCATTTGCAGGATATACATCTCTAGCCAGTGCTAATTACTCCATGAAAAGACTTTTGCAGTAAGGAGAAGAGGGCTTCTTATTATAAGGACCACAGTGAAAAGGTATATTCTGAAGCAGACCCCCATGTTATCACTGGAAGTCAGTAAGATCTCCAGTGACAATGCATATTTAAAGGTAAAAATTGTGCTCTATCAAGAAACCTACTGAATTGAAAATGCTTCATCATGATAAGACTTTCCAACTACCATCTGTCCAGAACCATCCCTATTTGAGCTTTGAGTGAGTCCACAGCTGGAAGATTTTCAATATTCAGCGGAGAAATGTCAGATTATTTTTATTAATCATTAGGAAAAAATCATAGCATAAGCCCAAAAAAATATTAAAAAATACTGAAACAACTGCACCTTTTGAGGCTAAGTCCGTTTTGGCTGGGTTTCTTTCATTCCTCGTTAATTACTCAATACACACTCTTCTGTAACTACAGCTTCTTTGTTCACCTGAGCTTTGTCCATCAAAGTTCAGACCACTTTTGCCTAAATATGTAGGTAAAACCAAACCTCTTTGGTTTTTTAAATCAACCAATACCTTTCTACTTTTCTGCCTTTTCACACCCTCTCTGCATTCAGGATCATCCCTATGATTCCCATTTTCTACATTAGATTTTGGAGATCACTTTGTCCTTGGAGCTTCCCAGCCAGTTATCTTAGCTAATCATACTCATTTTCAAAGAAAAATAGAGTTTTCTGTAGAGCAATGTAACCTATAGGACAGGTGGTTAATGCAAGTTTTAACATATGTCTTGGTTAATTTTCACACTCTCCAGAAATGAATATGAATGTTATAGGAGAAATCTGAAAAAAATCCTAGTTTTCAAATACATTCAGTTTGGTTGAAAACAGCTATTTCGCTGTATCAAAATTACAAAACTACCTAGGTGATACTATTTAAAATCTAACTATGTTGAGGAAGATAACTAGTATCTTTTTTGTTTCTTTGTTTCATTGCAAATATTATATACAATCAGCATGGATTTGGTCTCATTGTTTTTTTCCTTAATCCAGCCTTCCCTTTCTCCCTGAAAGTGTGTATGCTTTAATCTGCCATGAGAGAGAGACTTTACAGGCTAAAAGAGGCTTGATTGCCAGACACATAGAAACGTCCTCATAAAAGTCTGAGTTGAAGACTGACGAAATCCTTGGGCATTTTCCACTCAACAGGCTTTGGAGAAAGACCAGACTGACCATAATTAAACAGTTCCTATCAAAAAAATACTTTCCTGATCACTAATGTTAGCTGTAGTTAAACATATTAATGAAATATTAATTCTGCCCTTTGAGAATATTTTATATGACTGATGCAAAAAAAGTATTTGATCAAAAATTAAATGCAAACGTAAGAGCCACAAATTTAGCAACAGTGTTGAATTTTGCATAAGGAAACACAAACAAGGTCTAGAGACTGAATAATACAGATACATCAAAGAAATGAGTAAGCCTGGTTTTGAAAAGCAAAGTTATGTCAGACTTGAAATAGAAGACTGAGAAAAATGTGACTGTTTTAAGTCACATCTCCTTCCCAAGGCTCCCACACTGCCTATTCTGTTATGGAAATGTGTGCTGTTCATCAGCGGGCTGATTCCAGAGGACATGCCTCTGTCTCTGGCCATTCATTTTCATGAATGCAATGGCATGTTAGCAGCCTAGAGTGGGAAACTCCTCAGTGTTTTGAAACAGGGTATCAATTCACAGAGAATGTTCAAGGGATGGAGACATTTACAGGTCTTGGTTTCTCTCCTGTCTGGTGAGCAGGCTAAAAAGTGAAAAGTCTGCTTTACAATAATTCCAGGTTTTTCATTATTAGACAAACAATATAATCAAAAACACAGGGAAGTTAACCTACTAGGGTTGCTATTTCACCAAGTCTCTTCTCTCCCAAATGAACATGGACAAGAAGTGTGTTAACCCCCAGGGCTGCCAAATAAGAACAAGCAGAAAGGAGATGACTGGAGAAAGCATAGCAAATGCCAGGGCTGTCATCTCTGATCTGGGAAACCTGCAAGGCCCATAAGATAAAGGTACAGTGAATGCTTCTTAAGTACTTACAAAATCTTGTAACTGCTTAGAGAAGACTCCAGAAAGCATCCCCTTGGGCATATTTGCATTTTTTAACAAATCCATTGAGCAGATTAATTAGGTGAGGGGAGAGTGACCATCGAGGGGCTGTATTTGGTAAAACCAACCTCTGTTCCTAAGATTACTCTACTGTTAGACAAAGGACAAAAGGATCGAGAACAGAAGTGAGAGGTAGGAGGCATATCCCACTTACAGAATAAGGGACACAAACCCAGACTCAGAGAAGTTTCTAAGAGGGCAGCAAGTGTGAAGTGGGGAGGATGGCAGACCTTTAAGGATTGTGGTAAGTGCCAAGGAGTCATTCTTCATCCAGTACATTTCTTATGATACATTATTGTTTAAATATTTCAATAAGGCAATACTTCTCCCAAAACTGAAAAAGAAAGATTGCAGAGAATGAAAGTTTAGGGTCAAACTGGCTGACAGTGGAAGGATTGGTATGAGCTAGAGAGGCAGCCTTGTCAGTCTGTGCTTGAAGCAGCACCTCCAATCATCGATGTCACTGTTTTATCTATAAGTTCTAGCAAAGCTACAAGTCTGTTTTTCAGTGGAAGAGCTACTTCTGAGTTGTGCCACATACAGAGTGCTGATGATAAGGAAATGTAGGCTGTTACTAAAATAAAAGCAGACTCCCTGAGAGGTATGTAGCAATCTCACACCCGACTGAGCAGGATCAGGAAGTACAAATGGCTGCTTGCACAAATTCAAAGCCAAATTATATCATCGGTGGGAACGCATATCCAGTCCAAAGCACACCTGTGCAAGGCTCACCACAGGGTGTGCAGTCTGAGATGGACATTGCAATACAAAGGATCTGGCTACAGTCCTGACTGGGAAGCAGAGCTTTTCTGAGAAGCAGTGCCTTAACATATGGAGCTATGGACCCGAGCCAGGACATCGACCACATAACTGACCCCTGGTTATACAACTGATCAGTTAGACTTGTAAGAATATGTCTCAGATGATGCTGCAGGAGCAAACCAGACATAAGTTAAAAACTGCACAACGCTGTTTACTTACTTCATGCAGTTTATATATATATAAACTGCTTGGAAGTATGTAAACAGAGTTTATGCAAGAAACCAGTGGTAGCAAAAGTCTACGACTGAAGAACCAATAGCATTTGAGTTACAAATGCCAATCTAAACAACCTGCTTTGCAGCTTCAAATAGCCACATAACAAGAGAAAATTGTCCCCAAGTCAGCCAGTGACAAAGGACATCCCAATTCAGAGTGCATTAGCAAGATCAGTATGCATTGCCACGATCAGCATTCAGACTGAGGGAATGGCCAGTTTTGGGCCACCTTGGGAATGTCTACAGAGACTGCAAACACATCCCTGAGTTAAAAAGCACAGACAAGAGTGTTTCCATCATGTTCCACCCTAGCTGCAAAAGAGAAATAACTGCACTCTCTGGGGCTGAGTTAGAGTTCTAGTCTCCTCAGTTTCCCTGGATAATCAATGAAGAGGGAAAAGCTCATTTAGGTAAGAGTTTGGATCAAACCCACCTGTACTAACTGTTAGCTCCTTTGGAGAAGGCACAAATGAAACTGGAGATCCCAGGAATATCAGCCTTGTCTGCAGCTTGAGGGCCTAGCACTTGGTACCCCAGACAAATAAATGTGCAAAGGATGCAAATACCTATCCCACCCTCAGGTTGCATGGACTCAGCACAGGTAAGGGGACGTGCTGGCAGGAAATAATCATCAGCATAGATTTATAACAAACTCAACAGGAATGTGTTCTTTATTCTTCTACATTTTCATGGTGGATTTAGACAAGAAGCGTCATGAGAAAATAATAAAATTATATGATTCTACCATCTGGAGTTAACCAGGTTCTTAAGAATAGGAAATGCTGTGCAGGACCAGTTTTCAGGAAGGGTTACTTCCCAGAGAGAGAGGAAACTACTGGCACAATTTAGTGAGTGCATAGCTGAAGTCTGATAATGTCTAGGAACAGGAAAAACTTCCAAACCCAAACAGCTGATCTTAAAGCTCATTTATCCTAAAAGAATTGAAGATGGTGATAGAAAAAGCAGCATATTTTTAGAACCAGAAAATATTGAGTAAGTCTATTTGTATAAACATAGCTTGAGTGGCTAACTGACAATCTCAGGGAAAACAGGTGTTTATCATCTTTCTGGAACACAGAGGAAAAAACCTGGGCAAGCCAAGTACTTTACTTCAGTTAAACAGACAATTCACAGTTAACTCCCTTGGCCTGAAATTCATAGTAAAATTGTCATGCACAGTGAAAACCCTTAGATACAAACCAAATTTTTTTTATTCGTGTGTGTGCAAAAATTACACTCTTTTCAAAGGATTAAATAGCTACCTAATTTCTTTTAACCAATACGTGGGTTTCTGTTTCATAAGTTTATGCTAGTGTATTCAAATATTGTTTTGATTTATCATACTTGCAACTTCAAAATTATATAAATCAGAATGCTATGATGGATAACACCAGTAAGTAGCCAACATCTAGGGAAAGCCTCAGCATTTAGGCAAGGGGCATGCAACAAGGATTCCCATCTAAGAGTTAGCAGAGAGATACTGGAAGAAAGAGAATTATTTTGAATGATTCCCTAGATTTGTCCATTGAATAATTTAAGAAACATGTAGAGTCAATGCTGTTTATGTATTATGTATCTTTGGTGAGTGAAAGAATCAGGATTATGATGGATACTGAATAATGAAATGCCTATTTTAAGAAGCTTGCTGGTATTCCTGGAATGGAATTTTATATGCACTGCAGATATACATAATGGTTCACTAAGGTGCTTTCAGGCATAAAATCTATTCTTGTAATGGTCACTGAATGCAAAACAGATTTAATATCAGAATTAAAATCTTTCCATAGTTTTTCTATTTATGTGTTCCATCCACTCCTGCATGATACGAAGTATGAGGTTCATTCAAGGGGTTGCCAAGGATTTTATGGTCTTTGGAGAAGAGAAGCAGATGGTCCCAGAAAGACGAGCACTTCGAACATTGCAGTAGATTTGGGAAACAGACCTACAGCTGCCTGGGGATATACATGAAAATTTTAAAAGGTTATTAACTGAACTACCACAAGCTGGGAAAATAACTCAAAACCAGATGCAATCACTAATTGCTCACTTGAACTTTGCCTATGAAGTTATTTCAGCAGGAAGAATATTTTTATGCTGACTCCAAACAAAAGTTAGAAAAGGAGATAATTAATAAGATTAAGAAGGCAATTAGAGCTGGTGATGCTTTAAATTCTCTGTGAATGCTTCACATTTGAATTCATTAGGTGACAGTACATGGAGCCCCTTTGTCCTGGAATGGACATCAACAAACTCAACTGTTCATTTTTATTGGTTCACACAGAGTTAGGAGAAACCACAAATACCAAAACAGCTTTCAAATACTCTGAAGTAGCTGAATTTTAGTTCTCCCATTAAGCATAAAGAGTCCTCATCCTATCTGCTATTCATGCAGCATAAAAACTGTTACCACCACTGATAAGAGACTTTTTATCTTAGCAAGGTATAGTAAAGCCTTTTGTCCCTATCTCCAAATTAAAACAGAAAAATAAATGAAATCAAATTCATCAAGGAGTTCTGACAGACAAACAAACTCAACCTTCAGTCTTAAAGTATTTGCAGTGGAAAAGCAACCCAACAGAATGGGATGAAATATCATTGACACCAGTGAAGAATACACAAGAGTGGAAAAAATGTTAGGAAATTCAGCTCTAATGTAAAATCCCACCAAATGGATTTCAGAGCTATTCTGCTGCAAGATTTAAAGGGGTAAAAAATGATGAAAAGTGAAACTAAGAACTTTGTCCTTGGTACCACTACAAGAGCTATTAAGTCTACAAGAAATCTGTTGCTGTGAGGCAACATCAGCACTCATGAGGTATTTCATATCCCTCCGAGCAGATGCATAGGAACACACAGAATAAAGATTCCTTAGGCTGCCAGCAGTGTTCAAATACCAAGCAGACAAATGCCTCATTGCTTAAGCAAAACTGTGTGTTGGTTGTAAAGATGAGTGTACACACTTGTCCTTTGCAGCCAACACACAGCTGCTCAGAAACACCAGCAATAGAAGACTCTGAAGAATGGGTTCGTTGCCAAGTGGTTCAGAATTATGCAGACATGAAGAGTAGCTTCATGGGATCAGAAGAGAACACAGTTCTGTTTTCACATTTGAGGTCCTCTTTTGTGCAGCTATTGCATTAAGGTAGGATTTCTTCAAAAGGAGCAATAAAAATGCCCATATTTTAGCAGGAATGCCATCACCGTAGCATTCTGAGTAGGAATGAACTGCTACAATCACACTTCCCACTTTCAGTTATCCACTGTTTACAAGTTCCACAAATCTCCCAGCAAGGGGCTATCAAGAAATACAAATTATAGTTGCTATTACCCAAATGTGAATTGACAAAAATGTTCAAAAGTAATTTTGTGAATTTATGTGAATAGCAGAAAATTTATCCATAGAAAAATCATAATTTCCCTTTTAAGAGATCTAGGAATAGAGACGAGTTAGAAAACAAATTCAAATGGAATAATTCAGCTGGCTGCTCTAGCCACTATGCTGTGGTTCCAGAGTGGGCTATCAAGCTGTATATCAGAGAATTTTTGCTATATTAAGGAAGTCCCAACCTTCCTTTTAACATATGCAAAAATGCATGCATGGAAAAGCTCCAGGACCATACTGCCCTTGCTTATACTTCCAAATATACTCAACAACCTGCAAGTTAAGGCTACTGATTTTAACACAGGGAGTTTTCTCCCCTTTGAGCATTAAAATGTATGCCATTCCCACCACTCTCCTTTTCAGCCTGAGCTTAAACATTTGTAGACAGTGTAGCCAGGCATTTTCCTACCTGTACCTATTTCCCTGCCTAAGACTTCCAGACTTTACTAAAGACTGTTTTTTAAAAATCCACCTTTTTTCAATTCTCCCTTCATAATGTCCATTTGCCTCTATGTGGAATTACAGATGTATATTCATGTTGTCACATCACAACTATTTTTACTATGTAGCCCGATTTTCTAATCACCCCTGAGAGTTGTTCTTCCCCTAATTTACATACTAGAATGAATTATCTTACTGTCAAGGAGAAAAATTAAAACTATGCTCTCCATGAAAGTCAGCCTGATTGTTCTGTGTTTGCAATGAGATATTTATATAAACACTGCCACAACAGTTTGTACTGAGGTTTTAAAAATAATATTTTAGGGTTTATTAAATCTTATTATTTCTGGTATCATTCCAACTAGTTTTCTCTCTCTCCACCTGAGTTATATATGCTGTCCCTTCAGTAAAAATATCAAATTATGTAGGCATGCATCCCAAAAGCAAAAATGCCCCCTTCAGTGTTTTCCCTTTCTATAGCAGTCTTGTTCCTTCTGTCAATGTGATACAAGGATCTTTACAACACCTTTAATAGGAAAATCTACCAAAAGAAAGGTTCCAGCATCTCCAGCTTTGATAAGCAAGCCAAGAGCTGGCACAGATGTAATCCCTGACTGAGCATTAAAAGCACATGAAGCTTTAAGCAATTTTTCCTCCAGGGTCAGATGACTCACGTGCTGCTTGGCCTGACAGGAGCTCACGTTGGCAGCTCCATAAAGAACTGAGCAAACACACTCTTCAGCATCATTTGTATTCCAAAGGGAGATGTAAATATAGCAGCAAACCCCAACTGTTTTTCTGTCCTTCATAAAATAATTTTATCTTTGATGATTTGAGATTATGCATAAAGATTGAGTGCCATATTTTGCAGACTCTTACTCACCCAAGAGATTTTAAAATGCATGATTTCATTGCCCAGTAACATGTCACTGGGGGGTTGCCAAAACAAGATATTGTTTTATTAAATATGGAAAGGTAGTGCATATTTATTATTTGCATTTATGTAAGCAAATGATAATTTATATTCTTAGAACAAAAGACTGCCATATATCCTATGGCTCTCCCTCTGCTTCTCATCAATTTCACTATTTAAAAAGAAGAAAAAAGAGAGAAACACCTGAAATCCTAAATTCTGCTGTGATAGTGACTGGTTATTCTGCAAAAGAGAAAGTGTTTCTTTTCTGGAGCTTTGGAGCCACTGTGGGTCCTTATTCTACAGCTCCCAAACAGATCTCCCAAGTGCTGGGTTGGGCAGTGCTCATTGTGGTCAGCCACTAAAATCATTCTTCACTTTCTAAATAATCAGATCAAAATAAGAGAGACAAACTTCATCCATAAAAATTTAGATAATCCCCTGCAGTTTGAGGGGTTTGTAACCCTGCTCTTAGCACTTTTCTTTATGAACTTTATAATGCATACTTAACACTGTGGTTTAATCCTTGGGCGCATCAGAATCTGTAGTAACAAGTATACCAAAAATGTATTCTAAAAAGTCAAATCCTATTAAGAAATGGATGACTTTTATTCAGAACTGGATACTTCACATTAATTAAATGCTGCTCTCTAGATTTGTTTTAAAGCACTCTTCAAAGCAAAACTATTCTTTACAGTCAAATCCATTAAGTTAAACAGAGAAGGGGACAGGAAACGTGTGTCAACAAATCATTCAAGGCTCATGGTGCTTCCTCTGATAATATACCTTTTCAAAAACATGGTATTACTAGTAGTGCAAAAATTTATGTACTATTTATGCTATTCTCAGACTGAAGATTTGTTACCAGTTTTTTGGTCAACTACTTTATGTTCCATCTTTAAATGTTCTTTTTTTACTGAACAAATATACCCACTTGATATTAGTCCCTCCCCCCACCACTGCCAGTATCATATCTTTCTGAAACTTCCTTTTCATTTGGATTAGACAGGTACAGGCATCTGGAGCACAGGTGAGAACCCATGGAGTTTGCACAACAGTTCAATGAAAAGAACAACATGGCTGAAAATTTTGACAATTCCCATCCCTCCATTTTCCAGTCAGCAGCAGTGAGACAACAGGAATAGCTTTATGTATTTTCCTATTAAAAAGTTAGCGGTGCCAACCATACTATGCAGTGATATTTTGTTTCACATTTAAATGTCAGGTTTTAGTATCTGTATAAACAAGTAGCTGCTCTGAATCTACGACAATAAAATAAAGTTTTGTGCAGTATATTTTGATGTGAAGTTTGCAAAACACAGAAAACTCATTTCTGAAATACTCAGGCACCTGTAATATCTAAGGAGCTGGGGCGATGGGGAAGAAAAGAGAAGCTTATACTTTCTTTTCTCCCTAAGCAGATTTGGGGCAGAGGTGGCAGCTCAAATTCTGGCCTGAAATTCTGCTTTTCTTTGTGCATAAACTAGCCAAATTAGGACCACAGTAAATATAGATCACTGCGTCTTCTCTGCAGGTTCAGTTGATGGAGTTTCGCAGGCATGAGTCACCAAACACAGACCCTGTTCTGTTCCTCCCAAGCCTCCTGGACCAGCTGGGAGTAGCTGCTGTAGGAGGGAGGACACCTCGTTAGAGGGACATCTGGCCTGATTTTCCAATGCCTTCTCACATCCTTAAAGCCAGAGAGCTGGTACCACCCTGCCCACCCTGCACTTGCCCGGTGCTGCAAAACCCTGTGCAGCTGCAAGGAGCCACAGCCCGTGGGTGGGCAGAGAGAGCTCAGTGAGACTCTGCTGGGGCAGCTGCAGCCAGCTCACTGCCCTGCACACCAACCACGTGCTGAACAGACCGCTTAGCTCAGGCTCAGCAGCATTATTAGTGCTCTCCATGGGTTGGCACTGCCCTGCCCATCAGTTAATAAGCCTTTCTGACCCTCCTGCTCTTGTGCCTTACGAGTCTCAGGCCTCCAACAACTGTTACTGGGCTAATAGACCCATCTGGAGCTTTAAGAATATGCTTGTACTCAGCCCCACCAGCACGGTGGAGGTATCTCAGCATATCTGCATCCATCAGCAGGGATGATAAGCCATACTCTGCACCATAACGTGACTGTGCTGCTGCTTCTAAACCCTGGCAGCTGCACTAATGTATTCAGTGTGCTGTATCTCAGGCATGAAAAACCTGTAATCCATTTTATTAAAGACTGGCCTCGTAAAATCCAAATCTTGTTGCTCCTGATCCTTCCAGCTTTCAGAGACCCTTTTACTGCATCTTTCTGTGCTGTTCCCATTTTGCTACCATTTAACACACACTAAAACACTGCCAACAGTCTAGATCATATCAAATGTACCTGATAGCTCTTTGACAAACATGATGAGACAAAAAAAAAAAAAAAAAAAAAAAAAAAAAACCAAAAAAAAATTTTCAGGGGGGAAAAAAAAAAAAAAAAAACCAAACCAAAAAACAACTTTCAGAGAGGTAACCAAAGAGACCAAAGCTTGACTGTGACTGAGTGCAGAGCCTCTGTGAGCTGACCATTTTCCTGCCACTTTCACATAGTGACCCATGCACTAGGACTCTGAGGCTCACTGAACTCCTTCCTCAAAACACCCTTCACAAAGGCAGACTAGCAACTGAGATTCTCTTTTCTTTTCACCCGTGACCTTTCTGTCATAAATAAAATTGACAGCTATAAGCAATTCATTTGAGAGGTGTTTTGTTCTGAGGCAAAAACTAAATTATTAAACAGCTTTTGCAGCACGTTTAATTTCTGGGAGTTATTTTACAAGACAATGTACAGTTGTTTGGTTTGTGTGCTCCTGAAGTAAAAGAGACCAAGTAGGAGATGTCACATCTTTGAATTATTGTGGATGATGGACAACAGACTGTGGGACCAATTTAGTGATAATGTCAGAAGCAAGCTGCCAACAGATAAATAACGATGCTCATGTAACAGCCAGACAGCTGAAACACGTCCTGCTCAATGCACTACAAAGATAGACTTTCTGTACTGTCCCATTCAATTATTCTCCTCTTGTTTCTTGTTTCCCAGCAGATAATTGGATTTTAAGAGAAGGCATCTTCAATTTCCAGGGCTTCATTTCTCTTCTGTTTTCCTTCTGATTTCACACAGACTCTTATCTCCATGTCCTGTACAGAATCAGCCAAAGCCTTTCTAAACTTCTAAGCTACCCTTGAAGTCAAACAAAGTAAAAAAAAAAAAAAGAAAAAAAAAGTCTTCAAAGGTAAAAGACTTGATCCTTCTAGGCAGGGAGGAGTGCTCCTAATGTGGTGAAGGCACCACTGTTGCAACTGCTAAAGAATCTGCAGGAACATGAGTCTCCACAGAATCAGTCTCTTAATAAGAATAAAATATGATTTAACTGAGAAAAAGGAACTTCTTTATTTAAGCACACATTTAAAATGAGAGTAAGAAAAAAGTGACTGTTTCTATCCTAATATTAAGACCATTATTCAGAACGCATTCCTGTAACAGCTTTTCTTCCATAACAAAAGGAGGTATTATAATACGCTGTAGGAAACAATATATATTTTATTAAAATATGATAAAGAAATTTCTCTATTCTAGACTCATAACATGCAGACACCTTGCCAGTTTTCAGTGATTTTTCATTGTTGTTTGTTCAGGGTCTTTTCTTCTTGGCAGAAAATAAATGCTTGTAACAACTTAGAGAAACAACTGAGTTGACTACAATGCTGTACCTTCTTGGGTGGACAAGAAGAATTGATTAAACTGCCTTCTGAAAGACCGAATTACCAGTTGTATATTATTCAAAGAAAAAGTCTTGCTTTCAGCCCAGAAATGCAATACTCTTAAAAACCTCTGGGCAATCCTTTCCCAGCAAGTACTTCCCCACAAAATGAAGGAACCCTGTCATTTATGAATCTGTGCTTTCCCTTCCCACACCAAGCAAGGTGGTGATACTGCCTCCATTTGCTGATTCTGAGTGCCATGTCTACAGATGCCCAGTGGGTCATGCTGGGAACAGCCATAAACTGATGAGCACCAACCCAGCACCTGCTGCAGCACAGCACCTGTGGGACAGAAGACAGAACACCAGCAGGTGCGGCGCTTCAGAGCTTTAAAATTCTAAGTCTATCCAAGCTACTTTTGAAAAGCAAAGTCTCCATTTGCAGATTCCACTGAACGCTCCAGCTACACCAACTGCTCCAGCTGGTCTGCTGGAGGGTACATGTTTGTAGGGTCTCTGAGAATGGCATCAGAAAAAGCACTGGAAAACTGGATCATAACCTATGCAAAAGATTTGACACCTTGAGAAATGAGTAGGCCCTTCCAGGAGTAGCCCAGGGAAGGATCAGAATGGTTTTCATTCCATTTTTCCTCTCAAGAGTTCGTCAAATCTCACTTCTCAGAAGCAGCCAGGGAGCTTCAGGCTGCTAAAGTAATTCCCAGGAGCTGCTTGGACCTGCTCAAGTGTGAAGCAAGAAACCATAAACAGCTGCCTGCCTCTGCAATTAATCTCTGCAAAGTGCTTGCCCTCTGCAATACAGGCAAAGGAGCTCCAGTGCCTATTTTTACCAAAGGTTTACGTGGCATGCTTTGACACCCTCCAGACAGAACACATAACTTGTGTCTTGTTATCTTCTCTTTATTCTAATCTCCTCTGTAAATCTACAAAGTAGTACCTTTGTTAAAGCAGCACATAGGTACGTGCTGCATAAAATCTCAAATATGGTCAATAATAGTTACATAACAGCTAAAATACTGCCTTGCTATGAAGCTTAAATAATGAGATAGGCCAGAAGAAACCACAATGGTATCTCACCTGGTGTACTTTTTCAAATGAAATGACCCTTATCCCTTTTGACAGGTTCAAAGCCAGCCCAGGACACAGAGCCATCTGCGCACAGGACCACAATAAATGTGACTTCTGTTTCTGCCTGAAGAAGGTGCCACCTTCAAGCTGGGAGTAAACATATGCAAGCCAAGGCACTCCAGAAGAATTCAGATATTTTCAAATCACCCATATTCTTCAACCATCACTCTTTTTAGCTTTGGAAAGTGTCTTTTCAACTAAGCTATTCTTATCTTCACTCTTTATTTTCTGTAAACCTGCTTAAGTCCCTTCCTTAGTGCTTTTGTTTGACTATAAAGGAACAAAAAACTTGTTTTCCACAAAGGTCACATTTTCCCTTGAAGGGCAATTTATACAAAGCTTATGGCAGAACTCTTATTATTGCCTAAAGATATTTAATTCTGATTATGCCCTTTGCTAGCATTATGCAATTTCCATGATGTAGGCTGCCCAAATCAAAAATACAAATACTTTATCACATGCTCATGTAGTCAAGACTGATCTTTAATTATTCATCAAGCTTTCAGGAGTCACGGCTGTGTAGAACAAGTATTGTTAACTAGGATTACTTGGTAACTTATGGGACACATCTGTATCAGTTAATTATTACAACAATTATCTATTACGTATCAGAAACCTATATCTTTCCTATTTAAAATCTAGGGCTGTTTTATTAAACAATATAATATTATTATTGGCTATTCAGAGAAGTAGAAGGGTTAATAATAGAGATAGATGTGCACTCAAAATGGAGCTGATGCAGACCGAAAACAAGTTCTAGCTTGACTTCTACTCAGTTCTGGCAGAAATGACATGGAAAAAAGAATCCTCATGGCAGGGAACAATGTAGAAGTCTTTTCTGCAAGAGCAAGCAGAAACTCTTAGGAAAAAATGTTTCTTTGTCCTCACTGACAGAAAGCATAATTGGAAATGTTAATATGCTTGACACAGAAAAAGAATATAATCCCTTCAAAACATCAAAATTGCTTCAAAGAGCTCCTGATGCACTGAATTTTTTTTCCCCCTGACATTAAAATAAAAGCAGAAAGAATACTAGTATAAACTCCCTGTGTAGTACACTGTCCTGCCAGAACTGAAATAAAGCCTGCAGGACAGAGATCAGTTGGGAAGCTTTACTTTCACCTGGCCCCAGCTGAGATTACTTCAGAGCAGCGTTGTAACACTCCTGTTCAGAAACCAGCCTGGACACAATGCCCTTTAATTCCAGATTCAGATGTAGCAAAGCACACAAAGCAATTCCATTCATCGACCACATGAATACCCTTAAACCCAACAAATTTACGTGCCTAAACACTCTAGTTTACACTATTTATTAAAACTTGAAGACATACTTAAATTATCTCACGACACTTCTCTTATCTATGCAGTAAAGATATGAAAAAAAGGCCTGGGTTTAGGTGTGCTGAATTTCTCTCTTCATGGGCTTTCAGGGGGAATTTTAAAATGGTTTTCTTCAGTCTGCTGAATATTGGGAAAATTGTACAATTAGTTTCATCCACACCAAATGGGCGTTATCACATGCTAGTGAAAATAAGAAGAAATGACATTGCTACATCCCAGAGGTACTCCTTGAGAATGAGCTAAATATAAAAGATCTAATTGTCTACTTATGTAAGTGTAAAAGCTTCAGCTTTTGCCAATGCTTTGAAGGGAAGTCAAGAGTTCTCATCAAGAGACAGATTCTCTTCAGGCATTGGCACACCAGCAATTAGGGCTTCTACCTACCTCAAATTTATGGCAGAGAAGTGCCACAATATATATTCCTGGCATAAGCAAGGAGATTGTGTGATTCTCAAGATATAGCTGATTTTCCAGTTTCCCATCAACATTGTTTTGCCCTGTAATGGCATCTAGAATGTTGTACTCATGTAGGTCTATTTTCAGATCATTTTCTCCCCCTCTCTGTGTTTGCTCATCTCCTGTGCATGCTCAACCAGTCTGTAAAGTTCTGAAAAGTACCAATTAGGCAGTGACACTGACACTCTAACACTGTGCCGGAGGACCTTTCCTGGAGTTCTCACCTTTATCTCTGAACTAATGATACGTAAATATCACCACTTCGTAGCTTAAGAAAATCAAAGCATCCTGAGGGCAAATGTAGGTATAAAGGAAAGCCGTTTATGTCTTCACTCTGTTGAACTCACATAATAAGACTGTGCCTCAGGCATTTTATCTGTCATTTTAATGTGTCAAGTGAATAGGTTATTGGCTTATTTCAGAGAGGGAACTGTCTCATTGGGAGGGGACATCTTGACTTATATGTGACCTGGCTTTCTCCCTGAATAGCCAGACTTTGATTCAAATGCAAATATCTTCAGGGCAGCTTTCAACACGATCAGTGTGTAAAAGCCATCAATAAAAGGAACCAAAAAATGACTAAAAAATAATAAATGTCAAGCATGTGAGATGTCCATTAGTTTCTTCCTGACCTAGATCCATAAAATAGAAAGCAAACAGCAGGTGCCTGGCAAATTGATCTTCAGGAGTACTTAGAAAGCTTAACCTTCCTGCGCTTAGTCATCTACATTACTCCACTGCATATTTAGTCCATTGAACAGCTGAAGAGCTCCAGCTCTCTGTGCTTTTCACATTTTTATTTATGGAAAAGAGCATTCAATTGACCAAACTCTGCTCTATGGTTCTCATTACTTCAGCTCTGTTTGTCAGGAGAGAGATGCATGAAAATGGACGACTCACAGAACTTTAATCTTCTGCAACACCTATGGAAATTTATGCAAAAGTTAGAACTAGTAGCACAGACAATTTTTCAGGCAAGTTCATACCAAAAAAATTTGAAAATGTATCTGTGGTGTGAAGAAAGTTTCAGATGCAAACTGGAATCCTTGGGTCTGTACCTTGTATGGAATATCCCAGAGTTACCAGGAACTCTGTGCAACCACAGACAGTCTCTATTCCTTAAAGGTTTAAAAGTGTTAAATATCTTGCAGGGTGGACTGTACATAAAGAGGTACTGCATTGTCCAGTGTGGAGCCTTCACTTTCCTGTTTTAGTGAAAGGATTAAAGCTCTATCATCTTCCAGTCCCTAAGTAAATCTGCACAGGCAGATTAGAGTTCCATCTTCTTGCTGAGCTATTTTAGCAGGCACAATTAGACATAGCAGGCCTAACTGCAGTACTGCAGTATTTTCTCTGACAGAGATAGCCATGTGAAGACAGGAATGGAATCAGAAAGCAAACTTCTTGGGCTGGAGACAGAGTGGCAAGTTCTGTTCTCAGGCAGAGGAGGTCAGGGGAAGCTCTTCTCCTCCACTTACAATATTACTGTGAACAGGATATGACCACTCCTTTCCAATGTACTTGTCACATAGCAAAACAAGAAAGAGATAACCTGAATATCTTCTTGCTTTGCACTCTCCACTGCCAGATTTCTTCAGAAGAGACTTACTGTTGTGTGTCTGCCCTCCATAAAAAATACTAATTTGTGTACAAAAAGCTGTTAAGTTGTATTTGGTCAGTTCTGACATTTGAAAACTCTCCTTTGGATCTCAGTATCAAAAATTATCTTTTTCTGCAATGTTTGTCAAATAAACTGGGACTTTCAAGTGGTCTTCTTTGCAAAAAGAGGTCCAGGAATGTTTTTTTTACACTTAAATGGGATTTCTTGTATTTCAGTTTCAGGCCATTGCTTCTCGTCCTTTCTATAACTGTCCTCATTAGACAGTTATACACGTTGATAAGACACTCCTCACAAAGCTTCTCTTCTCCAGACTAAACAAGACTCAGTTCTCTCAGCCTTTCCATGTTTGAGAGATGAACCAAGCCCTTACTCATCCTCATAGTCCTTCACGAGGCTTGCTTTTGTAGGTCTGTGTCTCTTAGACTGCAAAACCCAGAACTGAACCCAGATTTCCAACTGTGTCTCAGCACTGGTGAGTGGAAGGACAAGGATCACCTCTTAACTGTGGAGATGCTCTTCCTAATGCAGCCCAGCAGGCTGTTATCCTTTGCTACCACAAGGGCACATTGCTGGCTCATGGTCAACCTGGTGCTCATCTACACCCTCAGAAACCTTTCTGTCTCCTTCCAGCCAGCCAGCCACTGATGCCCTGTACATAATGCAGGCACATAAACAGATACAGGGAAACAGCCCTCAACCCATGCCTTTGCAAGGGTGTCAATAAACCAAAAAATAGTCACAGATATAATCCCAGGATTACAGCAAATGCCTCCTGGTAACCTAAAGAGGTTATCAGAAAAAAAAAAAAAAAAAAGGTAATCAGGTTGCCATATTGATGAACAGAGCTCACTCTAGAAGGAAATAGTAGATACAAAAGGGTTCTCTATGCAGCAGGAAGCATCATCACAAAAAGCAGTGCCTGGAATACAAACAAATCAAACCCAGAAATTAGATACAAACTTTAAGCCACTGAGACAAAGAAAATGATTTCTTTCATCTGTTGTTGGAGGCACAGGCACCACGTCCTTGAAGATAAAAGGTACAACAACCTTGTCACAGCTACTTTCTTCAATTCATTCCATGCCCTCATCCAGTCTGATCATGTACATTTTATGTACATTAGTCTGTGCTTAGACCCTATTTTTAGGCCAGATGAACCAGTTTTCTTCTAGTGCTGTAGTTCATCCAGGGATAGTTTGTTCCAAGGACTATTCTGTATGCAGAGTATGCAAAAGATGCTCTGTCACACTGAACACCATTTGCTCTACACATTAGTCCATCAGCATCCCAGCAAGTCCTGCACCCTCAAACACTCCTTACCCTCCTACAGGCTGTTCTCCAGCCCCTTTGAGTCCCAAGCCCTTCTGAACAAGTTCTGAGGCCACACTGAACAGGAAGGCAAAGACTTGTCTCTCCTGACAGGGATCGAGCAGGTTCCTGCAATGCTGGCTGTCATTCCAGCCAACACACAGCATTAGTGCATCTGCGTGCCAGTAGCAGAAAATAAAAGCTGCTATGTGTGTGTAAAACCTACCCAGCAGAGGCAGAGAGGCAGTGAGGAGAAGAGCAAGGACACAGCCCTGCTCTTTACAGTTCACGCTACAAGAGAGCACATTTCAACACTCAACACTGCAGCCTCTGACTCCACTTCACTGGAAGTGGAGATATATTTAAGACATATTTACACTTCACCAGCTACTGTCAAACTCTGCAAGAAAATCTAGAGATGGTGAATCAGTTAATTAACAAAACACGTGGGGCTAATAAATGCCTTGGAGACAGTTCCTTTAGGAGAGAAGGGAAAGAGACACTGGAGTTCTCCCTAGAAGGCTAGTGGAACAAATGTCAAGTGTAAATACATCTTAAATACATCCTAAAATAGCTGCACTGAGATCTCTCTCTAAAGATCTTTTAAAAGAGAACTTTTTTCCTAACTGACAAAAACTAGGCTGACAAAACCTAAAAGGTAAGCAAGACATGGATGCAAACACATTATTCCAACACTGGCATGAACAGAGTAGCTCCCCTTCACTATTCGTTTCCTACATTATACTGCGTAGAATTCTCACACACGATCAGCTTTTGGGAATCTCTGCTACCACTGGAGTTAAGAGCTCACACACATGACTTAGGAGCACAGTAGCTGTGCTTCAGTAAGGCCATGAAATTAGCAGCCTAAAAGTAAGTTGTTCCTATAGTTCCTATATATGATTTATTAATAAAGACAAATAAGGCAAATATTCATAACTCTCTTTTTGCTTTGCTGCAGGTAGAAATTGATAACCTTTGAGTAACAATGAAATTGAAGAGGTAAGCTTTGCAAGGTGCACCTGAGAGGAATGCACTGCAGACTCACAGAGTGCTCAATGAAACTTCCAATTATAAAGGAATTAATGAAAAATTCATGTAAATGTATATCACCAAGGGCATTAAAAATCCGAACATTACGACTAAGATCAAAGTTTATTTCCCTGGGAGAATATTCATTGAAGCAATCAAGAAATTTTTGCATAAATCCCATTAACTTTCTATAGCAAAACCAAAGCACCCAAGTATAACTTCCTAACCAAATTATGATCTTGGCTCTTGAACAAATAAGCATTATCACTTAAAAAGAATGACAGGTGTATGGATGGAAAATAATGTTCAGGAAGTGGTATAAAGCAGCATCATTTTAAGCAGCCATCTCTCTTGATTTGAACCAAATGAATATTTTAAACTATCTTTCTTACAATACGTTGATCAAACTTGCCCTCTGAACACAGCGAGGAAAAATTGTCTAAAAGTCAATATTCTTCTGACAGCGTATCTGAGGGGCACATCCTCCAACACCACATCCCATCCTTCATCTGTGCCTAAGTCTGACTGACTCGTGGTAGCTGAACAACATTATGTCTTGTCTAGTATTACCGAAACATGTTTTTTTTAATAAAAGGATGGCATTTCTACAATACTGAACTGTATGAACAAAGTTCTTTTGTTACTGTTAAAGCAGAGGTTTAGTTTGTATGCCTGAACTGATGTTTGACAGCTCAGGCTGGTGGGAGTTGGCATCAGCTCTTTGGTATTCAGTTAACGGCTGTGAAAAGGAAACTGCAGCAGTCTATATATGAAACCTTACTGTTTTTCCAGTCCTGTCAATACAATGCAGACAATGATAATCAAGAAATGCTTTTCTAAAATGCCTATAATTGTGGCATGATAATGGTGAAAAAAATCCCCACCAACTTTTAAGGAAACTCCTATAAGTCTTGAAAACCTTATTTGGAAGCTTTCCACTCCTGTTTCCCCCTCCTCTCAGATTAAGAAAAGAGGTTTGCTTTCACTGGAAAAGGTGATGACTATTTTCAATCTGCTACTTGCATTAACACATGACTCCAAATACCTCTTCTACAGATTACTTACGTCCTTGAGGGTGCCATATATGCTTGAACTCTGCAAAACTGATTTTACACAACAAAATACCTACAGAAATACACTGAAATGGCTCAGTTACACAGACACCTGCAGAGAGATCTGACTGAACTAAACCATGTCTCGTGATGGGAGAACATCAGAAATGGTTCCAGGCTGTTTACTGGTACACACAAGACTTTCCCCAGTAACTCCTGCAGAAGCCAATGGCCTGGGAGCAGAAGAACCTCTGTTCCGTACTGCACAAGTTAAAAACACAAGCTTTGTCAGTGACACTTCACTTCCCATCATGGCAAATCTGCAAACTGCTTTCAAATTAAAGCAATCATATCTGTTCATTAGTCAGATTGTAATGAGCGAAATACAACTTCCTCTGGTAATACTGCAGTCTGCCTTCACCAGGGGAGAGTTAACAAGGAAAAAAGAAAAAACATCCTTACTATAAGGAAATACTGAAAAAACTTAAACATTATCTTGTAGAAGAGGCTGGAGAGGCAAGATCATTAGCTACTATTTATGTCCAGGATATTGAAGGATTTAAGGAGATACTAAAATGTTGTTTTTGTTTCCCCTTGAACTTCAAAGTTCATGAAATGTTAGCCTTTAAAAATAATTAAAAACAAACCCAAAACCCAACAATGACCCCCCCCCCCCCAAAAAAAAAAACCAAAAAAAAAAAAAAAAAAAAAAAAAAACATAAAAAAAAAAAAAAAAACCCAAAACCACACAAAGCCCCCCCCCCCCCCAAAAAAAAAAAAACCAAAAAACAAAACAACAAAAAAAAAATCTGAAAGAAGGAACATTGTACTGGGAAAATATCCACTCATGAAAATATCTCAGCCCTTGCAAAAGGTCATTTTCATGGAAAAGAATGAATACATCAGCTGCTTCAGTTCTATCTTCAAAGGCTATTTGGAAAGACTTTCATGTGTGTCTGATTAGCAAAGGTGGAATACGGCACCTGAGGCACTAGCAGGGATTTCTAGCTTGCTATTTCTTTAGAGACTTTTTAAAATAAAAGCAGAAATTCAACTTGCTATTTCTAATATTTTGGACAGAGATTGAAAAAGTTTGAGACCAACAAACTAAGAGAAATTAAGCATTATTGTAGCATGCCCTAATCAGTTTGAGATATTCACTTTCAAAAAACGTCCCAGGCACAAAGACAAAAACATAACTCGTCGTTCGTGCACATAGGACTTCAAAAGCTGCAGCGGGTGGAAGCAGGATGCACAATGTAAGAAATGCCCAGAGGCTGGCATTCTTTGAACTGCCTCACTGCACTCTACTCAATGCTCCCACAGCTCCAGCAGCTCTCAAGATGATCAGCCCTAACTGTAGGAGAAAAGGACCAGGAAGAGGAGAAAGAAAAACAAAAAACAGTGAACTTTCCTGTTTTCCTGTTCAACTGCTCCTTTCCTGGGCAGTTCAGCAAGTAAGCTTCTGGACAGTAGATTTCAAGTCTGAATCAAGTCCTCCTATTAAATTCAGTCAGGCTTGATAAGGACCAATATGATCCAACCTCTTTAACAGAACTCAAAAAAAAAAAAAAATCTGGATGAGAAAACAGCCAGTTTTCTTGATGAAATCATGAGAGTAGACGTGTTGCATTTCTTCTCAAGATACATCTGGACAGTGCAATTATCATATCCCAGTTGTATTATCTTGATAGATTAAAAACTCATTAGGGCTTTTTCCCATCTCTCAGAATTGGATTTGCTACTTGGATTAGAACTCAGAAAAATTATGGTTTTCATGTCTCAAGTTACCATCCAATATGAAAACCTATTGTCTACACCTGTAATATTAGTTCTTAGAGCAGCTGAATTCTGAGTTACGTGCCTCAAAAGTGCTGAAAGAAGACTACAGAATTGTTTCTGTACACCAAGAGCTGTAGATAGTGAGAAGCTTTTGGGCCCACCAGAGCCAGACTTCAACAAACAGGAGTGAGTTCAGCAGAGGGCAAGCTGAGATGTTCAGGGCTGGAACATTTTCCCTATGAGGAGAAGCTGAAGGAACCTGGTTTGTGAAACCTGGAGAAGACAAAGCTTCAAGCAGGACTTAGCATCCTTCCACACAACCTTATCAACAACACACAAGCAGGCTCTTCACCACAGTGCATGATGGAAGCATGAAGCAGCCATAAATTGAAATGAGCATTTCGGACTAAATATAATGAGAGGGAAAACCTCAAGGACAATCATACAATGGAACAGGTTGCCAAGGAAGACTGTGTGGTCTCCAAACTTGTTGGTCTTCATGACCAGACTGAATAAATCCATGAGTAATCTGATCTGATCTTGTAGCTGTCTCAGCAGGAGGCTAGATAAGAGATCTGCTACAGTCCCTTTCAATCTGAATTACCTAAAAATCCTATGATGGCAGGTTCATATATCAAAATTAATAGTATTTTGCAATAAATTAAAAAAAAAAAGACAAAATTATACATCATTACTTAGGCTGCAGTTCATATAACAAATGAAATTGTATGTAACAGGGCAGAACTGAAAAAAAATTACAACCTTCTAGAAAGATTTGAAAAAGGTTTAATTTAGATGCTAATTCCACCAACTTGCATGTTTATTTTCAAGAGCAGGGCTGTTTCCTCAGCTTATTAGTAGTATATTTGCATGAAAATGTGATCTAAGCTTCTTTACCACTCACTCATCTGCTCTTCCTGATTATGCCTCATTTGAAGCCACAGTCTGCAAATAACTATTATGCTACAGAGAGATGCTGTTGAGTTCAAGTAGAGAAAAGTTGCAGGAGGAGAGAGAATACTTAGAAAGAAATATTACTTTTTGTCCCCTGAACATCTGTTTGTCCACAAAAACTCGAAAAGAAAGAGTAAAGGAAAATACAACTGAGAAAAAAAAAATCCTGCAGTCAAATAAGGACCTTTTAATAAGACAAAAGCATCTGGACCCACCATCTTCCAGAATTTATCAGAAAGATGGAATAAAACTTTTTACAAAGGCCTGTAGTCACAAGGAACAAGGATTTGAAACTGGAAGAAGAAAGACTTAGTTTGGATCTAAGGAAGAATTTTTTTTACAATGAGAGTTTTGAGACACTATAACAGGTTACACACAGAAAACATGGATTTCTCATCATTGGAAGTGTTCAAAATCAAGTTAGACAGGGTTCTGAGCAACCTGAAAAGTTATAGATGTCCCTGATCATGGCAGGGGGGTTCAACAAGATGATCTTTAAAGGTCTCTTTCAACCCAAACAAATTTAGGATCCAATTAAGAGATGGGATTAGAATAAATCTTGCCTCCCCACAGAGAAATCTCTTTGCAAATGCATTTGCATTGTGCCCATTGACATGGGTTTGCCTAAAGCAAATACTTGCTCAAATGTTTGCTTGTATGAAAGAAAATTCTAATCTCAAGGGAAAAAATATTCCTTCTTGGGAGGTATAGCCCAATATTACATTAAACTATGTAATTTGAATAAGACCAAAATAGCTCTGATCCCTTCAAATCAGCAGGTAGAAATTAGGACTACTGAGCAAAACAGTCCCTCCTGAATCTGCAAAACTTCTCAGAGCACTCAGAAAGTCTTAGGGTAAGCTTGGCTACCAGTTTTACAAAAAAGGGTTTCCTTTTCTTACTGCTCTGTTTATTGCACACCATAAATACACTGAGAGTACAAAAAAGTGAAAGATGAAAGTTTCTTGAATACTATGAAATACAATGATTTTTCTGTTCCACGTATGAGGTCTGCATGAACAGTCATAAATTTCTTTGAGAATCAGGGGTGGTTTTTTAATTGTTTTTTTCACTTACTCAATTTTTTTACAGAAGTAAATTCCTCTGGAAATATTTTTTCAATATTTTCTGGTGTAAAGAAAAAAAAAGAAGTTGGGAATTTACCTAACGAATAAAAAGTATTTGCAATGGAGGCATATCACCACCACTACTTTCTAGTAATAACACATAAATCCTAAAAGCTTTCAGAAGTTTTTAATCTAGAGATAAAATTGATATCACCTGTATGAGAAAGGCAATATCTTTATTGTCTTTCAGAATTACATCTTCCAGTCTTATAGCATATCCTTCTTTCCAGTTTGCCAAGCAAACTGACCTAGATTTTGAAACAAACAGGATCTAAAAATAGACTATTTGCTAAAATAAGTGTTGCACAGAGACCTCTGCAGTCAGCAATACTCTAAATCTCATAAGAAGGACATTCTGCTGTAAAAAGATGTCATTTTTGTGCCAAACTTCAGCTTAATATGTTTCATTTATGAAAAAGTGTTCTCTTTATTTCAGTGTGGTAAAGTGAATAAGGTCCTAAAATACACCAACAACGTTGTGACATTTGTATTAAAGACTTACCAGAATATATAGAGTGAAATTCTTGGCTCCACTGATATTCATGGAAATGTTGCCATCAACATTGAAAGAGCAAAGTTTCCATTCAAAAAATTAATTCCCACTGGCAGATTCTAGAAGCTGGCTCTTAAAGCCAGAACCAACCTTCAGGTCCTATCTTTTCAGAAGTAGGCTCTAATTTCTTCAGCCCCTTTTTTACTAACCACTATCTTGAAAATTTCTGAGCATGATTACTTTGGTTTTTCCTTTGCTTCATCTTCAGCTTTGGCTCTTGGGCACAGTAGAAGCCAGGAGTTACCTCAAACTTCCTAACACTGAAGTCAACCAAAGCTCCTTCAGTTGGTCCTGTGTGATGGTATTTTGAGAGCCATGGCCCACACAAGCAGTGTCCTTTGAAGAATTGACATCTTAACTCAGAGAAAAACCCCGGAGAGGTGACTCTGTTTTCTCAAAAGACTTACTTCATTTGCAAACCCTTCTCTTTTCTTGATCAGAAAACCGTACTGACAGTAGGGCTTGACATGACAAAATATTGATATATATTGGGCAGCTCTAGCCTAGAGCTGAGCTACACAACTTTTTTAGGTTTCTTTTCCAAGGTAGAAGAATGGCTTCCTTTGGTGCCATAGGCAGAATTTATTATTCCACCTTCCACTGGCCACTAAACTCTTTCTTTTCCAGTGACTTGGAAGCCCATTCAAAAAATAAAATTAACTGCCCAAGAACTTCAGTTTGTACAAATTAATGTGGCTCCACTGAATTTATTGAAGGATCAACAAGACAGCCTGACAGAAAATTTGTCCTGGCTTTTTAGATGTTGCATTTAGCTGGGTATTAATGTGATTATGGTTGATACTTGTTCTTGCTGTCTCTCAGATTCAGTTTCTTGCTGTGAGAAGGCTGTCTGCTGTTTCAGAGAACATCTGAACCCTGCTGCCAAATTGGCTTTTTTTTTTTTTTTTTTTTTTTTTTAATAACTACAGTGTCTGCTACATTCAGAATGACCAAAAAATCACACAACATAGCAACAGTGTTTACATCCTCCTGGCTGTATAAGACTAATTTTTTTCCCCACATTAAAGTAAAAGCCTTCCCACAGGGACTTCAGCTGAGCCAACCGTGGGTTATAGCTGGGATAGGATCAGCAGGATTATGTCCATTTAGGGACATAATTGCATCAGCAGGATTTAGCCCAATATTGTTTCTAACAGATACACAGGACACCAACACAGTGGGCTCAGCTACATCATGCAAGAAAGTCGTCCTATGTCAGGTCTCTGATCACCATCACAATTTCACTGTAATGTCTAATAGCTGAGTGATTTCATACTAATCTAGCAGTGATTTAAAACAGGAACTTCTTTCTACCAACTTATACTAGCCTTCAGGAGAAAGAGTGGCCCAGACTGTAGCCTGGGCAAATCAAAGCCAAATTCAAATTATTTCATACTAGCTGAAGCTTTGACCCAAGAGCTAAACTTCACTTTCAGAAATTTTAGATTAAAATCTCACACAAAAAACCACAGAGCATCCAAAGGGTGAAGTGAAAGAATAAAAGATCTGTGCATGCATAACTCCATGCACACACTCATGCATGCACACAGACACTAAGCACAAACATATGCCTGTAAATGAAGTGACATGCCAGTGAACAACCCAGGCTGGGATCAAGGTGGGAGCCCAAATAAGCCTGTGTATACCTGCAGACTGTAGGAAACTTCCCTCATTAGCACAGAAAAGCATAGGAGAAAAAGGAAAAAGGAAAACACTGTCAGAATAAGATAAGAAAAAAACCCAACCAACCAACTAAATACCCATGTGGAATTCCTCCATGTTTCACAGTCAAGCTTCCTAATGTGAACCTTCCTAATTTGAAAGAAAGCCCTACTTTTCCCAAGAGCACAGACATTCAGTTCTTTGCAACTCTTTCTGATTTTCCCAAGTGGAATTAAAGACTGTTGTATGTCCAGATAAGTGTGGAATAGCAAGGATGCCAGGGATCTTGCTATCATTAACTCAGCTACCTGGGGACTTTGTAAGCCTTGCAGAGAGGATATTCCAGGGCCTAGCACCATTCAAAATGGAAGATAATCCAGCAAATTTACACTGTGGGGAGGTGGCATCTTTAACCCTTTGCCCAAACAAAAAAGCTGTAAAGATGAAAGGTTGAGCCTTAACTTCTGGGTGCTGAGACCCTATTCAGCAGTTTTGGGGATGAGTTTTCTTGAATGTTAACCCTAAGCACTAGTTTGTCCTTATGTTTTTTTTCTTTTTCAGGTTTCCCACATATATTTCATATCCTGACTAGAACTACTATGAACAGAGCAGTAAATGGTAGCTAGAGATAACAAATGGCTGAAGCCAACCCAGGAAATCCAGGGGGCCCAGAGGGGGAAGAGGAGGACAGCAGTGTCGAGGGGGAAAAGGGTCAGAGGAGGACCAAAGCTGCAACAAGAATGAGGAATAAAGGCAAAAAAGGAAGCAGAGATTTTTACTTGTGGAGAGGGGCCTCTTGGATACTTTTTGTGTCCCAGGCAATGACATTTGCTAGGAACCCAAGGGTCTAAGTCTAACCATTCAGTAGAAAGATTTCAATGAGTATCAGATCAGATGCTAACAGCAGGTAGAAATTCAGATTTCACTTATTTTAAGCATAAGTTAGATTTTAAATTATGTGTTCCCTGGGAGATAACAATTCCACATTCCATTTAGGGACATAATTGCATCAGCTGGTAGTTTCAGAAAGCAGTATCTATTCTTTTTGCCAGTGTCTTCCCTGACAATCTATCATTTTAACCAATGCAATTAGGATGAGTATTTTCTAGGTTTAGTTTCAAAACAGCTTCTAAGTAGGTCATGTGAATCACAGTGTCCGCCAAAAGGTCAAGTTAGTGTGATTTAATCAAACGTGGCCAGTGGGGACAGTTTGCAGAAGTCACATACAAACACTTCACCACACTTCAGCACATCAATATGCTTATTCTAAAATATACATCCTTTTTTCAGCCCATGAAAAGAAACCCTCAAGAAAATAATATGAATTTTAAAAGAATAAAAGGTTATCTGCTATGTGGTATTATTGGTCAATTAATAAAATACCTAAATCCATCCCATACATCTACAAAAGCAAGTCAATCCTGACAAACGGCCAGAACCAACAACAAATGAAGCAGCATTAAATAGCTGTTATCAGAGTTGACACATAATTGTTTATTTTAAAGAATGTGTTTTCTTTTATTATAATATAAATACTGTAAGTTCCTCATTATGTATATAAAAATCTGAGAGCTAAAACAAATGAAGATCCAATATACACAAAAAATATCAAATATCATATTTTTCCCTCATGGATAGCAAAATTAGTGCTTTGCAAACATGCTGATTTAAAAGAACCATTTATGTGAATGTGTTTCACAAATTATACCTTAAATTATTTACAGTATGATATACTAGCTGCTGTGCTCATTTATTTTCTATAGGGAAAATTCTCTAAGCACCATCAATATGCAGTATGCTTTTTAGTCACATGCAAGTTTTTCTAACTATAATTAATTTAGCATTACAATTAAAATGAACATGTAGCTGCACTTGCCAGCTCCTTACATACTATCAAATTAGCTACTTACCCAAAACAAGCAAAACTGCTGATCCTGGCATTACAAGTAAGCAAATTTTAAACTCAACCTCCTGATGGCAATAACTGCCACACTGTCTCATTTATCTTCTTTAGATTAAAAAACCAAAAAAAATCAACTCCCAAGTGAACCCCCCGCCACTTTCAAGAAACCAACATAAAGCCATGTCCTGGAGCTCACATTCAAAGCCCTTCTTTCGCATCAGTTAAGTTTAAAGAGAAGGAAGGCTGCCACATAACCTACCAAAAGCAATGCATTTATTTCTCCTTCACCACGAGGATTTGCTGCAAATATTCCAATAACCAATAGCTAAAACCTTAAAATGAAGGACCTCGTCATTAAGTATAATCTAAGCAAAGAACTAATGAATATGCTGCAAATGGTAACCACAACATGCATAAATAAGTAGGAAGTGTAGTAAATGAATGGATTATGATCCAGGATGTCTCAACATGACAAACTCATTCTGAGATGCCACAAGAATATTCCACTGCACGAAGGCTGTTTCCTCTGAACCAAGGCCAAGCACTATATTTTTCATGGAAGTTAATATACTTCAGTTCTAGGACTTTGAGTTTAAACCAAGCAGGATCTCTGCATGTTTGCTATGTCCCCTCTGTCCTGAAACTCATGGCAACATGTCCCCATGCTGAGGTCAGTACAGTCACACCATCATTGACTTCAAAATATGTGTGATTAAATCCCTCAGGCTTTTTTCATAATACACTCTCTACATCAGTGAAAGGATCAATGTGGGGAACACTAATTTAACAACTCTCAGTACAGCCAGTACTTTTTTTTTAATAATTAAGGAGCTCAGCATCCAATTCATTGCTGGTGGGAGGGCAATTGCTCTGAAAACTATGTACACAATTTCTGCATCCAGTTTCATATATTTCTTCATCACACATTTAAATTCAAGTTTTCCTGCCAGAAGACATGTTATATACATACAAATAGGTGAAATTGTAATTCATATCACATCTGGCAGAAAAACTAGATTTTTGAGGATTTTCTGGCCTTGATATCAGCATGAGTTGGCAACTGAGAAAACATATTGAACATTTTCTTTTTATTAACTAGACTGTTTTGATTCCGACATTCTGCAAAAGATCTGACATCTAATTATCATATTTAAACAATAAATTCAATGTAGATATAATGAAGATATATATTTCATTCAACAGAGTAAAAACAGACTCAAAACCACATTAAAAACAAAGAGCAACAAATAAGTCTCCTAATGAGTCTCAGCACATTCTGCAAACCTGTAACTGCCTCTTGTGTACATTTATGTTTCTGGCAGTCCCATTTCAGCTTTAGAGAGAGAACAGCTTAGCAAAGTTTAGAAGGCTGTCAGCAGACACAAAGGATCCTCTCTGTGTTTACTCTGCCAAGAGAATATCAGCAGCAGTGGTTTATATGATCCTCATCATTACATAGCATTAAAAAGACCCCAGAAACATTTCACTGCCTATCCTTGCAGTAAACAAAACCAAAATGCTTGTACAATGTATATAGTACTATCAGAAGAGGTATTTCAAGTTAGTGCAATAAAATATTCCCAGGAGCAAAGCAGGGATTAAAAAATACACAGTGATACTAAGCACAGGGTTTTTCCACAACACTGACCTCCTCCAACGTGGAGATGAGTAGAGCCCAGTAGAGACACACAGAGAGACTGGCTGCACTTGTGTTCCCTACACACACCTATACCTGCACACTTCAGCAGGTTGTGCTACTACCTACTACAACCTATGGCTATAGGGACATTTGTTTTACTTCATCTTTGCACATGAGGCAATAAAGTAATGCATTAATCCATCTTCTGATGAAAAATGAGGTTTTGCCTCATTGGTATCATTGGCTTCCTGCTGTGCAGTTCACCGGTTTCTTCATATCTGAGCAAGGTATGAATACAGGTATGAATTTTGAGGGACAAATAGATTAGGCCCAGTTCAACAGGACAGAAGAGATTTCAACAGTAGTGCAGAGAAGTTTCAAGAAAGATGTAAAAGAATGATATGTAAGTAAGAGTGACTAGTGCTTAAGAGTTTTACCAAGAGGCTAACGCTGACGTATGTGAAGTCTTCCCTGCATAGCAATTTTCATTTGTCAGAACACCACTCAGGACAATTTTAGCAATAAAACGAAATCTCAAGAGGCAGGTTGGGTTTTTTTTCCCCTAGATAGGCAACATGATTTACATAAGCAGTAAACAGCATCCTTGACTCTTTTCAAGACTGTTCCCAGGATATTTGATCAGCTTGTAAGTAGTTCAGACTACTAGGGAAATCTCAGTTTTGGGGTATTTGGGGTTTGCGTGTGTGTGTGCGTGTGTGTGTGTGTGTATGAATAAATACATATATAAATGTATGGCCTTGATTTTATAATTACTCTGGCTTGTACTTTATCTTAAAAACACAAATATTTGTATGTAAGCCAGTGACATTTGTCATATGTTTATTACTCATTACAGCTGGCAATGGCTGCACGAGTAGAAAGTAAAATGGAACAATATTTTCATCAGTTACACAGCAACAAACATAAAACCCACAAATGCTTTCTCAGAGCTTTCTTCAATGGGAAAACTCCAGCAGTTTCTTTGACCACTTGATGTAGAGAGATTACAGATCATTTTCAAGTATGTAGACTTGACCTTTGTGCCCCTTATATTAATTTACATCATGACTTGAGGCTGCCTATTTAGCCTCATAAGACAGAGCATTTTGGTAGTCGGGTCCTGTGATGCTTCTGTTCTCAAGACTGGAGGACTGAAACCCACTCATACACTGAAAAACTAATTAAGAAACACAACAAACATAAACACTCAGTTTCATAAATTGAACTTTTTCTGAAACTCTTCTGCATTACTCACCTGGCATTATACTTTATTTAATTAGACGCCTTGAAATATCATGGGTGGAACTACAGAAGTGAACAGCTACCAACAGAGGCAACATAGAGCATTCTGCAGAACCTGGCAAAATCAGACAGTAACTTGCAATGCTGATAGCTGCAGTAATTAAACAAATACACAGTTTCCTTAATACTGTGTACAAGTGTATTTGATTCTGTTCTCAACAGTTCTGCTGTACATTTGATCTAAGCCAATAAATCCAGACAAATAGGAAAGTTTGAAGCTAAATTTTTTTCAAAATTACCTTTTCTTAAAATTTTCTAACTCCCTGTGATTCTACATTTATTTAGTTCTTTACACAGACCAGAGATAATTGTTTTCATTTTTTCACAAAGGAAATCTTTGGTCCCAAGCACTACTTTCCAGGTAAGTTTGATATGAAGAACATTAATTAGCAGAGTCTGAGCTGAGCTTCTGAAATAACCAGGTTTTTTCATACCTAAGTAAATCTTTCATTTCTTTAGCAACATCCACATGCCACTCTGCCTTGCAGAATTATTGCATAATTTATAATGTTATGAACTTTGTAGGTAATTGTTTCTCACTCAACTGATTATATCTTCTGGAGGGTTGACTGTTCCACTGATACAAAAAATTAGTTCCTCTTCATGGTTATCAGAGAGTGCCAGGTGAAATAGACATAGAAATAGGCATAGAAATAGACATAGAAATAGGCATAGAAATAGGCATAGAAATAGACACAGAAATAGACACAGAAATAGACACAGAAATAGACAATAGAAATAGACAATAGAAATAGACAATAGAAATAGACAACAGAAATAGACAACAGAAAATAACCAGTCACCTATCTTGTTTGAATATTGAGAAAAGTGAAAATGAACTTGGGGATTTGGTGATGGGAGCTTTGTTTACTTCCGTGTTTGTTTTTTCTTAATATCAAACACCTACAATGAAGTTTACATGTTATTTCTTTGAACAGAGCCACTCCTGGAAATCTTTGAAAAATATTTTTGAAGAAAGAATTACAGCAGTTTGTTATGTGGAAGGATCAAATGGTGAAAGCTCAGGAATGTGTGTTAAGGCAACCCAAGAATTTATCACCTTTCAAGTATATTTTACTTCTTATTTTACAAGTACATAAACAGTTTTCCATTAGGTTTTGGTTCTAAGCAGGTTGAGAGACGTTTGACAGGATTCTGTTTTGACATCACAGATGTAATTAAAAACACAAAAATAGAAGCAATTTTTGCAAGCAAATTGCAGTTTCACATAAAAACCAAAACAAACAGCACTGCAACTGCAGAGTTTTATCATCCATCACACATAAGCAAGGGAGGAAAACAGTATAAATACCATACTTTTTATACAGAAGTGCATCCTACCATGAAAAACTGAAAACAAGTATGCCTTCAAAGTACAGTACGTCCTTTGTCAGCACAACAATAAATATGAAGAGCAACAACGTTATGCTAGATCTGACAATGGAGTGGGATGGTGGGATGGTGTTTGTGCAGAAAAAGTTGTAGCAGTCTCTGTTCAAGGCATATTATTAGAAACTCTTAGCTTTCAATAAGGCCAATAAAGAACACCACAGTACAACTAATAATTGTTAGGCTCCAAAAAATACTGATAGAGTGAAAATGCTTGTGAAGTTACTGAAGAATAACAGCACAACATTTTGATGTATTTTTCCTTACAGCTCCTCTGTAGGCACAGAAAGGCTATTATATCTGTTTCTAAGAAACTAGAAACAGAATGGGCAATGAGGTGGGTGACTAAGGGCCTGACATGCAAAAATGGAGAGGTATCTAAAGGCTGCTAAACCATCTAAGCAGTCCAGATACCTTTTAAACCATTTAAATTATAGGAGTAATGCAGTATTTAGCAGATATGTATTTAAGTGTCCATTGTTTTTTTCTTCTTTTTAATGTAAATGGTTCTGCATTTTTCTTTTATATAACTGTAAGGGAAGTTTTAAAAGCCTCTGTTGCTGAGCTTTGTCTGCCTGGATGATCCATAGTATCCATTTATTACTGAGGAAATAATATTCTGTGATATTCCTGAACACTTCTGACATCTTCCAGGTTGCAGGCAGAGTGTGGTTCTGCTGTTAAAATAGATGGGATAGTCAGAGGTTCTGTGTGACTGACATTTTCTGAGAACACAGGAGCTCTGCATATATGGGTGCACCCGTGGTGTAGCAGACAGGAGAAAGAGCAGGTGAGGAGTAAGGCATGCAAAACTGCTCACTTTCCCAGAAATTTTCAGAGAGCAGAGATGCAGCAGAGCACACAGAAGGAGCTGTTACTGCCACAGTGATTGCAAAAGATGAGCTCCACTGCATTTAGAACAGATTCCCTGACCCTCGGCTCTGAAATCCTTCTCCATATCAAGCTAAGCTATTTAGGGCTGGCAGCAGAAATGGCATTTAGCTTTCTGTGCTCCCTTTGCTTTCTGTAAGGGCTCTGAGCCAAGCTCTCCACTAATCTAACTACCATGGCACAGAGGAGATGAGCACCAGCACACAGATTAAAAATCAGATCATACAATCATAGAATATGCTGAGTTGGAAGGGACCCACCCGGGTCATCAAGTCCAACTCCTGGCCCTGCACAGGGCACCCCAAGAGTCACACCATGGGCCTGAGAGCATTGTCCAAATACTTCCTGAACTGTCAGCCTTGGTGCTTTGAGCACCCTGGGGAGCCGGTTCCATGCCCAACCACTCTCTGGGTGAAAAAACTGCCATGCTACTGCATGTCCTCAACAACAAACAAACTCCATGGTTTGGCTTGGAGAATACAGCATACACCAAAGACAGGCAGGAAATTCAGGTAAGATCTGGGAAGGAATACAGCACCAACTTGCTGACATAACTGCCTGGCCATTCATGGGACACACTGGGAGAGCATACCACACAGGAGCAGTTAAATCACAGTATTCAGGACTTGGATTCAGCTGAACCATGGTATTTAAGATATCAGCATGCCTACTGTCTCTCTAGATCTGAGTCCTAGATTTTGCAATGGGTGCAGAACTATGGATTGCAATGAGCTGTTCCATGAATGTACAGCAACCTATCCCATGTCTGCATGGAGCAAACCTTCTCTGGTTATCAATGTTAACAACATTAACCTCCTAAACTTCAAAAAGAAAGATCTTTCTAAAGGAAAAGAAAAAAGGAAAAGGCCTGCTTGACCAAGAAGCATATCAGTGTTCTTCTGGCTAAGTCTGCACTACTCAGATAAGGGAGTTGCACTTCAGTAGCCCCATGTTTACATAGAGTTGAGGATTTCTATGGTGTAAGGCATGTCAGTGCTAATAACTTGGCACAATTCAGCATCTGTTATCAGAAAAAACAGCCCATTTACTTATCCATAAATTTCTAATTTCAATACGCCTTATCCAAATTACATGCAAGACAAATTTGCACCAAAATTATACAAAAATGCCAGTCTATACAGAGGGGTATTAATAGCATTGATAGACACAATACCACAGAAATTAGGGTAAAATGTATCCATTCCACCTAAGGATTCAAACCATTTCTATACTCATTCAAAATTTTACTTGCCTTTTTTTCCCCCATGTGCATTGAAAGAATTTAGCATTAAAAGAACTCTCTATAAGCCCCTCCAACTATCCTCCCTAGTGGATTTTACTCAAAGGGATAAAAAAGGTTTCTCAGTTTCAAACAGTTACCCCCCAAGGTACTAGTCAGAATAACACCCCAACCCATGAAAAAGAGCATTCTGCTCTTTCAAGTGCTCACCTGAGAGACAGGATACTGAACTCGATCCCTGACACTGTCACCATCTTAATCCTTGGTGATTATTAAGCAACTACAATTCAGCACTCTATGGTATGTATTTGTGAGTGTGTGTATATGTATTAATTAATCTCAAAGTCTGAAAACACCTTCCAAAAACACAGTGGCTGATTTTGACCTGCAACACACATTTCTCTCTTTACTCAAATTTCAGCCTACAGTTATAAAAGAGGAATACTAATCCCCTCTTACCAGTCTCAGGGTTATGGAGGTTAATTTATTAATGCCCATGAGATTGTCTGAGGTAGCCAAATTGAAAGCCTGGATAAATGCAAACATACTAGATCAGCAAGAATGCTTTAATTACCTACAGTCCCAATACATTACTCAGCAAAGCTAATCAAAACACTATAGCAGGAAACCAACACAACAGCCAAAGAATATTTATAGATGTTTTACAGAAAAAAAAATTACGTCAGCATTTACCTGTGCATATACAATGATAATTATTTTCTCAATAATTTTGCATTCATTTTGGTGAATTTCTTTGTTCCATTTTAAAGTCACTCGCTCCTAGCCAGGCCAACTTGAAATAACTGAGAACACCAAGTTTACCTCTCACTATTTAGCACAAAGTTTATTGCAATTTACAATGCAATTAAGGGCTTTTTTTTAAGAAGAGACAACTCTGATTTTGAGTGTATGGTCAGGGTGTACACAATAACAGAAAGGTTATTGTAATACTTCTCTGCATCAAAGTATAGGAAAAGAACAGTGAAGATTTAGACTCATTTAAATTAATGATTGCCATGTAGCTAGATACATCACAATATCTCAAACACATGGCAGAAGAAAAGTAAAAAAAATTAATAGGAATGTTCTCTAATCTAATGCTCTTTGCTTAAGCAGATATATCACAAAAACATGATAGGAAGAAGGCTGCAGGTATAGAAATGATGCACTGAAATCCTCAAATTTCTTTTAAAAGATTATTCTGAAGGAGTATATGTCATAAGTCTTGTAGAAAATATGAATTCGGTGTTAGCTCATTGTCACATATAAAGTCAGCTGTGTTGTGGACAGAATTAATTCCCACCCTTCCCCGAATATGGTTTAAATCTGCTGGTGTTTGACTTAGTTCAATATCAATGGTACCTGAGCCTGAGCCCTGCCCTTACACGCACGACGAGTTCTGAGTGAGGCACAGAGATGTGTTGTAACTGATCTGGGACCTCCAGGAGCCACAGGGACTCTCACAAGTCCCTTGTCCAGGTCTCAGCTCGGGGCTGAAGCCCCCAGCAGATGTGCAGTGACTGGGGAGCTCTGGCTGAGTTTGGTGAGGCAGGAGCAGTGCCCAGAGGCAGAGCCTGGGTTCAGCTCCAGCCACTGGGCCCAGGGTAGCAGTGGGCACAGCCAGCCATGCCTTGTTCCAGGTCCCTGCAAGGTCTGCAGGGAGCTTCACTCTACACTACACCCTTCTTATTCCTATTTGTGTGTGGAAAAATATCCCTGTGGGACTCTCTCTAAAAAAATGTTTACAGATCTAATTAAGTGGAAACTGCTACTGACCTTTTAATACTAATTATTTCTGACAGTGTTCTAGAATAATTAAAACAAGAAAAATAAAGCTCTTAAAGGCAACAGCTGTAGTGTTCTGAAATGCTATACCTGCCACAGCTGCCTCTCCAACCCCACAAGGACTTTTTCAGCCACAGATGCCTGTGCAAAGCAAAGTCACCGCACTGGTCTCCATTCCTGCCTCCTCCTCAGTGCTCAGCCCAGGAAGCAAACACAAAATGCCCCTTTGTTCTGCTGACAGCTTTACTGACTGCAAGGAAAACTAAGTTTGAGCTGACTTGCACCGAGGACTGGCTGATCTTGCAACACGGACATTAGAGAATTAGATTCACTGTCTACTTCAGAAAACAAGCTATCCCAGCAGCATCCTGGCCCAACCAACAAAAGCATCCAGTCCACAGTACAGCCACATCAAGGAAACGCGCTCTAAAGCAGAGAAACTGAATAAAGCACTAAACCCTCATATTTCTAATTATGTACAGCAATTACACAGGAACCAAAATTTCTTTATGCCGGTAGATTTAGTAAAAGCCAAAAGGATCACTTATTCATTACTACTTTGCAGTAATTTCATACTTTGTTGAACAACTTAAAAGCCTTGAGAGAACAAACAACTGGCAATTTTGCTTTGAAAGGTTAAACCTGAAAGGGAATTGGAGGCTGAGGCAATAACTTTACTTTCTGAAAAATATACATTCTGTGGATTGTAATTAGAGCCGTGGAAATAACTGTCTTGTCGGCCCACTGGCCAAAAGAAAAAAGGGGAAAATAATTCATTCTAGATCAGCAACATTGCCTCTCTGTACAATCACGACAGGGCAGTAATGTCCCCAGTCAGGGATAACAGCTCTGTTCACATGGGTGGTGACTCCTAGACCTAGGTAGGATTTGTCATCTAATCCATCATTTTCTTTCTGCTCAGAAAACACCCAGGTTCCTGAGTGAATGACTAAAACATTTTAATACATGTGTATGATTGTTTTCCACTTCATTATTCATTTGCTCTCTTCCAACTCCCCCCATCTTTCTCCTTTCAACAGCAGCTGCTCCCCAGTCTACTGTTTGGGTTTCTTGCTTCTCATTTTTTACATCAGTACAGATTGCAGCTCAAAATATGGGCTGAGATGCACACTGCTCAATGGGCCGAACATTTGCAAGGACTAATAAGTCCCACAGCATGGGAAAATAGAAGATGATCACAATCAAATCATTTTGACTTTAGGTTTCTTCTTTTGCTCCTCCTCCTTACTGTTAATGCGGCAAATTTATTTGCTTTTGTTATTTTTATTAGAAGCAAACATCCATCTCAAATTTTTTCTGGTTTTCAATATTTGTGTCATTAAATAGCACAGTTATTTTTCTCCTATTTTTCAGTTGTGCTGTTTAAATGCCAGTATAATCCAAAGCCTGCCACTGGATGGAAAGATGTTTAAGAAAAGACACAAGAACTATGGCCTTATATGAGCATTGTCAAGAACTGTGAACTCTTATTGTGACTCTACCTTTATCCAAATAGCTGTTCCTGGAAATGTCCTTGAAACCCTACTTGTAAATACTCTATTAAGGCTTCTAAAATAAGTGAAAGACCTTTGATTTGCCCATGACATGCACTTTCATTCTTCATTCCTTCACTTGGGCATGATAAAGACGTAACTCATTCCTTATACTTGGTTTTTTTGAATAAGAGAGGATGTTCTTCCAAAAAGACTTAATCTGATCAGTATTTCCACAGGATGAGAGGAGAAGTGAAGACTTGTAAAAGCCTTAGAGAGAACTCTGGTCCCCAAACAGAGACCAAATTTGTTCAACTACAGAACAAAAATGGTAAAAGTTTGATCTGTGGTGCACCACATGTAAAACAATTTCATGGACAGATTTTAATTTTGAAACTCGTAAAATTTTTGTTCCTTCTCAAGTTTCAAACTGTTCTGCTGCTGCTGGGTTTTTTAATCCACAGCCTGTGAAGTCAAGTGTCAAGCCTATATAGTACCATATCCTCTCAGACATCACTAGTGTTTCAGCCTCTACCACTCCTAAGATTATATGATTTCCTCTGCAAAAAGCTACAGCTCCTGTAAGCAGCTACTTACCAGTAGAGAGTGTGTTACTTAGAAGAATCACTGTTTACCAAGGAGAGAGCTGCTCAGCAAAGCTGAAGTTGTTTGACCCCATTATGGAGGTAATCATCAAAGAACAGAAGTTTTAAACACACTTCACAACGTGGTAAGTAATCTATGGATATTTGATCGAGCTTTTATAGAAAATACTGCACAAGATATGCTTTTACTCTTGTGATATAGAATACTGAACAGCATTCAAACAGTTTTTCACACTGCTAACCTACAGGGTAATGCATGTGAAACACACACGTTTTGTTCCAAATCCCTGATCTACGTTATCCTCAAATGCTGAGAAGAAGGTTAAGAGTACCAAGAAATATTTTCTTCATTGTCAAGTATTCCCTTTATACACTAAAAACTATTTTCTTACTAAGGTGAGAAAACATCACTGATCTCCATATAGCATTACATTTGCTCATAGGTTAGAAATGAAATAATAAATATGGTTTAACTGTCATTTGGTTTACATAAACATACATACTTATGAGTGAAAAGCTCTTGCATCTTTACTGTACTTATAACACACTCTTGAGTGTATAATTAAAAGGAGATACAACAATCAAACATTCTGTTGTTCCATGAATTGTAGGACTCCACTTTCTTTGCAACTGATATATTTCTATGATATACTTAATAAAATTTATATGTGTGTTTATTTGTATTTAAATTTCTGTTCCAAAGTAGCTCAAATAAGATGGATGCCCATGGCAGCAAGCTCCTTTAGCTTTGAAAAAAACAGTAGAATAAGGAGTTTAGGATTCATTTGTACCAGCATTTGAGTACAGAGACTTTGTACATCCTAGTTAAGCCCTTAATCCCGGCAGGCATTTTGAGAACACACACTCTTGCAACACCTCATTTGATCTGATGAATTTTATTATCTTCAGAAAAAAATTGCCACAAATCTGTGCCACATGAAAGCTGGAATGTGCTGCAGGATTACCTCATAATAAGAAGCAGCAATGAAACCCTGTGGGACATCCTATAAACTTCTAAATTTACCTAAACAGTAAAGAATGACAAAACACATAAGATGCCATGCTGGAATGGCACAGCATCAGGTGTGAGTTGGTAGGGACAAGACCAAAATACCACCACAGCCACAAGGGCATCAGGGCAGCCTAGTAAAGCAGCATGGGATATATCCTGTACATCTCCTTGCTGTAATTCAGTAAGGACTGCATAAATTCCTAAAAAAATATTAATTTAAAAATAATTAAACAAGGACAACTGTTTCAAAAATGAGAATTATACTTTGATGAGAAAAATAATGTGATATTACATGTTCACCTAGCTGAACTCATCATACCTTTTTCCCTTTACCTTAAAAACCTTAAATTAATCAAGAAGAATCTTCCTAAATTAATAAAAATTACTCCAGGCACATTCAAAAGAAATCTCCTCCATTAAATTCAGCTTTTTCACCTCTATGACAAAGCTGAAAGCCACTATAACTTTCACTGTTCTTTTGTGCAGCAGAAGTAGAACTAAATTTTGAGCCGGACAAAGATTTTTGAAGTTCAGATCTGTGATTCAGACCTATCTCCTATTACATGCTCACAAGTAAGTACCATTGTGGGAAGAAGAAAACAGCAAGAATCCTAAAGCAGTGTGATTTCCTTCGTTAATCTTTGAGAGCACTGAGGCAAGAACAATTCCATCCTGAAGTGCCTCAGATATAACAATCCCCCAGCTAAATTGTCTAAACTTTTGAGATTCATGCTGGTTGCAACATCTTCCTGTTGATAATTTTGTGGATTTCTATGTATTTCTATTTATATTCATACTTAGAGTGAAATGAATTAAAAGAGTTATAAATTTATTAAAAGGTGATACAACCAAAATAAAGACTATAAATTCATAAACTTTACTAATTCATCATTAGCCTGAAGTAGCTACATTCACGATATTATTTTAGTATATATTATTTTAGTAGATTCACTTCATTTTCAACAAAACCCATCATATTGTCAAGAAATTCCACAAAAATTACTGAACAGAAACACTCTAATATGACAGCAGTCATATTAAATGACTCTGGGGGCTCTTTTTAATTCACTCTAGGGACAAAGAGTTTTAATTCCCTTTAACAGGACAATAATCACAGTTGAAGCATATGTGTATATAAAAAATTCTTAGTAGCAAGATCTTAGCTTTGTATTTTTACCTCAGTTTCTGCCTGGTAAATGATGAAAGATGATTTTTACAAGTTGTTTATTATTGGAATAGTTAACAACCATTTTTCTATTATTTGCTGACATCCCATTTTAAGCACATTAAAAAGGTCAGTTTCCCTAAAACACTAATCTGAAAACATATGCATTATTACTTGAGTTCTTGGGTATTGTAAGAATATGGTTTAACATTGAAGCAGACCTACAATGTCGCATAAAACCTAAACAGTGATGACTTACCTCATTTAGGCCTGAGTTTCACTTCTGCTCTGTCTTGACTGAAACGTAGCACATGGAGCTTCAAGGGCATCTGCAACACCCATTTAACAGATTCAGCAAGCAGAGAATTAAGATGGTCCTTGAATTTTCAAACTATTTGCTGAATTATCATTTGATTATTACATTTTGCAGGATTTCAAAGTTACATACATAATACATATGGCATAAAATCCTGATTTTACCACAGGAGCCATATTGAACAACCTTTCTTACTCTCAGACATGGGGACATGCAGGATTTTGCTAGAAGCAGCAAGACTGGGAAACAAATAGGTCTCCCTGGACACGAGCTGGGATGAAGGGGCACAACAGGACTGCTTTGAGTGCACTCAGAAGTTCTTTACTTGGCAGCAGAACTGGTTTCTCCTGCCTCAAGAATGCTCTGCAGAGCAAGATCTCAGGGGGAGCAGAGGGAGGCTTGGGAAATCAGCAGTGCTCCAGGGAGGAAGCAATGCTTCTGGGATATAGGAGAGAGCAGCAGGGATAGAAAGCATCTCTTGCCTTTTTCCTTTCCCTTCCCAAGGCTGACCTCTCTTCTGACCTAACTTTTGTCCCTCTTCTGAATGAATAAAACATCTACTGCTGCATCCAAGGTCTGATTCCCACAAAGAATTTATCCTATTTCCTTCCCTCCTATCTTCTGTCCTTCCTTACATACGCCATTTCTCCTATGCCTCTCTCTTCCTAGCTGTGTGAATTAGAGAACAGATTAGAGTCTAGAAGCAGTGAGGTTTGTATCATATACCAGATCTGCTCTTCTTGCACCACTCTGTTAGATTTAAGGCAAAGGCTCTTTGATAGTGTCACCCCTTTCCTGTTCACAGATCAGCAGACAAGCAGCATGTCAGCAAACACAATGCTGCTTAAATTGTGTAAGTACCTCTCTCCAGCTGCTATACTCAAAAATAGTTCTGATTCTACCTGGAGCTTGTCTTTAACATATTTTTAACAGCAGAGCTCTTCAAACAGACAAGTACTACACACTCTGGGGGCATGTGCCAAGAGATTAATGGAACAATGGTTTCCTACTTACAGCTGTATTACTAATTTTTGCTCCCAAAGCAGACCAAAAAAAATTATAATGGCCTCTCCCTCAAAGCACCTCAAGACAGAAAGATTTCCAAAAGTTGTGGGAGTTTTTCTTTCACATGGAATGGTTTGGCCTTCAAAAAGAACATCAGACCAAATACCTTTTCTGTAGCTATGTTTGTATGAAGGTAAACAGCCATAATTGTTCCTTGCAACACTGGTGGGCTTTTATCTGCCTTTCTCCTATTCTTCTGTAATTGGTTGCTGTTTAGATGTTTGTTTTTTTTCAAGAAACTAAAAAGTAGATTCAAGTTGCAAACCATATCCTTCCCTTCACCTCAGGGGATACTCAATGTTGGTTAAGGGAGAGTTTACTGTGCATGCTCATTATTTCTAGACAATGATTACCTTCTTCTGCCAAGGCTATCTGCAACTACAGGTGTTGTCATTTAGCTAATTAAACCTAGGTTGTCCTAAATCCTGAAAATCTCCTGCAAATGAGAGATTCAGGCAGCTGAATTACCTGATTTGACTCTGCAGTGATCATGTGAGAAAGTGGAGGTCTAATTAACAGTAGAATAATCAATTGGTTCTATCCATGTTCATTAACAGTCTCACTCTGTTTGTTAGGGACCTCAGGTAGCATGTAAGACCCACAACACTCTTGTACTCCATCAGGAAAAGAAGTTAAAGCAAAACCCAAGAAAATCCACCCATACGGATTATCTTTGCATTTTCCCAAAACAGCAAACACTGTGTTAGCTAAAAGGATGGATGTATCTGCCTAACAAACTCTGCTAACACTGCAGAGAAGCAAAGTGAGTCTGAAAAAAATGGTATCAATTAACACCACTTTGTAGTCTCTTACAGCAGGTGTGGCACTAGATGCCAACACAGCCTGAACATCACACCTGCTTAGGTCTAATTAATACCATTAAGGGATTAGTGTTCAGCTCACACACACACACCCCATGGATCCCTGTGACCTGCCTTAACTTTAGGACTTCAGTGAAAGTTTCCACTATCATTTTATGCACAATAAGGACTAAAAAGAATGTCGATGTGCTGGTTTCAGTACCTGAAATTGTTTTTCCTAGAAGAGATCACTTGACTTCCTGCCAGTTGCAGTGCTGCCATCAGTATGCTAAATGTACCGTGTGTCTTCTTAAAATAGAAGCAGCCTCTGCAGCCCTGGCCCAGCAGGCAGCATCTCAGTTGTTCTGAACTGAATTATCTGATCAGGTGTCAGAAGCTGAACATCAGACCTAAGCTTCTTCCCCAGCTAACTGGGATGACAGCACTGCTCATTCCCTTAGCCATAACAATGAGCATCAGTGGAGGAACATGATTCAGGTCACCAGAACACACCAGGTCCAAAGCACAGAAATTATGTCTTTGTAATTGGAGATGACCGAATCCTACTAAGGAACAGAACAATTCCCAGGAAATATATATATATATTTCCAGTATCAGAAAGCCAGATTCATGGTGCACTATGTAAGGACAACTTACAACCTGTTTCTTTCTCCTTTACCCCGTGGTTGATTTATGAGTCAGAATATGACAAAGCTAATGGCTAAAAAATGAAAAATCCATGCACAAGGATTCTGCCACAGTAATGTGGGAGCACAAGCCTTCTGTTTGAAATAAGGGATAGCCTCTCTACTGGAAAGAGTAATATTCAGGCAAACTGCATTTCAGCTCCTGTAACTGACCTAGCAGCAGCAGAAAGGCAAGACAAAAATTTTTGGGGAAAGCAAAAAAAAAGCAAGGGAATCAATGGCATGTGTTCTTTGACTACTTAAGATGCCTATTCTTTTGTGATTGAGAAAAATAAATAGGAATACACTGATGCCCTAACATGCAATTGTTCTGAAGCTCTATCACTCTTTCTCCTGGGCTTCCAGCAATTGGCTGATTTACAGAGATACAAAGACTGTTTTAGGACTACAAGTGCAAAAATTGTGAGATAATTGTAATTCCTCATCATTTATTGATGTTGCTTTGAATGTTCTTTAATGTCACAATCAAGAGAATTCAGCCATAAACATCTGCATTGTTTGTTTTGTTGGGTTGGGGGTTTTTTTAAAATATATTTCTCTCTAAAGCTAAAGGAATCCATCAGTGATAGCGAATGAGAGAATTGTAAACATCTTTCTGATAACTTTCAGTAATCTGAGATAAAGAAACAGGCAACAAAAAGTGCTTGGAAGTGAAAGCAGAGAAACAGCCAATCCCTTCCCCAGCACAGCTCATTTGGGTATTGCTTCTCTTAGACTGGTAGCCAATATTAATGAGAGCATTAAAGAGCAAGGGAAAACAGGAAGAAAAAATCAAGCCTCAGAAAAAGCCTCAAGAAAGAAGGGCACTGATAAAATGAGTATAATGACACATTAACTCTATCATCCAAGGTCAGACTGAATGTGCCCCTTCATTGCAACAGGTAAACAGACACATTCCAACTCTAAGCCCAGACAGTCAGCAGCTTTCCCCATGGCAAATACAGCAGCCAGCACAAAAATAACAGTCTTTACACAGCCTGCTAGCCTTGCTCTTACTCTGAAACTCTCCCTTTCTCGCTGTCCACATCAGCAGGTACAGGGTGCTTCAGCTGCATTATCTGCTGGCTTTGATGGTGTGCACAATTACAGCGTTTTGCCCATTTACTAAGATACTCTGCCACCCTTTAGAAGTATCTCTCTCCCCTGCTATTGAAATAGCAGATCACAGAATCTGAAAAGACTATCAAAGAAAGGACTTTGGTTTCTTACTCTGCTTATGCACGTTTCCCTTTGCCAGCTAGAGCTGGCAGCAGACAGGCTTTAATTCAACTCCCCTTAATTGCACTTGCAGCTCACTTAGATTCACTGACTTCAGCTGGAGCACAATTAAGAGAATAGTGGACAATTCAAAGCTTAGAATTCTGTTTCTCCTAAAATCTGTGCAATGAACCTCTTCAATCTAGCTCATAGACATACCTTGGAATGTATTGCTTTTTCTATCATGCATGCAAGAAAGCTGTTAATGTTGAAGTTTGACACCTTTTAAGATTTTCCTTCCAAAATATTTATCAGTACAACTCCATGGAGAGCTGCACATTATTGTGTAGGTTTAGGATCAATTTCTGTGAAATTATTTTGGGTAAATTATAACTAATTAATATGAATAGTGAATTTGCTCTCATGTTCAGTCAGCTGCAAAATTCTCATCTTCACTTAACATGAACACACTCTGATGATTTTTCTACCAGGGAGCAAATACAGTGCATTTCCCAAAGAGCTTTAATGGATGAGATGAAGGATGAATGTTTGAAATAGATAAGGGGGGGGGGGNGCTCTTTTTCCCAAATGCTGACGTTTGCTGCAATATATTAAAATGTTCTAAGACACAAATTATGAGTGATTGAGACAATTCTCATATCGTCCTTGTGCCTATATAGCACTTATGAAAAAAAGATATATTTCTGTGACAGAACACAGACTTCCCCTGCTTCACCAGAATGAATAAGGGAGAAAACAAAACACACAAGGCTCTTTGGAGATCATGTCTCTCGCATGAACTCCACTTACCTAATCAGTTCATTTTAAGGCAAATGACTGCAGGTAGCAACCCCACGTGTAGAAAATTATTCCCAAGCATGGGAAATGCACAACAGAAATTCAAAACTAGTAACTGGACATTCAGTTAAATACTGCATTAATAAAAGCTTTCTAGGATTAATAAGATTATCAATCATAACATTATTAATAACACTGCTTTGGTCAAACTCTAACTTTCCTATTCACTCCTTTTCCAGATAAATCTGCATTGACTTTCATGAAAGGTTATTACATGGAGAAACCCTCTGGGATTCCTTTCTTCAGCTATTACATGTAGCTTTCAAATTAACACACATGCCTTTTATAGTTCATTTTATCACTTGTATATAAAGAAAACAAATATTTTGAGACAAGATCTACTGCTTCTCCCATGGAACAAATGCATTTAACAGCTGTGACTTTAGGTCCATATTTGAAGTACTATGCACTGTGCAATTATTTTGAACAACAAACAAAGCATGCAGAGCAACAGAGGTACAGCAGACACAGAATATGCTTTTTCTACTCAGGTAGACCCATACAGGGATGTTGCAGCCTGAACTGCAGAACAAGCACTGCCAGCCTCATATAGCACCCCAAAGCCCCAAGCTATCCACTGCCACTTATTGGTGAGGAAATCCAAAGTACCTGGTTTTGGGATAGCTCAGGGAGGCCTCGAGCACATTTTCTCTTTGTACCTCCCATTTCAGAACAGCAGGGCCCCTGTGCTGGAGATCTCCTGGAGCACAACCTGAATAGATCCACACCGGAGCTGGCTGCAGCTTGTGGCTCTACAGGGCTAAAATTTGTTGTTTTGATAATCCTCACTGCATAGATGCATTCCAGCACCAACAGTGCTGTTGCAGATATTAAGAGTTTTGCTAATCTAACTAGAAAATGCTTATTGTCAGCTGTGGTGCCAGAACACTGGGGAGTGAAGCAGAGGGAGAATAATTTAGTCTAAAATGCTGACTCTAACCTAACTTCTGGCTTGCCCCTCTCCTTTTCTTCTTTGTTTGCATTATCAAACCTAAATAAGATTTCTGTGTGTGTTTTAGTTTTTGCTTAACCATGTTTTTGAGAGAAAAGAAAAAACTTGTTCTTCACCTACAAAATCCACTGGCTGATAAGAAGGATGCTAATGGTATCCTATGGCTTGTTGAGAAGATGAACAGCAGGATTCACTTCACCCACACACACAGGCAGTAAAGATTCTTCACCCATTTTTTCTTTATTTATTACCAACCAGTGATGAGCCCTCATTTCTCTTTCTAGGTTAACTGGGATGGCTTAGGACCTTCAATTCAACAAAAAGTAGTTGAAAATCCATTTGGCTTTCCTCAGGCTTTCAGAAATTATATTAAAGTGTCTTTCTGCTTTTGCTCCTCTATAAATTTGTAGAATCAGTGCTACATCATTTTCCCCACTTCCATCAAAGAGATAGGAATGCAGTTTTCTTCCTGTTTTTGTGGACTTGACCCTTTGGAGAAGATTTATTTACACCATAGTATTCTAAAATTATGAAAATTTTCCTGTCTCATGTCTGTTGTAGAGAATGTGAAGTATTCTTATATAATACAAATACAAAATCTGCAGTTTGAGATTTCCATGTCTTAACATGCTGGCAACAGGAAATGGTGAAATTCATCTTGCACCAGACAAAATTGTACTACTACTGTAGCAAGTAAATGTGGTGGTTTTTTTTGTTTTGGGTATTTTTAGCTATGTAACCATGCCTGTATGTTGTTTTGAATCAAAAGGAATACCTGAACAGAAAAAATATTTTTTGCGTATTTCTGTTGTTTGTAGCTATACAAATAGAAATTAATAGATGTCATGATTTGCAAAAAAGCAGCTTAACACTAGTTTAAAGAAGTATAGAGTATCCTAGGCCAGTGTTATCCTGCTTTTCAATTATAACCAAAGAGAAATATAAACACACATTTAAAATCCATTAATGTTTTTCTCTCAAACACATAGATGCACAAATCCTGAAACCAGAAACAGAAAACTTCTCTGCTGGTCCCAATATCGTCATATTCTATGAAATCTTACTTCAGTTGTTAATTTTGTAGACTATCTCTGCACTTACATAGCACTTTTCTATGGATATCACAGTTCTGTGTTCTTTAGGACAACATCACAGATACTTCCCTGAAAAGAACTGGTTTTCAAACAAATTATTTCGGAAAGGGAATCTGGTAAAAAGAAAATTTTCCCCTTTTGCTTCATGGCATGTTTCATTCTGAAACCCTAATCTATTTTTCATGATGGCAACATCACTGAACCTGAGTTTTGTTTTTGTCAATATGACTGAGAGGGGGAAAATGAAAACAAAACCTCAAAACAAACCACTACAACCAGAAAACCCCCCAACAAAACAAACAACCACCCCACAAACAAAAAACCACCAAAACTCCTCAAAACCCCTAAACTAATAGGGCTTCCAGGCAACTCAGAGTTTTGCTTTTCACCTTTACATAGGCTTTTAGTTCAAAAAGGAGCAAACTGTTTTTAGCTGTAGCATCAAAGTAAAGAGACAAATTCTGAGATTAAATATAATGGTCTTTCCATGGGATAGTTTTTTCAATGCAGCATAGTGTCTATAACCTAAAAATGTACTTTACCAGAAACAATACTCTTTCTTTAGTAAAAAACTGCCAAAATTTACTTTCCACAAAAGAATTTGGAAAGCATTACCTTCCAACTTAGAGTCAGTAGCAGTATGCTAAACCACTAGTTGAGGAACTTTTCTTTTTGCTTCTACTGTTAATGGAACAAGCACCCAGTTATGAGAGAAGGTTTCCAAAACTTTTCCTACCAATTTCTCAGCAGTCTGAAGGGCCTCCATGTGCAAACTGTGGAAGCCTCAACACAGAGCAGATTAGCTGTGTTGATATAGAGAAGCAGGCTCTGTACATGGATACTGTAACAGGAAAAAATCCAAACCTATTTCTATTTCCTTCTGTAAACACTTTATTGAACGTAACTTTTCCCAAATAAATTATTTAATAACAAGATCCACACACTTAAAGTTTTCCAATATTTCGTATAAAAATAAACCCTAAAAATACTTGGGCTTATTTCTGGCTCACTTTGATACATTGTTTTTGAAGTGAAGAACATTTCTGAGAACTGTAGAAGAACCTTTTCTTAAGATGTATGACTGGCTGGTCAGCCAGGGACAGCACTTTGCATTGTCTGACTCTATCCACTAAAATCTATCCAGTGAGAAGGATATTCTTATATAAGATAATCTTTCCAGAACAAAAGCTGTATAAGAAATACTTTCTCCATTCTGAAACGCAAGGATTAGAACTTCACATTCTTGCATGAAATTGTCCAACAACTTGGAAACCAACCCACCTTGCCATGGAACAGATCACAGAGCAGAAATTACCTATACCATTTAAGTGAGAAGCACGAGATCAAGATTTACAGGTAAAGTAAAAAAACAAAACAAACAAACACAAACAAAATAAAAAACCCTGCCAATTAATCACTGGAGGTTCATATCAGAGACAAGTGTTAGCCAAATGTGTGCATAATTCCTGCCTCTGTAGTAAATACAGATCATGTACATACTCGCCCCAATACACAAGAGGATCACGGAATCATTTCCATGCCACATACATTTCCAAACAAATCTATTTGATTTATTCCAGGGAACTGGAGAGTTTGCTTCAAAAATACTTTAAATGATAAAGACTGCCAAAACCAGCAGTCTTTTTCAGTAGTCTTTTTGGAGTTATTTAAAAAACAACAACAACAACAAAAAACAACAATAACCACATGCAAAAAAGCTAAATAAATACATTAAGACTTTGTTCTCCCTTTCACCTACATAATATGCACTGTCACTTTGCAACGAATAGATGAAAAGGATTAAAACTGCATCTGTTTCCCCCACAGAATAAGAAGATTGCTGAAAGGCAAAGTAGAAGCTGGCTTCCCTACATGTCAGCTCTCATACAACGTATGCAAAACATCCCTGCAGCAACAGGACAACTGTGATGAAAGCTGAATGCCAACCTTCCAGCTGAAAACAAATCTTGCTGGGAAATTAGCTGTAAGGGACACCACAGTTACCATGACTGTCTTTGTTTATCACATGCCACACTATTAATTTGTTACACAATCATAACACTACTGAAGCATAATTTAAAAGTATGTGTTTGTTTACTTGCAAAGACAAGAAATACACATATTAAAATCTTATTGATTTTGTAGATGTTTGATAGCTTGGAAGAAAGCACCGAACAGCACTTGGTATTTAAAGAAGAGCCTTTCAAATCATGATGACATCTTGAATTGTATTATTTATCTTAGTATGTACAGGCCAAGGTCAGCACAGACAGCAACATTTAATGTTTCCAAATACCAGCCCATGAACAAAATTAAATAACAAAATTACCTTAAAATATCTACCCAAAACACACATCATCTTAACCCCTCCAGCAGAATCAGACTGATGTCTGCTGAACTGCACTCCTTCAGACTAAGGTGTCACAGGTGGAGGTATTTACATCCTCTTTGGCACCAAGGCTGGGAGCCTTGTGGAGGAGCTGAGGGTTTGCACCTTCTCAGCATCAGCCCATGAACTCCCTGAACACCATGAGTGCTTGGTGACAGTGAGAGTTCCAGAGGAATTACTGGCTTTTTCTTTGATGGCAAAAAAAATTTACCAGGATGATATTGCAAATATGGTAAGATCCTTGTTGTGCAAACAGTTTCTCTGATCCTTAACATTTGCTAAGAAGCTTCTCCAGCTTAACACCAGAAATACTCTCAGGTCTATAAGCCAGGCAAGAGTGACTGTGAGCTGTGCCCTTAAGAGAATGATAACAGCACTTGATGCCAGGCATTCTTGACTAGTCTACTACTATTCCATTTCACGCTTTTTGAGCTTGATGCACAACGTTTCTTTTTATAAAACTGATTGCATTATTCCTCTGGAAACATTAAAAATATTTCAAAAGCTGCAGCACAACTTACTGAGAAAAAATATAGTAAAATGGTCTAGCATTTTATACGTAAATGACAAGTAACTTTGAATTTAACCATGCACTTGTTAAACAAATACAAAAAATTGTCTTTATGATGTATTCTTGGGCTTTTAATTTTCCTCTCAATTTCTTATTATTAGCTATAAGAATCTGTCTTTTTCCACTGTCAACTTAGACAACAGAAGAAATTTGGGGGTTTTAAGTTAAATTAAAAGTCTATTTTCTCTTTTTTTATAGGAGGGAAATCTTCTAGATTCAGCTCTGACCATACACCAATTTCATGTTAAATAAAGCCAAGAAAAGCCTGCAAACTCAAATTATCACCAGGATTCACCAATTTTTCTTGTCTGAAAAATAATATTTACAGCTTGGTTTCACCTAAATTTGTGGGGGCTGGGAGAGTGGTTGGGTTGGGGTTTTTTGGCACCTTTTGCAGAAGCCAAAGTACCAGGCTGAGAAAGGTGGGTGGAGGCTGTGAAATAGTCTTTCCGTAGGACACCTCTGTATGACAGCCAAAAACCACAGGGCTATTTTCTGGTTTCCATAATGGTTTCTACTCCTGCCTTTCACTTGCAAAGCCGACAGCACAAATGGGGCCACTCCCTGCTGGACTTTTCATAAGTATTTGGGGTACTAAAGAAGCATTTCTGTGAGTGTGCTGTGCCACCACAGAGACCAAGGCTCTCTCCTGAGCTCCATCTGACACGGAGCCCTTCGGGAAGCCAAGAGCTTCCAAAGCCATGTAAACCTTCTTCCAGGGTAACCCATCACACATGCAGAAGTTTCAGAAAAAAAGTAAACAGCCCTGCCTCTTTCAGCTAACACATCAATTTAGAGAAAGCAGCTTCCATTACTGTTGTCAGGAAGCATCAAAAGGAATGAAGGCACCAGAACAGATCAAACATCCAGCTATGTCTTGCTGAGAGTTATATATACACTTCAGAGAGGGGTATGGCTGGTCAGAAGAGCAACAGAAGGCAACACAGGGTGGGTCAGGACGCAAGCAAGGCTTTTCAGCAGGTGGTCTAAAGACTTCAGTGAGCACCTGAGCCTGAGTACGTCTCTGGCAGCCCTCAGAAAGTGTCAGTTCCTCCTAACCCTGTCAAAATAGGAGAAATAATAAAACTGAGTAAATGAATTGAAACTATTAATAGTGTTTTAATTTTTTTATCTTGATCTTGTATGAGGTATAAGCCAGGAGCTACAGCTTCTACCTCTCACACTGTTCTTGCTTCCCGCCCCACATTACTTTTGAAAGCACAGCACAGATGCTTTCCCAGCAGTGTGTTGTTCTGCTGCCAATTCCTTTGTCTTGCTTGCACTGTCACCAACTGTACTCTTCTGGGGGTAGCTTTTTCTGTTTCTAACAAGATGTATTTCACAAATCACAAATTAAAGCACCGCAACAGGTCTCCTGACATGAACAGAAAAATTGTGCTTGCTGGAGCACGAGCAGAAAAGAGGAAGAGATTCATTGCCACTAGACATATACAACTAGAAACAGAACTGCTAAAAATAATTTTAAAACCCAGTTATGTGGGAGTTCTAGAAGAAATGTCAAAGAGATTACCTTAATATAGAAGTGAAGGCAGTACAATGGTCATGGCACACATGCTACTTCATGTCTCTGCAAACCAGAGGAATCTCTAAGCTGGGTATGGGATGCCTAAGTACTGAGTCATGTTGCTTTCAAAATATTTTGCCACATTTCATAAAAACATGGTGAAATATTTAAAGCACATCAGACTTCTGTTAAATGGGAACTACTCTTCTTTGAGTACTTAAGTTACTTCTACAAATGGGAAGTTTAATATCTTTAATATTAACAGCAAATTAATCTCTAGCTAAAATATTTTAAAGCTACTCAGTTTATTGAACGTAAATCAAAGCGAGCTGCTTTTTTTACATCAATTCAAGGAAAAGAATAATATGCTACATGTGTTTTGAGATCTGTGTTAACTCTTCGAAGCATATTGTGGAAGTTACCCCAGATTCCTTATTAGCAAATTTAAATAAAGCAGCATTACTTTCTCTGTGAAGATCCTTTTTCATCTGCATGTTCTATGATGCTACTTTCTATATTATAGGTGTCTCATTCATATTTATAGATGCAGTATAACATTTCAAGACCAAAGCCAAAAGAAAACACAAACACACACATTTAATTCATTAAAATTCCTCTTAGGTCATAATATAATTAAAAATAAGAGAACAAGAGAGAAGACAAACATTGCTAGCTCCACAATAATGTTATTAGGTTAAGGACATGACAATTAAGAATCCATTGTCTGTGATTTTATTTCTACAGTAGTTTATTGTTGTTAGAGAAGTAATTGACAGAGCTTTGTTCATATGATTGTACACAGGCATGCAGTGCTACAGAAGAACATTTGTTTACTGCCTGAGATAAGTAACTTTAAGTAAGTACACTCAGGGCTCTGAGAGCTGTTTGGGGCTCAGCCACAAACCAAAACCAACAAGCACTAGGCACACACTAATTTCTTTAGGCCCCCTACAATTACCAGAGTCAAGAATTGGCTCTTTATGACACTAAATAAAGTTACACTTTATGGCACTAAATCTCCTTGAATAAAATTTTGTGCAGATGGCATCTGTTCCTTTTATATTCATAAACACAGATTATTTTGCCCTCAATATATCTCAATGCTAAGAACTTTAGACCCATTCTATGCACTTCCTAGTGCAATGTCCTGGATATCATTGGTTGTACTAAAGCACAGATATATTTCTAGAACTGTTATTTGGCTTAAATCATGAGACACAGCCATTCTTAAAGCTGGAATTCTTAAACCTCTCTCATGTCTTCCTAATCTTTGGAAGCACAATTTTTCCTGAGAGCTCCTGATGCTCTGACAGTCAGTGTGAGCAGAAGCAAAAGTCTTGCTCTTGGGCGTAACCATGGGTTAGATGGTTCTGTTCCTTTGCTGATACTCTGCTGAGAGCTGATACGAGATTTCACCTCATTTTTACTCCTTAGTGTGTTGTATGCAACACACTTGCACTATTGATTTAGTACAGGCACCCTGGCCTTTATAGGTGACGTTTCATCTGTTATATTATTAGGTAGCTTCATCTTTATTATAAACACAGATGAAGTTATCCAGTCGTTAGAAATTGAACAGCACTGTCTCTCCACCTCTCTTCTAATTTGCCTTTCTACTTCATTTTTACATGTGTATATGACAATGCATATTTTAATTATTTTAAATTTTAAGTATCCAGAAGGAAGAGGTCTGCTACTTATCTTGGTAAATATAACCCACTTCTTGCTATACTCTCTCTTCCCTTAATATTCTTTCAGACAAATCCAGTAACAGTACATTTAATCTAACAGAGAGGTACGTCAAAAAAGCTCACACGGTGTAGATTTCTGTGGTTGTTGGGTTTCTGGGGTTTTTTTAAGCTGTTTTTTTTTTTCATTTGTTTGCTTTTAGGGTTTGGATTTTTTTCTTCTTTTGGGAAACTTTCACTGGCATTCTCCTTATCTGATGTGTACACTGTCTCCAAATGCATTTTGAGTTTTCTTGATGATAGTGCAATAGACACCAGGGGTACAACATGAATTTATGTCACGCTTAACTGAATGGTAGGAGTGAAGAGTATTCCCTAAAATTAGACTGACTGTTTCCATGGAAACAAGAGAGCACAAACAGAATTGTAATAACTTGACTTTATAAAGTCAAAAGAAAGGGCATTTTTATATGTTTTGTTGACAAAAGGACAGAAGCCAGTAGTTTATTATTTATGGGATTTCACCTTTAGGCATATTTCTGATCCTTATTTTGTTTGGAAGAAATGAGTTACTGCTTTTGAGGTCGGGGAGGCTCACACTGGTATAAAAGGTACAGGGTACCACTGTTAAAGAAAATTATGCTCTACCGAATGGCACAGATGAGGGCTTGAACATAGAAACACTGTTTGAAGACATTAAGACTAATGTTCAAATGGAATTTAACATTCATCTTCAGAAAAACAAAACAAAAAAAAAACAGAAAAGAGAGAAGGATACCTGTTTCCAAATTGCTAGCCATGGAAATCAACCTCAACCCAGACATTGTCACAGTGATACAATATCTTTTCTCTGTTAAAGAGGAAAACAAAAGAAAAATAAATACACCCCCCCCAATACTGTGGAGGGGGGGAGAAAGGATGGGAAGTTGTTAAGGAAAAAGTTCAGGAGTTCTGCTGAAGTTTTGCTAAAGTTTGATTTGCTAAACTACAATAGTTGATTTTGTGAACTCACTCTAGTCCTCTGCCCCAATTAGATGAACATTCCCTACTGAGATCCTCAATCCTACCACCCCAGGGTTTGATACGGTGCTCCAGAAACAGAGACAACTGCTAATTGCTAAGGATACCCTCTCTTCCTACTGGACACACCTCTGCTTCTGCAGCCAAGGATTACTCCTTCACTGTAGCCCACTAAGGGCTTCAGATCTAGACACAGAACTTCCCATTATCCTCTCACATTGTTTCATTGTTTGCTTGTGTATCATATGCAAGTTTTAATAGTTATTTCAGCAGTTTTAATAACTACTTTGAAAATAACAATGTCAAATGTCACAACCTGCACACACCAAAAAAGCAGCTCCCTGACAGTGATTGCTACTTGACAATTATCCAAGTTTTAATCCCTTCTCTATGTACTGGTGAGCATTTTATCATTCTCATTTCATAGGCAAAATTCTGACCATCAGCAGCTCACATTTTCTGTAAAAAAAATTTTATCAACAGGATTGCCTCTGTCAGCTAAACTTGTAACCCAGAGAGAAGAGACAGATCCTTTCAAAGTAATGATATTCTGGTTGTTTAGCAATATACTTCTCTCTTCTTTTACTGTAGCCTTGTTTTAATACTTTGTTATTGAATCCTACAACAACTACTTAAAAACTATACAAGGAATTGTTCCTCTCTACCTTCAGCCATCATACAAACAGCTTTAGCTTCTTTCACTTTTAGGCAATTCTTCCAGTGCTCTAAAATGAGCTAAACAGATCAATAGTCAGTAGCCTGCACAGCTCCTCAGGCAGCCCTCTTAAAACTTTGTGATGTGATTTTGTTAATGAACTCTAGTTCATTTTATGATGTGAATTCTGGTAGTTTTAGTATCTACACTAATGACATATCACCTTTTTTTCAGCCCCAGATAAGGAAGGGGGGGGAAAAAAATCAATACACCTTTCTTTAGAACAGGAGAGGCAGTCTGGGACAACAGGGATTTTCCTTCTTGAGGTAATGCGCTGTACCTTGCCAAAGGGGCTGGGAATAATTCCTGATAGGGTTGATCTCCCTTAGCTCTAGAACTGGACACCAGCATGGAAAGAGACTGACGGGAAGCACCAGCATCGAGAACTTCTCACGGATTTGCTTTCAATCCCACTGTATTTGGACTTGCCACCAAAGAAGTGAAAGACACCCCTGATTGGGCAGCTATTTGATTTTACTTTAAAATTCCAGAGGAGCCCCAGATTGAAGACATTAGCTTTACTCTCATAGAGCAAAGGGGCATGAACTTGAGTACAGTATTGGAAGGATATAACAAAAGAAAAAGCATAAAAACAATAAGGCCTAATCCTCCCTAAAATCTATTAATTCCTCATTTTTCCAGCAGGATGACTATAAAACTTGTTCATAATTTCTTAGCCACTTACAAACTACATAATGACAAAATATTTTCTGCACATTTGTTATTTTATCATGATTCACTTTACGTAGTCAATTCTCTGTAGAAGGTACACATAACACTACACAAGTCTGGCTGCCCTGGAGAGAGTGCAGCTATCTTCTTCCAGTTTTAAGTCCAACATATTACACACCAGAGTATATCTGTTCATGAAGAAGTCAAGAAAGCTGAGCAACTTGGTTTCTATTGAATCTCAAATGTACTTCAGCTCAAATTACTTAAGAATACTCTTAATTTTGTTTTGAAAATTGTCACAATGACAAGTACTTCATTAGTGAAGAACAAGAATTTAGCTTAAAAAAAGCAAAGGGAGACCAACCAAATAAACAGGATAATGTATCATATAATCATAATTACAGCATATTGCTCTTCACATCTTCAGAGTACTTTACCAATGCAAATTTTCACAGAAGTCCTGCCTGATATTAATGAATCATTAAGGTTATTTATAGAATTCAGAAGCAGAAGAATCCAGGCATTTTTGAAGATCATACAAAAGAGCAGCAGAGCCAGTATCAGGACAAACATATTCTTGCAGACTTACCAAACCAATTTAATAGAAGTGGCTCTCAGTTCTTGCTCTCAGAGGCCTGGCACTACAGGCCAGATACTGTTATTTGCTTCTGTCCTGGACTATGCTCTGGATCTGGGCTCTTCTGCCTCTCACGTCCAAGAGGTTTTAGTAGCATTTAGTGATCTGCCATACACATACAGTCTGGAGCCAGTGATACAATAAATAGATCCTGTGTTTTAAGGGACAATATATATGGAGGAGTAGAAGTAGCCACAGGTAACAAGTAGTGATAAACTGGAGTGGAGCAAGAGTGGAGCAACTTTCACAACGCAAATGGACAAGAACACTCACAGGCAACCTTGGCTAATTCCAACTTTCATTTTTTAGAACACTGAAAGTTCCTGTTTGAATTTTGAAGGAGAATACCTAAGTAGAGAAAGACAGAAATATTTAGGAGCAGAACAACATTTAAAAAATTATTCTGGTTACTAACAAGACATCAAAGATTTCTTTTTTGAGTGTACACACAGGGCATGCACACAGACACGTGTAATGTTACTCCCACCATACAACACAGGCCTTGTGGCTTCCTTTGACACCAGCACAAGCCATGTCTTTTCCCTGTCTTCCCACTGCATTTCATTGCTTCTGCCATTTACACTGAGATAGAAAGACTTGTTCTAACAATGCATTTTCATGATATATGGAACAGGTTTCCCAGGCTACATTTAGACTCAAGATGGTTTTATAAGAAAGAGAACATAAGATGAAAAGGAGCAATTTTTGCAACAGCCACTACACTACATTAGCTAGGTTTAGTATTTTTCACGGCATAAATATTCAGTGCTCCATTACATTAAAAATGGCCTGACCAATCCAGTGGACTTTCTCACAGAATTCTCCAAATATATAATGCTTTAATATTGAGTGCTGACAGTAAGCACAGCATGGGGAAGGACAGTATTAGAGAGTGAATGAGGGGAGCTGTACTGGTAAACTGAAGAAACAACTCAAAATATTTTTAGTTATAAAAAAGCAGTTTTAGGGATGCAAGAAAACTACTGGGATGCCTATCCGTATGGGCCTGTGGTGCTTTATCTGCCTTGGTGCTTGATATGCCTTTCATACAATTTGTATTGTTCCCACAGAAGTCAGTAGCGTTCATGCAGAAATCCAAATATATGGAATCCCACTCAGATAGGTTGGTATAAACCTGTCAAAGTAAACTGAAATATTGCAGCTATTTAAGATGGCCATTGTTTCAACTTGGTTAAGTTAAATGTTGTTAATATTTTAGTTCAGTTTGTGGAGGGTTTTTTGGGGGGGATTGGTTTATTTTATTGTGGGCTGGTTTGGTTTTGTTTTGGGTTTTTTTAGTAAGATTCTTAATGATTTATTTAATCTTAACTGAAGGGGATAAGTTACTTCATAAATTGATCCAAAAACATATTGACAGCTGGTGGGACTGCTACAAGTATCTGTATAGTAGCTTTTCCCTACAAGGTTCCATCTCTAGTAACATCTCCATTTTATGTTTATGTCATTAAACGTAACAGCTTTATAAACACAACCTATACATTTAATTCCTTTACGTACTTTCACACAGAATATCCAAATATACCAATAAACTAACATCTTTTGAATGACCACTACTAAGGCATAATTTTTTTTAGAATTGGGCTTTTTTTTCCTTTTCCACTGTAACTGGCTGGGTATTTTATGGTTTTTCAATGCTATTTTCATTGGCAAGGATAACATTCTGTGACACAGATCAGGAAAGGAACCAAAAAGAAAAAAATTGTGAATCTGAACCTGTGAAAAGAGAGAATTTAGCACAGTACTAATAAGAGTGAGAATACTGAAAGGCAAAGCAGATGCCCATTTGTCTTCCACTGCAGCTTGTAAGAGTAAGGAAAATAGTTTTAGAAGTTATTCACTGAGGTGGTCTCCAGAAAAAGTCACAGGTGAAGATGCAAGATTTGACTTCATTTTCCAGATCTTTCACAATTCACAGGATGTGGCCTTGAACATAGTTTACTTGTATGCATATTAAAATCTAATCTAACGTCATAGCAAAATTGCAATACTGCCTATAATATGCCTTTCTATGCCTTCTTATCAGTATCTTCTCTCCATGACTTTTCAAACAACACAGAGCCCCATGGGAGGTTAAACACTCCTCCATGAGCATCCTGAATGCTGCAACAAGACAAATAATACCCCAAAACATTTTCTAAGATCAAACCAAACAAGCAGTGTAAGAAATAAGACATAAAAGAAACAGACAAAATATTTTAAAAATTCCAAAGAACACAAAGTTTTCATATCTGTTAGTTAACAGAATTTTTCATAGATAAAAATACATTACAGAGGAAGAATAAAATGAGAGTGTGACACTATATAAATACAACTAAAAGATGGGGATTGCAATTATCCATAACAAATCATTAATAGGCTTTGAATTCAGAGTTAGGCCATGAAATCTCAGATGCCCTAGCTTTTTCCTTGTCAGCCTGCTGGCACAGACTCTTACATCAAGAACTGTGCAGTGCAGAGCTTCCAACCATCCCTCCCAATTCAGGGCACCAGGAGAGCAGGATCAAGCAGCACTGGAATTAGAAATGATGCAGGGATGCCCTTTTACAAATGTAGATGTGAATTGGCCATTCCATTTTGTGGTCTGTAGTGAGGCATTGTAACTGAATGCGACAGAACACTGCAGGAGGGTAGCTCTGCTTCACAGAATTGCAAGGGAAGAGAAGAGGGTAATGCTGATGCTCTGCAACTGTAGGCATGTTTTTCCACAAATAAGCTCTATACACAAATACACATATACAGCAAGAAGTCAAAGGTACTTAGGCTTCATTTCAGGGAGAGGGAAAGGCAGAAGAAAACACATTTACAATAGAAATACTATCGTATAACCGGCACTAAGCTTGCCATTGATACACCCAATTACAACAGATTTCTCCTAACAGCTCAGGTCTGCCACATCTTGCAGAATATCAGTCCTTCTGCCTACAGATTCTGACAATCTAATAAGATGAAAGGATGAGTGAGAGTCTCAAATTAGTAGGAAAGTTTCTCCTGCAGTTGTCCTTACTAAAATTTCCTGCAAAACCGGACCTCTCCTTTGCAAACTTTTGGCATTTGTTTTTCATTTGCAAAAAAACAAAAGACTCCTCCACAGTACTCACACTTTAGCACTCAGATATGGTACAGAAAATGCTCTTGAATTCCAGGTACCAGGTAAAAACTATAAGTATAGAGCAATATAGATACTATTCAGGAACGGGGAAGAGGGATGAATGGGTAGGAGCTACACACTAGAATTTAAAAGATCCTTTTGATAGAAGCTCTGCCAAAACAGATCCATTGACGCTGAAAGATTTGTTTCTGTGAACTTGTATTTACTTGGGGGAAAGTGTGAAAAATCCACAGAGCCATACCTGACCTGCAGAAACCCTTTAACACCACCTAAGTACAGTGAAGAAGAAGGAACAAATAAGTCAAGCCAGGAAAATTGCTATCTCCACTTTTCTTACATGCAAGAGAAACTGAATCATTTACCAGCTGCTTGTGCTGTTGTTTACAGCTCAGGAAATGCAACATAAGAAAATTAATTATTCCAGCACCACCAATTCATTCCCAGTGTTAATTTGCTGTGCACATTTTCCTTCACACTTCACAAGATGCCTAGGAAAAACAGAAAAAGTATTGGTAAGAAAACACCTTGCTGCAGGTAAGAATGCAGAGCAATCAGCTACTTTCAAACTTCTTCCCTCCACCTCTTACTATCTGTTCTCCTACTGTGAGCCACAGCCACAGTCATGATCTCTCCACATGAGATTATGACTGCTTTACCTTGACTGAGTTGAACCAGGCTTGAGGGCACTTGGAAATAGCCAAGTGCCCTCAAACCTGACTCAGCTTTGTCAAGGTAAAGGAGTCATGATCCCACATGCAGAAGCACCCAGGCTCTTATTCCTCTGTGCTGTATTTTACCCCCAAACACCTTTGCGGTCCAGGTCTGCTTGCAGCAGTGCTGTGATTTGCAGAACAACTTGCAGAAAAACCACTGGCTCCTCAGCTTGGCTTGTCCCAAGGGGCTTGACCAGAGTCTCTGCAATTGAATTAATCCCATCTCCTGGCATAAGTCCCAATGAACTTGGAAGAAACAGAGGAAGACTAAAGATATCAGCATGGTGTTTCTGCACATTCAGGTTTAAAGCCACACCTCACCTGTTGGAAGTAAAAGGGAGATCTAAATGTTTTATTCAGCTAAAACACGTCCCCACTGCTCTACAAGCTTTAAGCAACAAAACAGATAAGCATATTCCAAAAGCAAATCCTCTAAAACATCAAGGTACTGAAAATATTCATTTTGCTATTTTATAATTTTTAATGCAAGAACAGAAGCTTTTAAGTGTCAGTATACTCATCCCAGAGCTGGAATTCCTTCATTTCCTCTTTTGCTAAACTATTTTAGAGCCGTTTGTGATACTGACTTTTTTTTCCCTTCAGCCACATCACAGAGCCTGTGTATCACCATTGAACAACAGGACTCAAATACTTTAAAGCAGCTAAGACAATGCTGGCAGAGAACAAAGTCAGATTTTCTTCACTGGCAGCCTTGAGTTTGCCAGGCACCTGGCCCACAAGGGGCTGGGGCAGTACCCATCAGAAGGAACAGGGCCCTCTAAATTTCAAAGATTTGTTTGCACAGGATTTTATAGATAGTATGTATTTCAGAGATATTGGAGGTACAAACTAAAATTAAATTCCTAAATTAACATTATAAATTAATAGTAGCCTAGCCATATCTCTCATTTTGGTCAGTGTTGCCACACATTTTGATCAATGGCCTAACGTGACTGCTCATTCTCAAACTGAATGAATTGAGAGAGGACTGGAAAGAAAGATACCAAAAGTTGGCAAAGGCTCCCTTCAAAGCCTTTCCTCCCATGCTGGACTTGTCTTTAGTACTGGAGAACTCTCTCTCCAGAAGAATTACCAAAGAAAAAGGTCAGATGACAGAAAACACAACCTATAATTTGCAAACCATTTTCACTTTTTTCCCCCTCATACATTCCATCCTTCATACATCTCCAAACATAAAATCTCTGGTTTAGCTCTGCCTTCCCATCCTATACATGTCAAATAACCTCTTGCCTCATGGAGCCCCATGTGGAGTTACTCACTACGCTATAAAAATAATAGTCATGTCTCTTAATATATGCATTTAGTAACATGTTCACTGTTACCCAATTTTATTTTTGTAGCCAATCTGCACTGTTATAAGATATATTTTGGTTTGGGAACCTTTTAAAATAATTACAATTATTTTATGTAAATTTGGCAAGTTACTTGCTAATATTTATTCATAAATAAACACTTAAACAGTTAATTCTTTAACACAAACATTTTTAACAATGTAATCTGCAGAATAATTCCCATGAACTCCCTTATCAAAATGGCAAAGAAAACAGCAGTTAAGCAATAACACATGCACAAAAAAGCTCTATATCTTATTTCCCAATAATTCGTGATTAGCCACAGGTAAAGCATAAGTCTAGCTTGTTCAAAATCATAAAAAATATCATGCAACTTCAACTTCCATTAAAAACCTAAAGAAGAAAAGATTCACAATTTTCCAAATGGAAGACTACAAAATCACCAGAGGAGCAAAAAAATATAATTTCAAGCTTTTGAAAGGATGAAACTGAGAAGCAATTTTCTAGAACTCTCAGCTTGCAGAGGCTTCAATTACTTGGATGTGGAATTTGTTTTAATTTGCCCTGTTTGAGGATTTGTTGGTAGTCCTACTTCAGTCTCTACCAGTGCCACTAATGAGGTCACTGCACAAGGGTTCAGAGCTGAACTGCACTCACAGTCAGAAAATAATGTCTATTGCAGAGGCACATTTAATTATATTATCAAGTTTATGTTTATTGCCTCTTGATGAATTTCATATCACATTCTCTCCATTTACAACTGAAGTATTCTTCTCACAGCCAGCTACAGGAGAAATAAAAGACAAGGCTTCAAGAATGAGTCCACTCCTGAAAATATAATCATCCAAAGGAAAAACATGTGAACAAAAACAAACAAACAAACAAAAAAAAACCAAACCTGCAGACAGTCATGTGTGTCAAAGCAACACTCAGGCACACCTGCCCTGCCAGGACACCTGCTGCATATGAGCAGTGTGTAGAACTCCCAGCAAGAAACACAGTGTTTTCTGCACGTCAAATAAACTCTGCCCACACAGACTCAACCTGCAGCACCCAGGGTACTAAAGAATCCAACAGCAGGCAGGGCACAAAAGGAGTTCCCTTTTCAGTATAATAAAACTTTTAATGCTATTTCAGTGCATCTCACATTTAAAGCACAATTTCTCAACCACCATATTTAATTTTTGTTTAAAAGCTGCGCTGTCTGCAAACAGCACGCTGTGCTGCACGGAAGGCGGTCTTCACCAGAGTGAAGTCTCAGCAGTACCCCCCTAGTCCAGTCTGTGAGCAAAGTATGTGCTGTGGAAATAGGTTGTTAGAGGGAAATCAAATTATAAATAGATATATTATTATATTAATATTTAGATAAATGAATAGATAATTAAATTGATCTTGTATATTCTTTCCTCCTTCACTTGCAATGTAACTTCATACACATATATTCAAGAACTCTGAAAAACTCTGATGCCTTAAGACAATGTAGGAAGCCTCTCTATCATGTGTTACTCTCTTTGAGGAGATCTTACAGATTTAAATACAAATACTTAAATCTCTTTGCAGTTGTTTGTGTTTTTCAACACTTCATTTCCTAACCCTTTAGGCTGTAATGAGTGTTTCTAATGTTTTACCTCTTATTTCACTTTGCAGTGAAACAATTTCCAGTATGTTTTTTGTGTATGATAGCAATAAACATAGTGAACTGTATTTTTCACTAATAGAGAAAGTTTACATGATTTCTGTGCTGCTTTCATCTCAGGTAAGTGCTCTGAAAGGCTGAACAACAAATTTTCTCTAACATTTTGAAGTACTTGAGCGGCAGATCCAGTTAGTCATTCACAGGCAGGGGTCAGGCCTCCTGTCCTCCTCCTGCTGCACACAGATGTCCCCACACGTTGTGAGAGGATGTGAGCCCCAAGGCAGCCCATGTGCTAACCCTGCCCTGGCCACAAACGTGTAATGAAGACCCCAGGAAAGAGAGGACACAGGTGGTTGCAAAACAGAAAGTGCATACAGAGAGGTCAGGTTAGGACACAAACACAGGTTCAGCACGTTGGTGTTACTTTAACAGCTTCTGCTTAACTGTCTGAGTCCTCTCTGACAGACCTGGGGCTAAAAGTCTGTCTCCCTGCTCTTTGTTCCTGCCTATTCCAGATGGGTTGTAGAGTTCTGATGGGGAGAGGGAATGAATAAAACACTAATAGCCACAGCTATTCCAGTACAATAAAGGGAGCCAGACTGCAGCCAAACATCAGTGAGAAAATAGTAAAAATTGCATTTTCCTCTCCTCATATTGGGGAAATCCAAATAGTTCCCTTGATGCCTATATTAAACCCAACAAGTAAATCAAAATGTTCTGCTTTTTTAGAACAACTGTCTGAAATTAATATGCAGTGCTTAGCTTCATGTTTGCCACAGTAGCCCTCCTACCTCCATGGGCAGGAGCAAGGAATAGGAGCTGTGACTTGCAGGATGCATTTCCCACTTCCCTCTTGCCCACCTTTAACTCTGTGAAGCAGTACCAACATCTGGCTGCTCCCTCTTGAAGCTGTGCTTAGCAGGTGATGCCCATCCACACACTCACTAAAGTCAAATGGAAATAAACCATATATGTATGAAGCCAAAACCTGAATATGCCAGACAGAAAAAGGCAGAAATCCTTACTTTAGTCCTTGTTTTAGGACACAAACGACACAGATACATTTTTAGCACATGCTTGGGACTGTTTTGCAGAAGGCACTATCTCTTTGCCCCCAGACTTCTGATGTGGATTAACCTTTCTCATGAACTCCAGTAGCACAATTATCAGTAGAAAATATTAAAAAATATGATAAATGGAAAAAAAAAAGAAAAGAAAGGATTCTTTTTTAAGAACTGTGGATAAACATGAGTTTGCTGTGATTTCAGATAGTTTATGTCTGGGCCCTATGATAAGACAGGAAATGGCAACCAAATGTATTTTCTGGTTCCACCAGGGAGACCCTCAAATGGACTCTCACTGCAAACAGCTATTTGCACAAGTGCTTCAGCCAATTAGCAACAAAACCCAAATAACCCAACATGATTTGTCTGGCAATCAGGTATTTGAGGTCAGTCTCTGGATTGTGCACACAGACACATAGAAGCACTTCACAAGTCATCAGTCTGGTAATCAAATACTGTTGTTATATAATAAATTTGATTAATGGGCACAGAGCACCTGCTGATTTTGTTGCGGCTGCTATTACTAGCCAAATTTTAATAGCAAATAAAAGCTAAGGCTGCTCTTCTTCCATTTCAGTAACTTGTGATAATGGTGACATTAGGATCCCTGTTCTGAGCATATCATTTTTAAGCTCTGTCTACACTTTCACGAGCACAATCAGGCTTGTCAAATCTACTAGTCTAAGAATCTTCATCTTCTTTCTCAGCTGAATTATTTATGCAGCCAATATTAAGAACACTTAACATATAAATGTTTTATATCAACTTAATTAAAAGTTCCCAGTTCTCAGTCACTCAGTACTGGCCTAGGTAATTTGCCTAATTTTTGTCTTCAGGGGGTTCTCTTGTGAGCAATCTAACCACACCAAACCTGTTAGAAATGAACAGTTTATTGAACTTATATGTAATTTTTTTTTTTTTACCCTAATTGTATTTTGGCGACTGACTGAACTGTGAATCTTCATCACAGGCTGCATGAAAAAAGGCTCTTGCTGGAAAAGACAAAGAGTATGTCTTCCCTGAAAGGTGATATAATAAGGGGTGGAAATAAAAGAGCTCTGCCAAAGCCCCCTTTTTAATTGCAGCTCCTTTCACACTCAGCTGATGTAAGCTGTCAGTCCACATCAGGCAGCAGGGTAGCCTAGAATCACAGAAGGGTTTGGGTAGGAAGGGACTTCAAAGATCATCCAGTTCCAACCCACCTGCCATGGGCAGGGACACCTTCCACTGGATCAGACTGACAGACCTGGCTTTGCTTGAATGCTACCAGGGATGGGGCACCCATGATTCTCAGCAACCCGCTGAGGGCCTCGCCACCCTCACAGTAAGGAATTTCTTCCTAATATCTAATCTAAACCTACCCTCGGTTTAAAGGGGTGATTCTTCACTGAGAAGATAGTTGAAATCCTTAAGAAAATAGAAAACACAACAGATTGGGAAAACACTGAAACAGAACAAAACAAAACACCCTAGAGTTTAACATGAAACTATCAAGGCAAGGCAGAGATTTTAAAGAAAATGCTTGCTAAAGACATAAAAGCCAGGATCCATTCTGGATAGGGCTTGAAGGGCAGGCAAAATATTCAGTGAAGCTGAAACCATAGGATAAAGCTCAATGATCTCTCTGTGCTGATGTTCACAGTGCTGTGAAGAGCTGTGGGGACCTTCTCATACCAGAGCATTCCTTAGAGTCACCAGGTCACGTCTAAGAATCCCTTACAATCTACAGTGTCTGTAGAAGGCTTAATTACTGAAATCAATTTAATTAATGAAGCCAAATCACCACCTGAACAACATGCCTGATAATATTCAAGAGTTTAAAAGAATTTCTTAATGAAATTGCCTGTTTACTACCTGCTACTCTAGAAAGCCCTGTCCCTGAAACTGACTTCCATATGAGATAAACGAATGTTGGCAAGGTTGATCCAAGCAACTACAAACCTTGACAAAAGCTTTTAACTTGGGTAGAGAGGTTGAAAGTAAAATAAGTAATAAAATTGCACGGTACTTTCAAAAATATGACAGAATGGAAAGCAAATCAACTTTTCTCCTTTTTCAATAAAAGTAAAATTTCAAATTTATTAAGTTTCTGAAGTTACAAACAAGCTAGCATAGTCCAACCATGGAGGATCCTAAATCTTCTGAGAGAAATTAATTTAGAAAAGTCTCTCAATGACCTTTAAGGAAAATAAAATGTCATTGGATAAGGAGGAACATCCCTTGGCAGACCTATAATTTGCTAAAGGATAGAAGGCAAATTATAAGAATAAACAGAGAGTAAATTCTCAGAGAATAACAACGGAGAATAAATTCTCTTGTTGATGATAAATTAGCCATAGTAATAAAGACCATAACAAACCCAGATGAATTCCAGAAAGACCTAATAATGCTGAATGAGTAATTAAAAGGCAGATGAAATTCATCATCAATAAATGAAGAAATGTCCATAGGGAAAACATAAGTACAAAATTACGTGCTTGAAATTATCTCTTCCTACTCAAAAAGTAATGTAGTATCTCTGATATTTATCAAAAATAACAGTTACTTTGATAAAAATATCATTTCAATGCCCAATAGTCTAAATGTAAATAAGAAATTGTTAGGGAAACAACAGAGAACAAAACATGAAACATCATTATGTTTTTCTATAAATCCTTTGGGTGCCCACATTTTGAATCAGGAGCGCAATTTTAGTAACCTCATAACACACTTAGCAGAAAGGGGCAACAAAGGATGATTAGAGACATAATGATTTTCTAAAAATAGACACTGAACAGAAAAGGACTCTTCAGAGTGGAAACCTGACAATAAAGATGGAGTATGCTTATTTCCTGCATCTCTATCAATGTGGAGAAGATGAATAGGAAGTGATTATCGACTGTTTCTCAGAACACCACAATTACCCAAGTCACGCTATTCAGCGCTACTCTTAAAAGCATAGAAGAATAAATATTTTTACATACTTCATTGATTATTTTGCCACAGCAGACAGGTGATCAGGAAGACAAGCAAGTTCAAAAAGGAACTAAACAATTCATGGACAATAAACAGGTCCATTGCTGGACACTAACACAATTCATGCAGTCTTCTGCTTGGGTAGTGCTCTGACTGCAGATTTCCACAGCCTATGGAAGTGGACCACTCTACACTTATCCTGCTTTTACATCCGTTCACTACTGCCATAGCTGAAGACTAAAGATGGCTAAGCAGAATTTTGGTCTGACATGGTAAAATTTTTCCTGGTTTTTGTTTTGTTTGGGGTTTTTTTTTTGGTTTCTTGAGGTACTATGACATTCTGGTAAACAATATAATGCCTTCCAAGGAAAAGAAGGAAGATAAAAGTATTGATGTTTTCCAATGGGGGAAGAGTTTCTTGCTGGCAGTGGAACCTTGCTGGCAGTGGGGCCTTACAGGCAGTGGCTTTTTATTAGGCAACACAACAGTTTAAGTCATGGACTATCCACTTTTAGGATCAGTCTGATGGATGCCCCAACACATGAAGGGGAAGCAGCAAATTTGCCCATGAGATCGGTCTCACAACTTAGACTACATCAGTGAGAGCTGATGTCACCCCTTTGTTTAGCTAATTCTTCAGCTCTGAAGAGCAATAGAGAACTGCAGTTATGTCATTATTACTACCAAGCATGTGGCTGAAACATAATCTTCACATGCTTCCATTTGGTGGTGTGTGCTTCCCCATCAGGTTTAATAAGAATCCTAATATTTTTATGGATATATTGGATTTTATGTGGGACAAATGTAGATAATCTGGGGTTATTCCAAAAGTCTGGTCAGTGATTAGAGTCACTTATTTTAGTTGCAGTGATATGTTTTAATGAATCTAAGTAAAGGTTTGAGAATTCTATCTCAAATTCTGTCTTTAATATACATTTTACTTCTCACTGACTCCAGAGAGAGCACTCTACAGAAAGATACAGCCCCATATCAGCTGCTTACTATGTTGATTGTCCTTTAGAGTGCAGTAGAAAAAAAAAGAGTAGTGTCATACCTAGCAACTAAGTTGCTTGATTTATGCCTCCCTTCTGCTTTCGCAGAGTTTTTGGATTTGCATCCTTGTCATTTTACATTTGTTCCTCCTAATGGTAGGAAATGGTAAATCTAATGGTGTGCTCTCAAGCTATTTCCCGTTACATATTTACTCCCTTTATTGTTTGCAATATTGAACTATAGTGACTGAATTCCACTCCCACTACACTATTTCTCCAAGGTCTCATCTTCATAATGACCAACCCACCAATACATACTAGTTTTTAGTTTTAGGAAGTTAGTATTTTACAAACTTAAAATCAAATAAAAGTAAGGAAGACATTAAGACAGTCTGCAAGTTCTTTGAAAAATAGGAAAATACCAGTTACAGCTGCATTCATACACAGTGGGGAAGCACAGAAGGTTTCAATTGCTTCTTTACACCAGTAAAGAACACCAATGCCACCACCTTCTCCCACAGCTCCTCTAACATACATTATACAGTTCCTAAGATGATGTTGCAAGCCATCAGTGACTGCCTCCTCCAGGGATACAGACACGGAACAGACACACCACCCAACCCACACTGACTCTGCACCAGCCCAGGGCCCTCTCATGCCCAGGCAATTCCTCCCCATCACTACTCCAGGACAGCATAAACAGCCTACACCCAGGAGAGTCTTCAGAACTCTTTCAAAGTGACTTATTCCTTTTAAATACATAGTTCTTACAAGATGGCATCCAAGCTCATTGTGTCTAAGCAGTACTTCCTAGGAAAGACACTGTCATTGGGTCAGTACCAAGAAAACTTTTAGAAGAGGAAAGGAAGAAATATCGTGAAACAATTCAGTATATTTCACTACTAACCAAATAATTTCCTGTCCAAACCCTTTTTTCCCAGCCATCCAAGGCTGGGAAACCAAGGCTTTTTGGCTTATTCAATTTTCTGAAGTATGCCTGTGAAGACACAGTTCTCATGAACTTATCCTCTAAATCAAAACACCTGTCAATATCCTGGGTGCAGAACATGAAGGTACTTCATAACAGACCTTGCTAAGGTCACAAACATGTGACCAATGTCAAAGACTTGCTGCCAGGTTTTACACCAAACCAGCCCATTTTCTGGGCACTACCATATCCTTTCCTCTCTTGTCAGACAGGTATTGAGGAAGAGCTTTGCAGTGGCAGAGCCCTGCAGGACATGCACAGCTCCTTCCACCGTGCTGCAAGCAGAGCAGCAGTGCCACAAGCACCTCTCACCGTGGGGGCATCTGAACAACCAGGCTGGATATACAGAGAGCACAGGGGGAGGCAGCAAAAGGCACAGAGAACAAGTGAGTTCCCTTAAGGTTGCTTGGACTGCACAGAATCCAAGTAACAAGGGGTGGATCCTCAGGCCTGTGTTAACAGCCTGTCTCTGGGATTTCCTGTTCCCATTTCTTTCACCAAAACGAAACCTTCTTTTTCACAAGTTCTTTCAATACCTCACTCCACTGACACATTCTGGATCTATTCCAATGTAAATAAGGCAAACTTTTACTTTACTCTCAGTTAGGCGGGTGGGGGGATTTTTCTGTTTAATTTAAGTTTGGTGGTGTTTTTCAAGTTGTTTTTATTATTATTGAAGTTTATCCCACTGTACAAATCACCTTGAAGTAGTTTCAGAGTCACGCACAGACCAGAGAAAAGCCTGCTGAGAATAAACATGTTGTAAACCAAATTACATCTGAAAAGGCCACACACTGTTTCAAATGACATATGGCTGCTGTACAGAACACAGTGTAGAACATTAAAAGGCTAGAAGCTGGGGAACTGACTCCATGCACATAACAATACACATTGCTAGGATTGCTCTATTTATTTGGGTGGCTTTTAAAAACAAAAATGACACAAGGTTGATACCACAGTTTTGCACAAGCTTCATCACCAGCATAGATGAGCCATTTACAAGGTATGCAGAGACATTGCACTTTAACTTCAGACAAAGGTATGTTTAAAAGAACAGGAACATCTTTACTGGGGCAAGCTGCTATAGTTTTCTGCAAGTGCAGAATCACATAATGTGAGTATCAAAATTCCCAACAGCAGTTTTTCTTCTGAATTCAATCCAAACTAATAAATCTACTGTGGCTCTGTTTTCTCTGTTCACTTCAGCTCTTATCTAAATGACAAGTCTTGTCCGTGTGCCATGGATAAGTATAGCATCGTGTCAGGGAAATGACAGAAGCATCCTCAATTCTGCCAGACAAATCACAGTAGATGGGACATTATTTTTTCTTTTGCTATTTGACAGTGCCATCTGTAACTTCTGCCAATTTTCATGCATTACTCAAGGCAATTTCTTTCCTTTTGTTAAGAAGAAAAGAAGGTTGTGACAGAGCTAGCCATCAAAGTTAACAGGGCACCCATCTTTGTGCAACTTTTATAATACTCCTACCTGCAACATGGAAGAGAGGCAAAATGCCAACAAAATACATGAGAGAGTCAACAGACCGACAAAGACAAATGCAAATTTAAAAAAAAAAAAGGTTTGTGCTCAGTGTTTTGTGATTCAAGGAAGCATTACAATTATACAGGACCTGCTTTGTCCTTAAGGGCTAGAATGGGCACTTGGTTGGAATATTAGTACAGGAAACACCAGGCTCGTGTGGCTGGAGGCACATGATCTAGTAGGGAAGCAGCTTGTTGTGGTACATACTGAACATATTTCTACCTTTTTTGTAGAAAAATAACACTCCAACTTCCTTCATGCCATCTGCCCTACACTGAGTTCCTCAAATATTGCAGGGAAAGGAAAGAACAGTAGGAATGTTCTATAACATTGTCAATATATAAAAGACAGTCTTCTCTACTAATATTAGAAGTGCCAAATGGTGGACTTGGTCTCATAATTATTAAACACATTAATTAAGTTTAGCTTGTATGTGCAAGGTCATTGTAGGAGAGTTTTAAGCGTTTAAGTGTTCCAGATATACATGGTCTTATGCAAAATTTCTACCTGAGTTCTCCTGTGATAGTGATTAATTCAAAACAGCCTTTTGTTGACAAGACTCCCCCGCAGCTTGGCTTAGATTCCTGCATGCTGGTGACTCTTGCAACTTTTCTACCTTCCTCTGCTCATACAAGATCTTAGTCCTCAATATAACGTTTTGCGAGTAGAGCAGAGCAGCAGTTCTCTTCGTCTCAGTGGTGGCAAGACATAACACAAGGAACCCCTAAGTTTCTAGCTGCCTGAACAAGTAGTTTTCTGCATGAACCGAAGTATATTTTGCAAACTGGATGCTGGCAAAAAGGTAGATACCTGTCTAGAATGAGTATTATAACCATTAGCATATGGTTAACAACTCAAAAGGAAAGAAGGGAGTTCAGGACCTAAAAGCTGTTGAGTCCTATCTTCCAAAGACATCCAGAGGTGACTGGATACTTTCTAAAAATAAAACCGAAGACCCACAGTCTAAATTTGAGTGCCTTTAGGTGCAAGCATGCATGTTTCAACCACGTAGTCTTAATTACTTTTTTATTTTGCAAGCTTTTTTTTTAATAGTCAAATAAAGAAGCTCAAATCTTTATCATGCAAGTTATGACAGATGGCATCCCTTTGGATCTGCTGTAGAAAAATATTTAGAAGGAGTATCTAGAGTATTTGCAGCAGGAATTCCCAGCAGAAGTCAGATGTCTTCATGGAAGAGGTGTACTTTTTTAACATTCTTACAAATTAAAAATCACAGGTAAATGAATAAGTTCCTAAGTGGTCTTACAGAGCATGTTAAAGTCCTTGAGCTGGGAATAACAGATAAATACTGCAGAAAATATAACCTGTCCCTTTTTGTCTTAATGCAAAAGATGTAATCACTCTTGTCAGAAACATTATTGTGTCACACAGTAAAATTTGAGACTATTAAAATACCAGTGCAGAGGTTTGATATTAAAAACATTTCTCATGAAATTACTTGCTGCACATTGACAAAATATGGAAGCCCTGTGGGCTTGTTCCTTTAAAATGATATATTTGATTCTGAGAGAAAGAAATTTAAAGAAATTATTTACAGACTGATTTCCAAGTAATTGCAGAAACACAAGTCATGCTCACAATCAAAAATCCAAGTACTATAGCCTTTGAGGATTATATTGAACATGCTGATAAATGATGTGCAAGTAGGTGTATGAAAAAATAAATATGGGGATTACAGAAGTCACAGCAAATTCTGCACAGGCAACTCTCCAGTGCATTAATATTTTCATTTAAATCAACTTGTATTATCTTGTTTCTTTGAAGCTGTAACAAGAACGATATAAATTCTCTTGCAGTCATTAGGCACAGAGAGATACTAAAATGCACCTAAAGTGCAATTAAACCAAGTAGAAAATATGTAAGTTACATTAACTAAATTAGGAAAAAAGTAGAACTTTCAATATGGAGAAGCAATTGATACTTAATGATGATTCAACAGCAGTTATGGGCTAAACATATCGCTTCCCTTTTGATGCAGTTCTTAAAACAACCCCCAGCAGGATAGCATAGGAAGCTGGGGGATGCTTAGCAGGTCACTTCCTTCTGCACTGCACTCTTAAAGGCTGGAATGGAAAAACAGAGAAGTATCATAAAACATAGGTCCTCCTCCTCGAGTCACACAAGACATTTCAGGAACTTCAACCTGCTTCTGCAGGGGAAGCACTAAAGATATTTGCCTCATCTCATACCCTACCACTCCAAAAGGAAAGAGGTACATTATGGAATTAATCTCTAAGCCTGCCTGTGAGATCCTTTCAAGCACTCCCTCCATTTAATGTCAGAGTGCTCTTAAAGCACTTGGGGGCCTTGCTGATAAAGGACCAAACTGACCATATCTGAACAAAGAAGTAAAAATATGGGATGCCTGATTGCCATGAAGAATTCTACTCCGAGATTCCTTCCCATCCCTGCCTAGATGGCCCAAGACCATGGCTTCAGCCTGTTGGTAAGAGATTTTTTCCCCAGTTCTCATTTTCTGCTCTTTTAATAGTACTTCCCTTAGAATATATATGAAACCCTTTTTAGACCCATAAAACTACGGGTTTTTTGATGCAGCTAAACCCATTTCTCTAGTACATGCCAAAATCCAATTCTTCTATGATAAAAAAATAAGATGTCTCTTAATCTTACCAGCATGCATTGCATAAAGCTAGAGAGCTTTATATTGAGGCTATTCCTTCCTTTATATTTGAAATCACACATCCCCATCACTGTAACTATTTCTTCAATCCATCAGTGTCCAACCTCTGAAGAAAAACGTTGGGTTTTTCTGGACAAACCCTGTATTCATGATATATTCCCACATTTTGATCCATCGTTAGGGGTTCTGCTAAAGCAGTTTCTTATTAAAGAGCATGAATACTCTTCAGTGTGTCTGACCTCCTTCACTTGCCTGTTGAAGATCATCCTGCATAACCAGTAAGTGCATGATCAGAACTGAATATGCAAGTATGACAAACATTGTCTAAGATGCTGCCCCAAAATACATGACAAACTGGTATAAAAACATTTGTGTAATTATGGAATATAATTAGTTTAATGCCTTTTAGCTTTTATATTTTTCTTACATTTGTTATCCTGCTAATCTTTAGTGTATAACTCTAAACTCCATATAGAGTGTTAGCTACAGCTTTCCCCTTTTGGTCAGGCAAAACAATTCCTGTCTAGGCCTGGGAATCAAGGACATCTCACTGTCTCAGGGAAATGTAAACAAAAGTGAGTTGGGGGGGAGCAAACTTGGGATAAATGGCTTCATTACCCAAAGCTGAAATTGGAAGATTAACCCCCAATATGCAAATGGACCAAACTTATAAAAGTATTAGATGTGACCCATCATCCATTTTTGGGTGTAGCCCCTGGGGGGGCTTAGTCTGCCCTAAATGTACCTGAAGGCCCTTCAATAAAAATAACTATTTTTTATTCCCTTTATTTTGTATGGCCACTGTTTTTAGGTAGTCCCAAAAAGACATCAGTTTGTTTCATGAAAAGTGGGGGCTGCAACAAAATAAATTGTGTTGTTATCTGGGCAGTTTAAAGGGTAAGTATTCTTAGAGCAGCTGGCTGGGATCATTTCAGCTGAGATATACTCTGAACACAGAGACAGTGCTATCATTTACTGTAATAAAAAGTCATAAATGTCTCTGTTAAGGACTGCTTTTCTGCATAATGAGGAATAAAGGACTGAGGGGTCTCACAGGTGAATGCTGAATGTATGGGTAAGCTATTTTTTTCATAAAGTAGTTGCAGACACTGAACAAGAAGTCAGGTTTGAAATCCCAAACTGACATTGATTCAGATGCTAGCTTGAGGCCATGCTTTGGATAAGTGTAGTATTGCTCTCTGTATGGAGCACGACAGATTCGCCTATTGCAGCAACACCAACAAAATTACATTAAAAAAAATTAAAGTCTGCCTACTGAGATCTTTTGAGGCTGTAAAATTGTGTAACTTTGTGCCAAAACCTACCATTAAAAAAACCCAAAGAAAACAACAACTATTTTGTCTTTAAGACTATTTCCTCTGATAAGACTCCAACACATTGAACAAAAACAATATTTTATAGAACTTAAAAAAAAGTCAACGTTCTACAGGAACCCTTGCCACAGGCACCAAGGCTGGTGACCACTGGCCCTGAGGGATGTTTCAGTGTATGACCTGTATCAGGTAACTTCTGCCTCCAAATGAAGGACTTCCAGTAAATTTACTTACTGAAGAGGGCTCCAATATGAGAGAGAAAAATCTCCCTTAAGCTTTAAGGGAATGAAGTCTACAATATTTTTGGGTTAAAGTTGACTTTAAGTCATCAGCTTAGTATTGACACCTGCCAGGAGATACCTGAATCCCTGGGGTCTTTTGAAGGGGAAAAGCAGAATTTTTACCTCATAGCAATATTAGTCATCTGCCTTCCCACTCCTTGAAATCACCCGAGAGAAGTCTTATACAAGCTGCAGTCCCTGGCAGGGGTTCTCTAGCCTGGATCACGTCCTTTAGCTGTGTGCCATGATGTTTTCCTGCTGGCTCTGCAGCCACAGCCACTGCCCAGAGGCCCCTCACAGCTGCTTCCTCGCCAGGACACAACTGCCTGATATTTGCAAGCTTTATACAACAAAGGAGAAAGGCGAAGAAGAAATAGTTCCTTGATGAAAGGCATTTTAATGCCTTTTCTGTCATTACATTCAGCCATGTTTCCTTCAGTTGCAATAAAATCCCACAGATTTTAAGCCTTTTCTGATCATGTTATGTTACATGTTTTTTCTCCTGATATTTTACAAAAGAGTCTAAATAATGCCTTTCACCCACACATTGAATCTGTGGGTGGTTCAGGGAAAGCAGGCTTCCTCACAGGTTTCCATGAAACTGGGTAGGCAATTCTAGGTTGGATTTTTAAAAGAAATATCATTTTGTTTCAAAGAAAGCAATCAGGGACTCATTTCTAGAGAAGGGAAAGGCTGATATTCCAGAAATAAATATATAAACTGGGATGTATGAGGCACAATCTCCGGACCCACAGCGAGGGACACTCTCAGAGCTCAGGCCCCACATGGCCCTTGGGAGGAACCGAGGGCCAGGGCCCCAATTTATTACCTTAATTTTGGTCATGAACTTATACACAACCTCTGTGATGGTTTCTGGTGAAGGTGCCCTTTCCAGCATGGTCAGCCACAGTCATTCTTTGGCCCGTATCCCAGGGAATTGGGAGTATGGGACCCCATTGTCAGATCTTTGCTGAAGCAAAGCCGTGGGACGGCAGGGAAGGCACTGAGGGCAGCGCGAGGTGGCTTTGGCACCGCTACTGACCTGCACGTACACCCTGGTGCCATGAGGCTCTGCCGAGGGCAGGGCCTTTGGGAGGAGGGTGGTGGGCAAGGAGGGAAAGGCCATGCAAATAATTTTGTTTTGTTTAATGGCCCAGGTCATGTGAAAATAAAAGATTAAAAAAATAAATAATAAAATAACCCTACCACCAAACCTTAAATGAAAACTGGATCAAGATGTATTTTAAATAGTCGCTCCCGCTCAAAACTGCTGAGAAAATAGTGACATATACATCTTGAAACATTCTAAAAATGTCAGTTAAACTTTTCCAGTTAGTAAGAGCACTGTACCTTAAATTAATTTATTTTATACCATATTTAACATTAACAGACACCAGATCTATCACAGACTGCAAACCATGGGGTTTTTTCCATTATATCTGAAAGGTTTTATAGTGTAGTCTACTTTTAGCACTACAGCGCTCCAGTCAGCAGGAGGCTCTGAAACAAATAGTTTTAATTAAAGCCATTTTAAACCCAAATTTTTCAATTCATCCATGTCAGGAAATGCTTCGTAGTAGGGCAGCCATCAGACTGGTGTGGGAGTAAGGAGCATTTGTATGTTTCACATCCATTAATGATGGGGGTTAAAGAGCTGGGACTGGTTTCTGTGGAGTACTTTTGTTTGCCACATCCCAGCTCAAAGACAGCCAGGGATGTAGTGAGGGGACTTTAGCACAGTAGTAGAAATTCTGACCCTCTGGGTGACATAACCCCACATGGATGCTGGGATCTTGATCTTGACACAACAATGGCAGTTAAGAGCTAAGCACTTATGGAGCAATTTTTAAATGTTTGTTAATTAAGCCATGGTAACATTAAAAAATTAAAACATATGACAATTAAAATTCAAAGTTTTATATTTAGATAGCTGGCTGCCTCCTCAGAATACCTTTATACACAGGGTTTAGGTTGGTTTTACAGACATCCAAATCGTGTCATTTGTTAGAATAGAATTCGGCACTTAGGGAGACAAGCCTCAGTTGGAGGCAACACAGGAAAAAGACCTTTGCTAAAATATCTTTTTTCCTTCACATCTATTGTTGCAATCCTCAACTCATACTGCAGTCATTTAATACAAGTGAGATTGTTCTATTTCTATACAAAGTAAACATAAATACAGCTGAACTGCTCAAAACTCCAGGTTTCAAACAATTCCAGTAACTCAGGAGTGTAGAGCAAGCCTGCAAGCATGATACTGATGGAGTTGTTTAATAAACATTTCTGTGCAATGTCAAGACAGCATTGTTTATTCTCTATTCTGCTTCAAGTTTTGTGCTATTTAGTTTATTCTGAAAGGGTCAAGTTCTGACATGAGGCATTAATTGAGAAGGTTCATTTCCATTAAAAACAAAAACCATTGTAATATTCATGACTGAGATAAAAAAGTAAATATCAAAGACAAAGAAAATCTAGAGGTAAATATAACAAGAAATAAACCTTGTTTTTTCTTAACCTGCCATTGTTTACACACTGTTTACTTATGTGAGGGTTTTTAATCCTTGGAGTAACTAATACTGAAATTTGTACTTGGCAATTTTATTGCAGATCCTTTCCATCAGAACTAATATGAATACAGATCAATCCACTGGTTAGTGCAGATGACCTTATCACAGAAATTTAAGAGTTTTGTTATTTTGCACTTCTCTTTATATTACAAATACAGAATACTCTAACAGTTACCCAAAGGAAGGTTTATAGAGTAGTTTAAACTGCCAAAAAACAACAGCTTGCCACTAAAAATAAACAAAACAAGATTCTACACCAATAACATATTAGCTATTTTTGTCTTGTTGGTCATGAGAATGTTAGCAAATAAACCTTGCTTTGTTTCAACAAATAGTTTGACAGTCACATGTACAGAGCAATCTATGTTCTTAAACACTCCAGAAGAGATATAACCATAATCTTATTCACTTTCTAATACCAAAATTATTGATTGTAAACAAGCCAGTAAATAGCAGTAAACAAATAATTCATAATAAGAACCTATTTAATTTATTCTAAGGCCTTACTTGTCATACTGTAACACATGATGTTCTCAAGCAATGGTCAGACCTATGCAACAAACTGCAATGTCACAGAAATTTTCCCTAGTAGAGACAATTCAACAGGAAAAAACAGGGCAGCCCGAGAATAGCCAGGTGAGACAGAGGCTATTCATGCAGTTGAAAAACTTTGGGAAAGCCCATGAGCTAAATCATAAGAGACATGTAAATGAAAATAATCAGAGCAAGCAATGTTGCCTACAGGTACCATTACAGTGTCTATCATTATAATGCATAACTGTTATAATGAAAATATTAGGCAGTTTTAGAATTTTCTCATATTCCAAGAAATGGAACTGAAGATTTCCCACATTATCTGTTCCGTACTGGGTTTACTGGGTCTTTTTTTTTTTTTGACATTGTCTCAGAAGTACTTCAGTTATTTGTAAAAATTTGCATTAGTAGAAACTTCTCTTTTTCTCCTGTTAACACTATCCACAACTTTTTTTTTTTTTTCAAACATCTTGCTATGCATGTATGTTCTTTGTCATCAGGAATGTACTCTTCATCACTCCTATGAAAGATACTAAGCTGTTCCCATGCAGTTCACAAATGCTCAGTCTCCTGGCACCAGCAGGGGAGCCCAGGCTGTTGAGGCAATAGGCAGAGAAACCCAGGCAGAAACAGTCTCTCCCTCCTGGGTTTCAATGCTTCTGCTCCTCTCACCCAGGTGATATGGCAAGGAAAGCAGACTGGCAGGTGGGACAAGAGCCAGAATGAGAGATTGGAAAAAAGCAGACAGAAACAAGAAAGCTGCAGGTGGAAGACCAAAAGCATAAAGTAAATAGTTTTTTTGTTTCTGTTGTCTTTGACTGCTAAGTTTGTAACCTTGCTGTCCCCCTACATAGCTTTTGTTTTATGAAGTCAAATGTTTTACTAGATTTCTTTTCTCAGTTTATATTTATCTGTGCATTGTTTGACTTAACAGAAAAGTATTTACATAATCATGTCTTCATCTGCTACTGTGAACATGTACAAAACTCCACATATGTAGGAATCTGCAGCATTCTCAGTTTGAAAAAATCGTATTTTGTGTCCTTGCTCAATAGAACTTTTCAATATAAAGTAACAACATATAAACAATGCTAGAATTTCTTTCTATTTGCAACCATCTTCTGTGGTATAGCTGCGATGTTAGCAGATATGAAATGGCTTTCTATTATTTGGGATAATACATGGGCATATGATGAATCAAGAATTAAATGGTACTTCTGCACTGAAATCCCTTTTAGATCTTGGTATCAACAACCTATTGAAAATGCATGTGCACCCCAGGTATCTAACTAACATGACTGATGCTGACATTTATGATGTTGAAGCAGCAGATTTTTAATATGAGCTATAACTAGACTCAGCCTACAATATAAACCTCTTCTTCCTTCTGCTCATAGGAACAGCTTTGAAGCAATCTGTGTTTTGCCACAGCTCCTTATTTCTCCCAAGACCAGTGAACTCTACAGAGCCACTCTTCACTACACCTCACTCTCACTGTAACTTCTATTTGCCATATAATATACCTTGATCCTCTCCATGCATTTGGAAAGAACATTCAGTGCATCAAAAACAGTGAGTCAATGTAATTATATAAATGTCTGACTATTTAACACTTGATACTTAATCCCCTCACCCCTCCCCTGCCCCCCAAAAAATTTTAAAAAAAAAGAAACCAAGAAGACCAAACACACACACATTCTTTGTTCTTGTCCAGGATTAGTTATCGTTCACGTAATTCATACTTCTCTTTGGCTTTGATATTAGCCTAAATAAAAGGACAATGACGTGACTGTGGAAATCCAGCACCTTCTTGCTGTTACACAGATAATAATCCAACAAATGTTCTGTATATCAAATTGTCTCTACTTACATTAGCAGCAGTAGCTCCTGCTTTCTCTGAGCCACATCATCACTGCAGGCACCAGATCATTTTTACACATGTGGGAATTGTTACTCAGGACTTGCCTTTTGCACATCACCTCGTGCTTCTAGGAAGCAACCTTTTTTCATTAATCCTTGGCACTCCCATTTTCTAAATCACAGGATCAGGGCTCTTTTGCAAACATTTCTGCATTGTATAGCCACTATAATCTAATAAATGACTGTTCAAAATCATAGAGAGTATCCTGGAAAGACAGTGAAGTACAATTAGGAGAGAAACCTGTAGTTATTCAATCACTTGGGTCCCAGCTCTGCACAAACACATTCATTCCACAGTGGTTGTTCTGACTTCAGTGAAGTTGGTTTTGACACAGGTAATTACCACCAAAATTTGCCTGATTGGGGCTGTGCTACCTCACCAGTGCAGGTCTGATCAACAGAGCCATTAGAATGCTTGTAGCCATCTTATGCTAAAATTTGTCCTGTGAACACAATAGCTGCTGCCTTTGTGCTGCAGTTGTGTTACAGTTAGCAACATCAAAGCAAAGACAGGCTCTGAAGCTTGGTCATTTCAGTCCTACAGACACTGCAGGCAGCTGACCATTCTAGGTCATCTGTCCTGAATGAAATGTTAATACATTTACAAAGCTGATTAGTTGAACTGACCCATCTTTTGGTCAGCTCTTCAGTTTGGCTTCAGAAATCCCATAATAGGATTTACTCTTCTGCTGCAGCTTGCATAGGAGCCCTGTAAATTCAGCCCAAAGGGCTTTTACTAAAGGAAAATGAGGTGGTGTATCATTTCACTGCAGTACACTTCAAATATGTGTGCACAAGCAGGAAGACTAGTCAGGGTCAGCATTGATTTGCATGAGGTCATATCAACATGATTGTTGTTCCTATGAAAAGCACATATGTTGTAGCAAATACAAATTGCATTGCAGGAACATGAAACAGGGAGAGCATGGAAACTGCCTCACCAGCTTCCTGACCCACTGAACAAAAAGGACAGCAGAAAAGAAGTTCAACAAAGTAAGCAGGAGACCTGCATTTGGCAACTCATCTCTACACACAGCTCCCTGTCAGAGCAGTGAGCAAAGGACCTCTGGTAGCACACTTCAGTGCACAACCTCCATTCAGCTACACAGAAATTTGTTCAACTCTGCACATGGCTGAAATTTCCATTTTCTGTTTCAACCATTCTCAAGGTTTTTCCTAAGATAAAACATGTCTAATAGTTATTAAAATAAAACTATCTAGGATAGCAACTTTAACTTTAGAAGAATAGCATGTTTTTGCATATGTTCTGTGCTGTTCCAAATCTAAACAATTACAGCAACTTTGAAAAATGAACCCTGGGACGTGTCAGACAAGGTAAAAGGGTGAGGGAGCAGTGGGAAATCTTGTGGAAAGTTCTGGTCTCCTCTCAAAAAGCAGGGTTAGACAGAACTCACGGAGAAGAAACAAGGTTGTCTAAAAGATAGGAAAATGCTTGTCGTTAATGTCCAAGATTTGAAATCTAGAAAAGAAAACAGGCAAATAAAACAGATCTTCAAAACTGTGAATGTCCTAGAGATTGTAAGATTAGATGCCCATTCACCATCTCTTTCAATGCAAGAAGCAAGTGGCCTCAAATGAGGCCACCAAAAACCAAACTCAAAACAAACAAAAAGAGTTGTTTATTTCATAAGAAACTAGTAAAGCTGTGGATCCCCTTGCATGTAACAATGAAAGTTTATGAGTTTTTTTTATTAAAGAGAAACTAGATAACTTTCTGGAAGAGATATATGCCAGCAGTTACTCTTTACATAATATTATTTGAACATGTCTCTGTATTAAAAATACTTAGGGCTATGGAAAGGACTAGAGGATGGTGGACATATATATATATGTTTGTCCTGTTCTCATTCTCAATCCTAGATATTTGCTTTTGATTTTTGTTGGAGACAGGGCCTTGGGATATAGGGTTTTTATTGAAAAAATTTAAAATTTAAAAACAGCTGTTTCCATGCTGTTATCTCTCAAGTAACTGTAAGCCACAAAGAACAAGTAACATGTCTGTTTGTGAAGTGTCAGAGATTTTAAAAAGACCACAATTGGACAGATCCTAGAGCACATCTAATGGGGTCCCCGCTATCATCTTATTTTATTCTTCCCAAGGGCTGGCCTGTACTGACTTTTCTCCTTGTATACCCACCCTAGTCCCAAGCACAAGGAAGAAGAGGGAAGCACAGCATGGAGTTTATCTCAGCTCACACCCAGAGGGTCACATTAGTCACTGTCAACTTGCAACTGTTATATAAAGGAGGCAACTTGCCCAGCAAATTACGGAAAAAGAGGCTTCAGTGGGCTCTCCCAGACTGTGATTCAGAGTTCTACACCTACTCAAATATCCTCTGAAGGTGTTTCCATCTCTCCTAGGCAGACTAGAAGACATGCCAGCAAACACAGACATCCAAGGAAAATAGCTAAATTTAGGCAGATAAATACTTCTTCTTGTGCAGATTGGAAATAAAGGCAGAGCCTAAAGAGATAACTATCAAATAAATTGCCAGTGATTGCTTTTGAACTGCCCGGGAATGATGGTATTTTATCTTGTCATCACATCTAATAAACAGAAAATGCAATTGAGTCACTCAGTAGGCAATTGGATTTGATTTTTCATTTCCCTTTGATGCTTATAATTCCATTTTATGTTAGCAGCAGAGAGGGCTGGGCTGTGACAGCGATAACAGATAATCTAGTAGTGCATATTTTTTCCTAGAACATCATGAAAGTAGCAAGTCGTGATAACCTCTAGCAGCAACAAGGACTAAAGATGAGACTTTCACATAGAGGCTTTGCAGCATTACTGACATCATTACTCTGCTGCTCTGTTGAAATCAGTTGGCATTTTTCAGCATAATAGAGCAACTTTCCTTCAGCAAAATGCTGGTGTTAGCTAAACTACTTTGGAAAGCCTGGAGGGGCTCATTTACACAGGGGTTAATGGTCTCAATTCTGCACTTCTACTCCCAAAAACCAAGCCTCCATGCAGACATTCTCCCAGTTTTCATATCATTCAGCAGCCTTTGCCTTGTGTTCTTCTGATCAAATATAAATTGCATGGCTTAGCTTCTTTTCACAGCTGTACAAACTACTTCAACTAATGGTTACCTAACTTTCACAAGCATAACATCATTTGTATCACAACCCAGCAAATCCTCCAGACAATTCCACTCAATTCCTCTTCTAAAAGTCCTTGAATTGATGTAGGTTCATAATTATCCAAGTATACTCTTAATTGTTTTCAGATCAGTCCTCTTTTTACAATTTTTTTTTTAGTCTCTCTCAATTAGGCTCAGTTTAAGTGCTTCCAGCTGAAACATCCCACGATAAATATTCTTGTGACTACCACGGCAATTGACAGTTCAAAGCACAGCATAAATGTAGCAGAATTTATCTGTTTGGGAACCCAAAAGTGAGACAGTAACTTGAACCTGGTAGCTAGAGAAATGAAGCTGAGCCTATTTGTCTCCTGCTGTTTTAATTCAGTGAGTGCTCTGTGCTTGTTACCTGTAGCACAGGGGCACCTGACACTGCAATAATGCTGAGACACAGGAACAGATTACCTACAGTGCTTATGGAAATGTCTAGCAGAGGGAATTTTTAAGAACATGTTGGGCTAACTGCTTCTGACAGTTGCTTAAGTATAGTTGACATTTCTTTCCGAGAAGGGGATTATCTTTCACGGGTTTTCCCAGACCTATTTTGTAGAATTTCATGGCATACCAGCATTAAAAGCATGTTCCAGATTTATAAAACAGCAGCAGTTCACATGTCTTGTGATGCCACATGACTGTGTGGCCTTCTGAAGTGCCTTCCAGCCTGACTTATCCCAATTCCCTGGGAAGCTGTGTAGATTGCCATGGTTCCACTCTTCTCCTCTGTGCCCCACTGTGATTTTAGAGGTCAAAGCATCAAATATGGAAATTTATAGATGAGGCTGGTGACATACATGCCTACATAAAACCATGGTTCTTGTACTGCACATTTCTTACCCTTAATCTTGGTGTGTGCACATATTGTGATCTGTTTGTACTCCCCTTCTATTTCTCTCAGCCGTTCTCTTTTCCTCTGGAAAGCACCACATTCTGAAGATTTTGGTGGACACTTCTACATGTTTAGAATTTGTCCAAAGTGTTTTACCATTCTGAAAGATCTTCACATCTGACTGAACTCTATTTACAGATGAATGTTCACAACAATGACATAAAAACTTGTTCAAATTTTAATTTGCAGTAGAAGTAACAATTTGGCCGCCACAGCAATAAACTTTTATGTAACTAACTTTGTGAGGCAGTGAGCACTTTTTCCTATATATAATGGATTAGAAGTATATAATACATTGAGTCAGCCCTAAGATCTCAACAAAGAAATGAAGAAACAAGTCCCAAGACATTATCATCTTAGAAAAAAATTCAACGTTCTTGAGTTCAATCTTCAGTGTAACTATCTTCATTACCAGCTAGTATAAATGAGCTTTTGATCCATGGTGCAATTTACATGTATTTATAGCGTGCTATAAACCCACACAATTTTATTTCTTTCTCTAGAATTTGCTTCTTAGCAATGTTTTCTGACAAGAAAACATCTTCATGGTTCCATAAGAACAAGAATATTTGAAGATTCTGGTGACAGATAAAAACTAGTTATGTCCAAAATACCATTAAAGCTGTAAAGCTAGTCTATTTTTTTTCCCCTTAAACTTAAGGACTACATAGCTGATATTCCAAAGCAGGTTTTTTTTTTTTCTCATTATTATTATTTCTGGCTTTTTAGTCCTTAGTTTAAGATCAATTTGTAGATGCTGAGAACAGAGCTGAGATATGAAACCCATGCAAAACCCCATGCTTCATACAAAACAGAACTCTGTCAAGTTTAAGAGGTTCATATGACCTGACCTTGCTCATACAAGCCAAGGAGGAGAGGAGTTGTTCCCTCTAAATCCCATGGCATCAGTAGTATTTGTATTCCAATAACAAATCAACTAAGTACACACAGTATAAAACTTAACCTTAGTCTTATGTTTATTTCCTGATGTTTTCCTGTAAATCAACCAGAAATTAAGAATGAGCTTGGCTTTAGATTTCTTAAATAAAAATAGAAATAAACCAAACCAAAACAAATTAAAAACAAACAAAAAAATTCTCCCCTGCCCTAAATAAGATGATTTAAAACCTATACATATATATATATATCAGACAATTCCTGATGCAACATTAAGTAAAGCCATTGGCTTACACCTAGAATATAAGGAGGACTTTTATTTTCCCCTGTTGTCCTTTAGATGGAAAAAAAAAAAAACCAAAACCCAAGCAAACATGCTGTGAGCAATATCTCACCCTTTAACATCATATCAAAGGTGAAGATCAAGCCCTTGTCTGCATAAATATTTAGTGAGAGCCCCTCAACACAAGGATTTTGAAACTTAAAACGGTCTAGGCAACACACAAGACATTTTGATGTTCCACTGATAAACAAGATCAATGAACGGCAACCAAGCTGAAATACTAGTTCCAAGAAGGATGATAAGGTCCTGGCATAAACGTTGGATTTGAAGATAACTATACAAGATACCAGATAGTATATATACTAGTTTACATTCAAAAATTTACATTTTATCCAGAACCTTACACATATACTAATGTGTGACATTCAGTTAAGTACTACACATTCATGTGCAATCTTAATGGCGTTTGAAGGAAGGAGAATGACACCCATTACCCTACTTGTCCACTCCCTCCTCACCCAGCACATGTTTAAATTCAGCCTATGGACTATGAATAGCATAGCTGTCCCAAACACTTGATAAAGCAGTCCCATATATCCAAGCAGGTAGTATCTACTTATAAGACTCAAACTGTGCTAGGGAAATACAAGGGAGTTCTGCCATCATGGCTGTAGAGAACAAGACTGGATGTTAAAGTAGATTTAACAACAGAAAAATAATCCTAGTAAGTGCAGGGCCTGGTAGCATTATGCAGTGTTCAGCTTTATATAAGAGTAGGGGAATGGTAGTAGGGATTTCAGCTTGGAAGACTGTCAGTGAAGAAATTTGAGCATGGAGCAGTGAGTGATTGCATATTCCTGAGTCTTCTCCAAAGATTTTATTTTATGCATACATAAAGCTCAACCAAAGTTATACCAATTCAGTATGGTATAAAATAAGGAAGTAAGGTATTCAGAGAAGCAAGACACTATACAATTACCATCAGCTTTGCCTTTCCCTAAGGCTTAAGAACCTGTAATTGAGAGCTGTGAGGAACCCCCATCAAAGTAGTTCTAATTTTATCAGGTTTTACTTAAATTACTGAACTACAAATTCAGTTTGACAAAGCTGCTTTAGTATGGCTGTACTGTTACTCCATTTTAACTTTTATTACCAAAACAAAAGGCTTACATTCAGGAAATTATTTAAATATACTTCTGTTGTTAGAATGGACTGCCCTTAATGAGGTCTTTACATGCAGTATAATATCTTGCTGAAGACTGATTAAATAGATGCTTAAAAAAATTAAAAAGGAAACAAAAGAGCCCTAAATCAGAAACTTGCAGCCCAAATACCAGTTAGAGCCTACTCTCACTTGGGCTCCCCTGCTGCTTACTAGAGGTCTGAGTTGCTTGTTGGGTGCTCAGATTTTCTGAATTGCATCCAGGAATATGCTGAGCTGTTGACATGGCAGATGTCAGAGTTGCACGAGTGGAATCTCTGGTGTGTTTGGCAGGAAATTTAAAGCTTAAAATTGGGTATGACTTTTAGGAATCTGAAAGCAGGTGGTACACTGCAACTTGATCAGGAACAGAAGAAACTGCCACTGACTTCAGTGAGAACAGAGGACATGCAACCTGAGAGATCAGGAATCAGCAGAGGAGCCCAGCCTGAATTCAGGCCACTACTCACACCACATTTCTTACAATCCTGTCCACGCTTCCTGCACATCCCTCTCCAACCAGTGAATTGAAATTTGGGTTCCTGAAAAGGCACGGTGAAATAGGCCATTCATTTGTGAAGTACAAACATTTTGGAAAGCCAAAAAGGTGCAAAAGTCAACTAGAAGGTCAGGCCTACTGTATATGCCAGCTCTTTCCAGGAGCTGTGAATGGCACTGAAGATTAGAAGAAAGGAACAGGCCCTGTATCAGTGCACTGTCCCTGCTCAACCAACCCCAGCAACTGATGCCTTTAGAAAGACTACAGGTGCCTCAGAGACCTGAGGTGTTAGAACAAAATTTTCTGCAATACCATCACAATTTAAATCTCAAAAATCATACACGATAATTAATGTCAAGAGCTAGTCAAGGAATTTGTACTTTGGCCAAAATATGACAGATGACATGGTCACTAAGCAAAAAAAGTCCAAAATCAGTGTTAGCACATCTATATACATGCACACAAACCTAGACTGTGGCTGTTATGAGGATGGGTTAAAGTGCAATGAGAAGCCAATGAGAAAGGAGACTGTTTTTTATCAGTTCTCTTTCCTGAGAGCATCTCAAGAGCACTCAGGGAAGATGATGTAGACTGCATTTGTTACATTGGTAATATATGTCTCCTAAAAAAAACCCAAAATTCCCAAATTCCTCTTTCCTGGGGAAATGCAGAGTGCAAAAGGATTTGCTGGCATGAGTGTAGCAGAACACATAAGGAATAAATTCAAAATTTGGAAAAAGTTACATTTCTCATGCATGCAGTGTGCTCTTGTACAGATTCAGAGCACGTACACATACACAGAGAACTCATGGTGCTGGAGATTCAGTCAGAAGAGAGAACAGGTACAATTTATGAAGAAGAAAAATGTTAATCCTACAGAGAACCAAAATTAGGTCTGCTGTGCCTACAAAAAGGCTTGCACAAAATATAACATTTTCCAGATTCCAAACTAGTTGGCAATTCCAATCCTTAAGGTTATAATTAAAGATCAGCTTCACTCTGCAAAAGGTAGTGGAGCTGGCACAGTATTTTTGTTGCTTTTAGGTGATCAGGAGAGGAAATATGACAGAATGGCAAAGAAAAATCTATGAAGAAAGATGAAGCAGTTCTTAAGTTTACTAATTATCAATTACTCACTGACAGTGGGACTCCTCAAAATCCCACTGGTGCAGTATGACATTCAGTATGGATAGTGTGGATAAAGCTGACTCGTTTTGAAAAATACTGCCAGTTGAAAATGTAATACAGGAAATGTAGGAAGTGTCATTAGGCATGTCAGTAAAAGCCAAAGGTGCAAGTAATAAATGCTCAGTGCAAAATGTGAGTGTGGGAGAATTCCATGGGTCTGCACAGGATCTTCACACAACTCTTTGGAGACATTAAAACTGAACAAACTGGACTTTGCAGTGGTTTTTAAATTTTGTCATAATTTTCAAATGAATTAGCCAGTAACTTGTAACAAACTTCAGTAAGTAGCAACACTGCAACATTCTACATTCAAACCAACCAAAAATTAGCAAAACTTCTGCCCTATATTAAGGGACTTAAAATGAGATGTCCATGACAGATACTTTTACAAATTCATCCTATTATCATTTCTGGTCTTGACTTCTAATTCTGCAACATTCTTTTCATTTCAAGAACAAATACCTAGCAATTAATGTTTTGGGATTTTTTAAACAACCTAAACTCTAATCCTTCCTGTTCCAAAATAAAATAAATAACTAGCCATTACTTAGCTACTTGTAAGTAAATATGGCTCAGCTTTGGAAAATTCAAAGGTTAGTAACAGATACCATGAAATCTAAGCCATACAAGAAATTCCTATCAGTATAATAAAATCTTTCCATTTTGTCACACCCTTTGTCATATTACGTACTTTCATTGTCAGAATATCAACATGCAATTAGAAAATTCTTAATAATGACTTTCACATTATCTGTAGGTCCTTAAACAGAGGCAGTCTCCATTTGTTTAGACGGAAAGGTTATCCTTATACACATCTTTATTGTCACTGAATTACCGTGGCCTGATTAAAGTTTAATGACATGGCTACTCTGGTGGTGAGTCTCCAGAGACTACCACAAGCTGACAGATCTGTTTCAAAGAGAGCTGAAGTGCTAAAAGTATGTAAAAGCAGTAGCTGTACAGTTTCAGATTAGCACTGCCTTCTCTAAAGACTAACAGTGTAGCAAGTACAGCCTGAGCCCGTGACCTTACTCACACATTGCTCAGGAGGCTGCCCCTCAGAGCATTAAAAAAAGCCCAAACAAACAATTACTTAAAAATTATAGATCTCTATACAGAATTTCTGAAGAGGGCTTCCAAGAGCTTCATGTTTCAGAGTTCCATTCCTTCAACTTTTCTCACACAAGCTATTCCTGTTGCACTACAGAAATCTCCAAAGTGCAATAAAACACCACAACATTTAGAAGGGTTTTCTCCAGTTGTGTGCCTTATCTTATCTGTTCATACTAGACCAAACTAGTCTCTCCAAAACTACAACAGATTCCCTCTGCAGCAACAGAAAACACTAGCCAGGATCTGCCAATGCAGACTCGCCAAGTTCTAACATTTGCATTAGGGAGGGTATTAGCATTTACAATGGTATTAGTGTTACTGTATTCTTAAAACACTAGAAAAGAAATTGGATTCTTGAACATAAGTGGGAATTAGTCATCCTAATAAATATGAATATGAGTTAAACCTCAGGAATTCATTTTCCATTGGACGTCACTGATGTTAAACATAATGTTAATTTTCCAGTATTTATTCATTCTATACTAACAATAAAAATTCATTCTGGACAACAACCAAAAGAGGATTAGCTCTTGAAAACAAAGTTTCATATGCATTTTCTCACCTCTAAGCAACAGTAATTTTATAAATTCTGTAATAGTTTCTTCATGGTTAGGACCAAAGATGCTATGGTCATAGCACTTTAGAAATGCAGTGGTGCAGAATCCACTGTAATCCAATGTATTTAAATAGCTTTAGAGAAACTTCCAAGGTCCAATAATTACTTTACATGGACTACCAATAACCAGCTACTATAAGTCAGTGAAAAAATTGGTCACAATATCTTCAGCAATTAGAAATACTTCACCTGTAAGCAAATGGACAAATTCTGCTATTTTTAACATTAGCACTTCACTTCAAAAACAAAAATAAGTCTAAATATTGGCTATAACTCTTGCAGTTGTCATCCCTGAAGTAGGAGGGCCTGCATTAATGTGTTCTCTCAGTAACCTGTGGGAACTGAGGGCTAGATAAGGCTTGTTTCCAGCTGAAATTTCCTGATGCAGGTAGCAGAAATGCAACCCTTCCGGTCAGAACCAGCATTCCCTGCATGTGCTGTGCACAGCATCCGGGCACACTCTATATCTAACATTGCCATGCATCAAACACATTCTGCATGGAGTAATCAACTGCACAGTGCATTTTCAGTTACCTAAACATTTCCACACCCTGTGTGGTTTCCCAGCATGGGCACTGCAGGAAGACCTGAGGGTTCCAGCAGCCAGGAGCCACGGGGAGGCTCAGTACAGCAGTTCTTGTTGGACTGACAAGTCCAATATACAGAGATACTGGACAAAAGGTGAATCCACACAGACAGAATTAACAGCCTGGGGAGAGTCCAAGACAAAAATCAAGGCACACACATCTAGGAGTGAGTCCTGACAATGCTCCAGGGGAACCAACCACCCATAAGACTGGTTTCACTTTCACCTGATCCATTCAGGCACCTTTCAGGCTTTTCTGACAAGGGACTCAGAGGAAGTTGTGCACAGCTTCCTCCAAGTGAACAGGTGGCTGTTAACTCAGCTACACACTTAGTGGGTAAAGCTTATCAAATGAGTGTGATCTTTGAATACATGATAGCCTGCTAATTAGAACAGTAATACAGAAAATTAAAGACCAGGGTCTAATATTCTTCACTAAGCTCAGAGCCATAGAATCAATCTGTCAAGGTGATGCTTTTGTCACCCCAGACAGCCTCAGATGGCAAAATCCACGTTCTAATGCTGAAGTTACTCTATTGTGTGAAATATTTGGAGAATCAATGAGGTACTAAAATACCAGAAAGGGAATAAAACTCACCTGAGAAACTACAGCCTTCACTGCACTCCATACTCCCAACATCCTTTGCATTTTATTCAAAGGATGTTTCTATTTATATATTGTATCTTTGAGCCTACAATTATAAGTCTATGAGGCTAAGTAATGAATTTTCAATTAAATTTCATTTATCAAGATTTAAATTGAGTACTACATAAAATATGCACACAAACATACTCCAAATGCAAAACAAATATTAGAGCTGTGCAGAGCAGTTTTCTGTATGAAACCATATAACTTGCAGATAAAACTTTATTACACCACAAAATATGCACTATAGTTTACAGCAGAAAAAGCTACATTTATTCCCATCTCCTGATTTTCACATCGGAATATCATAATCAAAATAGTGTAAGAAACATATTTGTATAATTTAATAGTTTAGTAACAGAGATCCTTTTGCCAGAATTAAAATCTAACAGCATTACTCACCTGGACCAATTTTTAGCATAACACCTACGCAGTAAGGGCCCAATCCTTCCTTCACATTAGTTTACTGTACAATGTCAGAACCAAACTCTTAATTTATAGCAGCATGAGAAGATAAATGTCGTGAGAGAGGTCATTGAAGTGTGATCTGTTATTCTGCTAATATAGTTGGGTTTTGTTTGCTTTGGATTTGTTTCTGGTTTTCCTTCAAACAAACAAAATTAATTTCAAATTTTTTTCATGTTTCATACAGAAGCTGGTACTGGCAAGAACCTAAAGAAGTCAGCAAGTCCATACTGTGGTTATCAGTGTAACTGATACTCTCATTCAGTGCAGCTAAACTCATTCCTTACTGATGGCTCCCCAGTCACTCCCAAGAGCATCCTGTGATCCCACAGGAATTTTCAGTGACTGACTGTCCATAAACCTCCAATTGTTATCTAAACCAAATTTCTTAAGACTCTGAGAACCCCTAAGTACTGTGGTCTGCCAGGCCAGCAGACCTTCACAGTGCTTTAAATGGAACCACAAATAAAAAACATAAAAATACAAAATAGAAAACCCCTAACCATTACCAAATTAGGACTCATTAAATATTTACTGCATGTTTGCACATTCTGGGTATGCTTAACCAAGCCAAAAATATTCAGAATTTTGTCCTCCACAAATTCCCAATATATACTATGAACAAAATGTCTCTCAAACTATTACAACTTGTCTTCTAAAAGCCCTCCAAAAAGCTGGGGTGTGGGAATCATAGGTTTCAAAACTTTTCATGAAAAGGAAAATGTTTTTATTTTACCCATTCCTCTTCCAATCATGAGCAATTCATCCAATTCAAGTGAAGTTGCATTGCATATCCACATGAAACACTCACTTATTTCTCAAATATACCATTCCCTAGATGAATCTTCAATTACCTTTTTAAATGAGGCATCTCTCTGACTCCAGCTAATTGTGCTTTCAGGAATTAGAAGTCAGACACATAGCAGAAGTACATGTAGCTTTCTTCATTTTTATTACTGTTTCTATATCAAACTGTAAATAACTTAAACACTGAAGTGCAAATTCACTGACAGAAGTCAAAAAGCATATGGTGAAAAAGAGAGATTTGTGGAATGAAATGCCTGCCTTCACATGCAGTTAAAGGATCTTCATTTTAATTTTTTTTCTCATAAATCAGAAAATTATTTCAGGATGTCATCAAGCTCTAAACACTCCCGTCTTCTCCCCAAATCTAAATAAGTTCCTCTGTTCAGAAGTATAAATGAAATTGCCTTTGCCTGCTTCAAACTATCCCAAAGTATGCCTTATTGCTAGTTATCCCTCGGTTTCCCTACAAAAAAAACTTCATTCAAAAGTGTTTCAGCCCTTACAAATTTGGGCTCTGATGCAATCCTGGGTCTCATGGATATCTCAAAAACTTAACCTGTAACAAGCTTACTGAGAAAATACGGAAGGTTGCGGGTGCAGGAGTCGCGATATTTAAATTTCCTCAGAACACAGAGTAGGTCTGACCTATGACAGAAGGGCTGTGCAGAGGGGCTTTCATGCCTGTGTACCTGTTACAGTGGAAATACACATTTCAGTCTAACAACTGGTATTTATGATTCTAGAAATACCATTAGCTACTATGGTGATGAAAACTGATTTCACGGTAATTTTGAAACTTTTAACTCCATAGGATTTTGTACGTGACTGTAGGCATCTGTTTATGGTCTCCCCTCCTGCAGATATTTAAACAACTGTACATGGTAATTTAGCAGCCTAAAGTATGAAAAACATGAAAGGTCAGGTTTTCACACTTACTTAAATCCTTACGGTTTGTAAAAAGGTTGCTAGCTTCTTGTTATTCTCTTGCAAGTTCAGCCAGAGATGTTTAAAATGAGATTGAAGGGCTGAAGATTTTTTTTTTTTTGCTGGTAGTAACTGTCCTGCTCTTTTCATACACCTGCATTTTATTGTCAGCATATCCTGTCATTTATCCAAATATATTGCATAAGCAATTTCTCACATTGCATCTCATGAATATATAATCCACACAGAAAATTAGCACACAGCAGTTGGCATAATCTTGGATGAAAAATCTACCAAAAAAGTAAAGCATTTTTTCTTCATATTTTAATTGTATGTTCATACCACCTATGCAATTTTTATGCTTCAACAGCAATCTTACAAGGCACAGAACACTATAGCTACAGACAACCTTATCAAATCAAACATTCTGCATTATCAGTTACACTGGTATTTGAATTTTTCTTTTTTGACCTCTTGCATATTTTCTTGTTTTCTACCTGCCTATTGACAAGGAAAAGTTGTTATTGACAGCTACTATGAGACCTGTTTAGTAAGTCTTTTGACTTGACCTCTTTTTCTAGGGACATACAAAATATACTACCTATTTGAAATCTAACTGCTCCCAGCAATTGAAAATTTCACCCAGGAGAACAGCCAAAAATATGAAGCCTGAGGGAAACACTACATTGGAGGATGGCAGCTAGAATTTAGATAAAATTTCCAAAAATAGTTTAGCAATGAAAAATGCTGGTGATTTTCAGAAAGAATCAGAATTCCAGATACCATCTTCATTAATTATTCAGAATAATGTAAGAATTCTACATGTATTCTGAAAACAGAGCTGACCCTTATCACCACAGCTTTGTAAGTAAGCAGCAGCATTCTGAACAACCTCTGGAGCTGCAGGAAAGGGCAAGAGCAAGCACACAGCAGTTGTACAGTATATTCTCACAGTTCATGGGACATTAGGTTTGGATGCTCAGAGAATGGGGGAAGCCAAAAGCATTTTTTCATCTTTATCAAAAAACCCAGGGCAGCATAGATGAACTCAAAGAGTGTGTTTGGGAATGTGTCACCTTCTGTCTACTCTGCATGCATCATCACCTTCAAATGCCTAAAAGATTTCAGTTAATGCTACACATGATGGCTCATTGCCTACCAGCTGGTTATTATTATCAGCTTCTAGCCCAGTTCTGAGTAAAATGAGTGCATTACTTTTGACCTAAGAGGAACTGTATGGCTCAGTTTGAGATTATTGCAAGCACCAGCTCCTTTCCCTGTGGAATAATACAGTTGAGATCAGCTGGAACACTCAGTGATAGGAGCTCTCTAGTTTACTGGAATGAGAGTGGCAACAAACTATTCAGAATTTCAAAAATCTGGGATCAGCATATTATTCTTGATTTATCTTTCAGAATTTAAATGCAATCTCCTAGCCCTTTCTCTTCCCTCATCTTATCCAGGGACACGGGTAAGCTGAAAATAGAGTGAAGGTTTGGGAGCTAGAGAGAGACAGGCAGACAGACAGAGTAGGTTTAATATTTATACTTGCCTATTAACTAAAAAAAAAAAAATGAGGTTATGTTACAAAAAATTCTCTTTGTAGTTGCAGATATGTACAGAGATGAAAAATAAATCATCTTGCACCCATGCCCAATGGCAATGAGCTGCATTTATTAAATGGGGAGCCACATCACCAGTTTGGAGTGAAGCAACAAACAACTGTTCATTCTCTTTTGACTACATTCAACAACTATCTTGGCCAGACCATCATTCGGTAAAGCTCCTGGCCATTGTCAGTAAGAATCTTGTCAGCCAGACCTGTTCTGATATAAATTAAAGTAAGTCATGCTACTTACTTGTTGCAACACATTATGACACCTATTCAATTCTTGTTTGTTGACTGAGTGCACTTTAGTCACAGCCCAAGTACCCATCTCAAAGGGAATAGGACTTTGATTGACAGAACAAAACTTTGTAACTAAAAAAACTCCAAACCTGAATCAAAACAAAGCAACAAACAAAACAAACAAACAAGGTACTGGACAACAAACTTTGTCTAAAACATATTAACATACAAAAGGTAACAACCTAATCTTCAATGCAACCAATTTAACCAATGCAACTCTACAAGCAAAATACACCCAGTATTTTGGGTAAAAGATGTGTCCCTCTACAGAGTCAGTGCTCAACCAATCTATTGAGCAATAACACAAAGAGAATTATGCAACCTCATCAATAACCTGACTGCACAAGGTCATTGCTTATGCACAATAATCAAATACATGGTAATACAGCCAACTGAAATATCCATCTAGGTAAGCAAACACCTAGTAGACAAATATAAACCCTGCTAGATGGCTTATATTTAAAAGTCTTTTCAGTAACTACAGGGCAACCATGCAGAACCCCTTTAACAGTCATTGGAAAAGGGATATAGTTTAGTTATAAAGGACTAACTAAATATCCATCAAAACAGTAATCTGTGTGCACACACCAACTGCACAGCAAACATGGCTGAGGAGGATAAATAGAGGTTCATCCTAAAACACTTCTTGACTAACACTAGTGTCCAAAGGCCCCTATTAGGGTTAGGTGCATCTTGTCCTAACTGCATCATATTTTTTTATTATGTAAGAGAGGTGGTCCCTCTACTCGGGATTTGACAATATCATATTTATTCTGGAAATATTATGCCTATGTCCAGAAAATGACAAAATGCTGACAGGTTTTTGATCCTGCTTTTGCAACATGCTAAGCTTTCCATCTCTGTACTTCTAATTAGGAGAGTTTTGTACGAAGCAGCTAAAGGACAAGCAAAGAGAAGTGGAAAGAAAAATGTCCCCTACAAAATTGTTCTATTCCTGAAAATACCATCCAGTTACAGGGGTCAGTACAGAGTTGCAGAGTTCCCAAGACAAACCAAGTCATGCACAAGCACAGGTTTTGGGGAAAGTTTTTCACTGCAAGTGAACAAAACTTCAAATCTACTGACGCACAGAATCATACAAAGCACAGAATCTTCTGGGTTGAAAGAGATCTCTTGAGTGCACTTAGTCCAACCCCACTGCTCAGCAGGGTCAGCTAGAGCAGGTTGTGCAGGACCATGTCCAGATGGGGTATGGAATATCTCAAAGAATGGCTGAAGTCTAATCAAACTCCTAGTGTACATTTGGATCCCTCTGATTTTCAGGAATGACTGACATATTTTCTTAGGAGACAGTCAACTTGGTTTGGTGCTATTGTTTCAGTTTCTGTCAGTTCAAACTAACAGCTCTGCAGCAGTTTCTTCTGCTTCTTTTCCCAACAGAAGGACTGACTAATTATTTTTAAGCAGCCCTTTGGGTTTTTATAAAATCTGAAATCAGCAAAATCTTAACAACTGGAATAGTCTGTACCCTTAAAACATAAGAATATTGTATTCTCTGGCCATAACCTTCTGTCATCCAGTATGGGAACAGTGTCCTAAGCTGACACATAAAAGACAGCTAACTAAAATGCCACAGTATTCTCTTCCTGGTGCCAAATCATATCTAAAAGCTGAGAGAAAAATACACTCCTGGTGACAGCTTTGAAACAAGTCAATGTGTGACAGTAATCAGTTCTCTTCTGTCAAGTTGGATTCCAGGAAAAAGAATAGGGTTTTTTTTAGGCTATGTGCCAACATTGTCAAGGAATAAGAACAAAGGCACAAAGTAGTACTCGGCTAAATCCCTCAGAAATAAAGACTGTGGGCTTTCAGTGAAGAGGGGTGCTGGCCACCTGAGAAAAGGATAATTCTGGTAGATTGCAAAGAAGTCAAGTTGTAATGGCTGGCTCAAAGAAGGGCTCTGAAATAGTGAGAAGAAACAAAATAAGAGGACATATCTGTGCAACAGGTTTGTGGAGTTTCTGCAGGATGACAGAAAATAAAGATTTACTAATGCAAAAAAAAAAAGGGAAAAAATCAAATTATGTGGGGAGAATCAGAGGGCTTCAAATCATCTACAAGGATATGATAAAAATCAAATAAAGAACCAGTATGTTAGTAATGCCAGTGCTATCTGCTGGAGTGAGGGACTGATGAATGGCAGTGCTTATGATGGAAAAATGAGGGTTCAGAGCCTTATCACATCAGGGAACAAAAATCAAACATAAAGGTGAGACTGAGTCCCTCTGCTGATGAGGGAAAAACCTCTCCTATCTTTTTCTCTCTCAGAGCTCTTCCCTTTTGTGAAATCACAAGAGCAAAAGATCTGAAATTATAGAGTAGAAAACCTGTTATGAACTTCTGGAGTGACAACAGCACTGAGAGAAAACGGTCATTTCCTTTCTAAGTCCCTAACTGAAGGTCTGTCTGTCCTTCCCCTTCACAAGAGAAGCAAAACATTTTAACAATACTGAAGAATCTGTTCTGCAAACACAGGCAAACGAATGTGAAAGCCATACCTGTAAAGCAAATAAGCCTTGGCTGGCTTTAATCAGTAGCCTAAATGCAGCCTAAGAGACACCTAGGTAGTATCACAGAAATCAGGGAAGAGATGTCTGGAGACCATCTAGTCCAAGCCCCCCGGCTAGGCTGTTGTGCGTCTATTTCTTCACTTTTCATTTAAAACCCAACACTTCTCTGCTTTGATTCACCTTTAACTTTAGAGACCACGAGGTAGCTGTTAGCCCTTCTGTCTCTTATGTCACTTCACACGTTGACAGAAGGTGTAATCCATATCCTTAGCACAAAATCTTGGTTATGTGGAAGTCACCAATAACAAACCCTTCAGGTTTCAGGTAGCCTTTCTTAACAACAAAAAGCGTTGATTCAGTAGTTAAATGATACTGCGCCTCTGGCCAAAGTTGGTTAAGAAATTGCCACACTGTAAATTGGAACAGAGAACAAAACCTGACTTAATACATAAAATAATTCTCTCCACATTCCCCAGGCCCTTCCAAAACTCACTAAACTTCACAATTTCATAATGATGTGCCAACTAAAGAGAATAGCAAGGTGTAGAAAAGGCAAAGAAATTATGTATTTAAAGAAGAGAGACATATCTTTATTGCAGAAAAAAAAAAAGACTGTCCAAACATGGATTTACTGCCCTTGCCCTCTGCCCTTCCTCTTTGTCTTTGAATTCACTCAACAAATCTCTGAACAGAGCACTGACTAAAGAGCAGAGCTCACCATACGTGAGTCAAGCTTTCAGCAGCATTTGTAGATTTGCGTAAGTTCTTGCCAAGGTTTTACTGCTGAATTCCTGTTGAGCATTTGCTATGAAACTAACAGAAGCAAACAGAAGCTTAATACTCATCAACTAACTGGACAGGGCAGATCTCAGGCTTTGACCTTGAGACTAAACTTATTGAAAACAAATCTCAGCAGAAGTGGAATCCTGCCAGGAACTACAAGGCAATACCAGTTGTCTCCAGCCCTCCAAATTTCACACCTGAGGCAAAAGGAATCCTCCTGAACCCAGGAGGCTCTGGGTTCAAAACAATGTTTGCACCATGCATCCATCACTTGTGATTCAAGTGCTTTTAATCTCTCCTTTCATGACTAGAGACCAATTCTAATCATTTGCACTGCACAGATTCTCTGACACGGTGCAAACATGATAGAGCCGAGCCTCAACGCACTCGGTATTTTTCTGAAAAGAAAAAGCAAACAAACCAGGAAAAGTTTGCTGAAAGTAACCAAATAAAATAGCTCTGACTGAGCAAAAAACAAGACGTAAGTTGTAGTTAACTCTAGGCTCCTTCTCTAAGTGCTTGAGTGTCACATCTGAGACAGCCACAAAGAAATCCCCGTCATTTAAATCACATGATTTACGGGGCTGGGGCTCCAAGAACATCATGACATTCGTAACGAGGACTCAGCAAGGATCGCCCGTTTCTCTCTGGAGTCAACCTCGCTGTCACGTCCCTGTTCCCACACTGCGGCCAGAGCACAACGCCAGCAACTTCTGCAGCCGTCCTGAACTCCGGCACCGCTACCTGCATCGCTCCAGCGAACGGCTCCCGACCGGCTGCCGCCTCCCGCATGTCCCGGCCGGGCACCGGCTGCCAAGCAGCGGTTCGCAGGTGCGAGGAGCGCCGGGCACGGCGCTGCCCTGCGGGGGGAAGGCGCTCGCCTGGGCGAGCTGTGCCCGAGGCGCCGCGCTCGGCCCC